>NW_026846588.1:94930031-95149236 GCF_025583915.1 Anolis sagrei ordinatus | reverse complement strand
GCCTTACAGTATAACATGGACCAAATTGTGTGTGGGCTTGATAAGCCTTGTCAACCTCTCTGCTACATCACAGATTTTTGCTCCAGGGAGACAGAACAACTTTACAGCCATCATTTCAGGCCTTCAAATGAATGCTTCTGTTCCTCTCAGCAGGGAGTCCCTTACCACCATCACCTCGGAGGTTGTAAAACTTCATTACAAAGCACTGCAGGACAGACGGTAAATTATTTCCTAGAGGTTAACTGTGTTCCACACTATTCCTTAAACTACATGAGTTAACAATCTCATACTATAAACTTTAAAATTGATTTCTAATCTATGATCTTTTAAAAACAAAACTAAATTTTATTAAGTTAAGTTAATCTGGAATCATCGTGAAACCAGTTATTAACTTTATTTCCATGTGGAGTTTTAAAGAGTCTCTGGAATCCAAACAGCTCGTTGAGAATTGCACAAGTATTAAGACGACATGAGACACTTTTATTTTGCCAAACTAATATGGGTCTGTGGGTATATGCCTTCAAGTCACACCAACTTATGCATTTCCTAGGATTTTCTTAGACAAAGAATATTCAGAAATTGTTTTGCCCATTCCTTCCTCTGAGATATAGCCTACTGCACCTGATATATGTTGGTATTCTCTCATCCAAGTACAAACCACAGCAAACCCTGCTTATCTTCCAAAATCAAATGGAATCTGGCACCTTCGGATGATTAGGTACAAATATGTGAATTCAATGGAGTTTCATTTATACACAAAGAGCTAGGAATACCTTAGAATCACTCTAGAGGACTTCACGGAGCCTAGAGAAGTAATTGCTGCTAATGCAATGATATGGTCAATTTCCACCAGAAGTTCCACCAGATTGAATACCTAGAGAGAACACTCCTCTAGACATTTTCTAGGTCCTCCACAGTGATTCTGTGGCATGCTTTGGACAGAAGCCCAATACATTGCTCACTTCAGGTAAGAAAATAAGGTTCCATATTACGCAAAAATTGCATTACACTAAGGGTCCTGGAATAGATGCTTCACATAATACATGGGCCTACAGTTTACATGTAGAGAGAGAGAAGGCATGCTATAATGGTATAGCACTCTGTCAAAAGTGTTATGAGCTCATGAGGATAGAGCTGATACATTTTTTTGAGAGAAGAAGTGGATTTAGAGTGTTCTTAAATCAAACGTCGACCGTTTCCCCAAGTGCTGGCCAATCAACATTTGCAAAAATTATTCATGCATCCTGACATCTGTCGTTCCTTGCCTACCACTCATACTTTATTTGTAATTTTCAGAATAAAGTTTTTTTTGCTAAATTAACCAATGATATCAAATCAAAACCCATGCAACTATGGTATTTATGTAGATCAGATGTATGCTGTCATCTAACAGCTCCTGTACTGTTATGAAGCTTTGTTCATAATGTACAGTATGGTCTTACTGTAATGTAAATAAGCAGGTCCTTAATACTTAATACAATCCACTACAGACCTCAAAAAATAACCTGCTATGCCCACATGTGTGTTTGTGCATAAGTTTTCAAGTCACCTGTCAACTTAAGATGACTCCACTGATTTCATTGGATTTCCTTAGGTAAGGAATATTCTGAAGTGACTTGCCATTGCCCTCTTCTGACATATAGTTCACAGAACCTACTGTTTCTTTGGTGGTTTTCCATCAACACAGGTTGATGGAAAGGTTCAACACAGCTTAATTTACAAGATCTGTGTTTTCAAGGTATTTACATGTATGGAGTACAAAAACATGCAGAGTTTTATACATGTAAATTAGTATACCATATATCTGTTTCTATGAAGATCACAGTGTACTATTTTATTTATTATTTTTTACAGTATTTATATTCCGCCCTTCTCACCCCACAGGGGACTCAGGGCAGATTACAATGTACATATACATGACAAACATTCAATGCCATAGACACACCATAGAGACAGACACTCAGACGCTATTTAACATTCCAGCTTCTGGCCACGAGGGGAGCTGTCGCTTCACCGTCCATTTGTGACACTGATGAAGAACTTCCTCATTCTTTGCATGCTTGCTTGAGATTTTTATAGCGTCGTAAATTAGCCTCTCCACATAAGCGGTACCTAAATTTCCTACTTGATAGATGCAACTGTCTTTTGGGCTGCAAAGGTCGACAGCAAGCTACACAAATTGGTCGGAAGCTTACTCCGACTCGAGCTGGCTTTGAACTCATGACCTTCTGGTCAGTAGTCATTTTAATGCAGCTGACTTTCAGCCAGCTGTGCCACAGTCCCAGTGGTTTTTTAACTTGTGTGACGATTTCCTCTAAATTAAAAGAAGTATAAAGGAGTTTTCCGCAAAGTAGCAACACACTGATTTACCACATTGATACTACCTTCTAATGGGGGAAACTAGTAAGTGTTAAGCAACTGCTCTTTTCCATAAAGTTAGCCCCATTATTTTAATACAGCCTCATGAAAGGAAGAACTAATGACTTTACAACATTAAGATAAACTCATTTGACTAACAGATAAATTGCAGAGTAATAGCAAAGTATCATGAGTTCTCATTAAAGTTGGAGGGAGGAAGAATCCAGATAGCATCAAATGGCTTTGGGTCATTTTGAAAAGAATTACATTAACTTCATCACAAATCATTTTAAAATACCCCTGAATTTCAAGGAAACCACAGTTCCTAAGGGGAGCAGGAAAGGGTTGTCTGCTGGCATTATTCATGTAATTCTCTGGATTGTAGCCAGGACCTGTGAACAATTTTGGATCTAGGAACTGTTTTAATTGCATACAGATATATCTCAGTTTCTGAAACAGATGCGATTTTGGGTTTTACTTCTTAATCCAGGACCTCCCATGAATACCAAAATTCATGGATGTTCAAGTCCCATTATATACAGTGGCATAGGAAAATGGTGTCTCTTACATAAAATGGTAAGATCAAGGTTTGCTTCCCCCCCTCTCCTTGGGGGGGGGGGTTCAAGCCATGTATATATAATCCATGGATACAGAGCACAAACTGAATAAATAAGATAGATAGCTAGATTATGATGGAGGCAGTTTCTCTTAACCTTGCCTGATGTAGGCTGCTGTACACAGTCGGAAGACTGGCTATAACAGAATCCAGTTCTTCCTTCCTCAAGTTTTGTTGGAGTCTGTGTTTCTTTAGCCCTCTTTCACCATTCTCCTCATGCCAATGATGCTTTTAAAAAAAACCTCCAGCTAGACAGAAGATAAGGAAGAAAAAGGGACTGGGAGAGCTTAAAACAACTTTGTAAACAAGATATTATTTTTCAGATTATCCTTAATATAGATATGCCTATACTTAATAAACTTCATTTATATCCTGCCACCATTTCCCAAAAGGGGCTCTGGGTGGCTTACAAGGCACTACAAATGTAGTATATAATATAAACCAGGGGTCCTCAAACTTTTTAAACAGAGGGCCAGGTCACAGTCCCTCAAACTGTTGGAGGGCTGGATTATAATTTGGGGAAAAAATTGAATGAATTCCTATGCACACTGCACATATCTTATTTGTAGTGCAAAAAACACTTAAAAACAATAAATAATTAAAATGAAGAACAATTTTAACAAATATAAACTTGTTAGTATTTCAACGGGAAGTGTAGGCCTGCTTTTGGCCAATGAGATAGGACTGTTGTTGTTGTTGTTGTTATTGTTGTTGTGTGCTTTCAAGTCATTTCAGACTTAGGGTGACCCCGAGCGAGGGCCAGGTAAATGACCTTGGAGGGCCATATCTGGCCCTCGGGCCTTAGTTTGAGGACCCCTGGTATAAACGGTACATGAGCATAAAAGCAATATCACATAAATCTTATAAAAACAACCACTATCAACAAATAAAATAAAATAAAAACAGTTTAAAATGCTGACCATTTGTAGTTAAAACTAGCTGCCTTCAATTCACGACTAAAGTGCCAAAGTGTCAATCTCATATGGGGCCATTTCAGCCTACTTGAGGACAAAAGCCTGCTTAAAAATCCATGTTTTTAGGCTGGGTCGGAAAGAGTTAAGGGTGGGGGCTAAATAATCTCTTTTGGGAGGGTATTCCAGAGTTGGGAAGTCACTACAGAGGAAGCCCTCTTTCTCATTCCCATCAATTGCGCTTGAGACAGTGGCGAAACCAAGAGAAGGGCTTCCCCTGCCGATCTCAAAGCCCGTGCCGATTCAAAGAACGAGATGTGATCTCAAAGATAGGTTGGACATGAAGCGTATAAGGCTTTGTAGGTGATAACCTTCACCTTGAATTGTGGCCAGAAAATTGTCGGAAGTCACTGAAGCTGCTTGAGGAGGGGCATAGTATGTTCCCTATAGCTAGCTCCAGTTAGTAGTCCGGCAGCCAACCTTTGTACTAAGTGCAGTTTCCAAGCCGTCTTCAAAGGCAGCCCCATGTAGAGTACATTACAGAAGTCTATTCTGGATGTAACTAAGACATGGACCACCATGGCCAAGTCAACCTTTTTGAGGTACGGTCGCAGATGGTACACAAGTATAAACTGTGCAAAGGACCGACACCTGAGCTTCAAGTGTCAACGATGAATCCAGAAAGACACCTAAACTGCAAACCTGTGTCCTTGGGGGAGTGGAACCCCATCGAGCACAGTTGCTACCCTATACCCCAATTGCGACTGTCCAGGAGGACTTCTGTCTTGATTGGATTAAGTCTCCGTTGTTGGCCCTCATCCAGTTCATCATAGCTGCCATACACTGATCCAGAGAGCTTTCTTAGATTGGGTGGAAAAGAGTAGCAGAGTTGTGTATCATCTTGCATAGAGATGGCACTTGTTACTTGTTACTATGCTACATTTGTTTTGCTTTCAGAATAAATACTACATCTTGGGTCAGCTGTACTGTCTTAATTCCTTGCTCATGTGATGCTGTAGTGATACAAAGGATTATCGTATACATCGTGGAGTCATGGGGAACAAGGGACACATGTTAGTCATGGGGAAAGTGAATTAGCTCAGGCTTCCCTTTGATAACAAGTACTGGGTCAAATTATATCACCATCAAAAAATTATCCTGAAGATATTATCATGTCAGTATCTGGGTGTGGCCATTGAAATTCTACTCAATTCAATCAGAGAACAGCATAACCTAACCTATCTGCAATTTTTTTAAAACTCTTAAGACTATAATGTTATAGTGGAAAGAGCAGAATGTTCCTTGTATGAACATAAGCATATGTGAACATCTGCTTCTCCCTAAATTCCTATTCCTTCCAATATGGTATTCAATGCAAGGAACTCAGCCTCATTGTAGCCATTGTGGCTGCATATTCATTAATATCTCAAGAGTGTCAAATCTTTAAGCCCAATTATTTATTTACTAGCCGTCCCCTGTCACGCGTTGCTGTGGCCCAGTCTGTGTATATGTGTTTTGTGTGTATATATATGTGTGTGTTTGTGTATATGTGTGGTTTTGCGCATGCGTCGTAATGCATTTTTTTTTGTTTTTTGGCTTTATAAGTCCCTTCTACTGTGTTTTTCAGTGTTTTTATGAATGATGGTCACTTGTTGGACTGATAGGTGTATCGTGCCCAAATTTGGTCTCAATTCGTCCATTGGTTTTTGGGTTATGTTAATCCCACAAACGAACATTACATTTTTATTTATATAGATTATTTGGGGGGGGGGGGTTCCGTGTCAGCAGTGACTTGAGAAACTGCAAGTTGCTTCTGGTGTGAGAGAATTGGCCGTCTGCAAGGATGTTGCCCTGGGGATGCCTGGATGTTTTGATGTTTTGCCATCCTTTGTTGGAGGCTTTCCTCATGTCCCCACATGGGGAGCCGGAGCTGACAGAGGGAGCTCATCTGCGCTCTCTTTGGATTTGAACCTGTGACCTGTCAGTCTTCAGTCCTGCCGGCACAAGGGTTTAACTCACTGCGCTACCAGGGTCTCCTTATTTTTATTTGTCACCCTTCTCAATCCCGAATGGGACTTAGGACAGTTCAGTGTTGGCAACAATTCAATGCCACCGATAAAAAACAGCATATAATCTCAAAATTGACCATCTCCTGATAAAACATTAAACATTATTAAAGGCATCACATAAAATAATAAAGGTGCTTTCTCTTTATTATATCTCCTGTTACAAGGTTCTCTAATATCGAAAGGAAAAAGGAAGAACAAACAGAACACGAGGGATATGCTTTCTCTTTCATGAGCCAATCTGCAAATAAAAAGCCCCAAAGAAAAATCTCTTTCCAGAATTGCTTAACATCACCTAAATTACTTAGTGGAAAAATGGGTTCAACAGACCTAAAATGGAAGGCCATTTAAGGTGCTGGCCCACGCTTATTCCAACACTTATGCTGCATTTGAAGATGCTAAAAATACTGTGTTCCCTTGCTATTCCATATAAACAATTGTGACATTTGCCATAATCCTATTATACAGTGAGTCATCAAGGAACCCTTAAACATACAACATGGTCCTAGGGAAGTTAAATACATAAGTATTAAAGAAGGCTTGACTAAGCCAATTTAGAGAGAAAGGGAGGGAGAGAAGGGGAGAGAACACTCTGATAATGAACAGAGTTATACAGAGGAAGCTCTCTGAAACAAAAGAGGCAAACAATGTTTGCCCATGAAACCATTTAAACACTGAAGACTGAAACCAGCTTGCATTTGAGGTTACCTGCTCATTAGAGTATCTAAAGTGCCCTATGCTCAGCAACTGTGACAGCAAATTCTACTATAAAACATGGTATACTTTGAAGTATTTACATTCAACCAATTTTAAATAAGTTCTTAGCCTGATTTAATTTAACAACCCTTCAGAGGTACCACTTCTAAGCATTCATAGGCTGCCAAATTATATTAAATACATGCAATGATTACTTTAATGTTTAATTGAGAACATTATATATTTTTCCAGACGGCCACATTTGCTTGAGTATACAGAAGACACGCCATCAGACAGACTTACCATTACCATATCTGAGAACGTTATTTCCTTGCTTCTTTCACACTTTGAATGAAAACTTTCCCATCTGTATACAGAATGCAAATAGACTTCACAATCTCTTCCCTCCCATCCGGTTTTATTTCTTTGCAAACGGAAAGAGCTGCATTAAAAAGTCTCACAGAAAGCAGTTACGACACAACACAGGCTGTAAATTATACATACCTAAATAAAGCTTTTAAATAAATAAAACATTCGAGCCAAAACTCACAGCTTTTTTCCTCCAGCTGTAATTCTCCGTGTACTATGTACAAAGCTACGTCAGCAGCTTTCAAGAGAAGGAGGAGGAGTAAGACCATACAGGGAAATCCAGTTCATCTGGAGAAAGCCTGTGACTTATGTGGGTGGAACTATGTCCCGTTAGAGAGAACTTTCAGCCTACTGCGATTCTCAAAAGCGAAATGTATTTCACTGCAGTTTGCACAGAGAAGAGAGTGAGAATGGGTGTGTCAACAGAATGTAGATTTCATGGTATGTTGGGTGTGGTAGCGTTCGGCTGTGTTCCGTTTCCCAAAGTGTAAGGATTAAATACAAGTCCTTTTACTCCAGAAAACGGGAGTTTGTTTCATGAGACTTTATAAACAAGATACGGAAACTTGGAATTTGATAACTCGGGTTTACTTTACGTCAGTAAAACTATTTGGCACTTTAAAATCTGTTTCGATTTCTGCCCACAAAATGTTTGCAGATGCTTAAATTACAACCTGCCCTACCATAACACATTAAACAGTCACTATAAAAATATTTGTTTGGCTTTACAAGCAAATCTAATACGCTTTTTAAAGCTATTAAATGGTGTTTGTCACAACAGTTCTTTACAATAGGAAAATCCACCTCCAAATTACTGTCAACAACATCTAAAGTTTTTTTTAAAAGTTCGTATGTCAAAGAGATTTCTTTGTTGAATATATGACAACAATGGTGTTTAGTACATTGACCTTTTAAGCCCAAGAACCCATAACAAAGACACAGGTCAAGCGTGGTAACCGAATCGCAACCTGAGTTTACCAACTGTGTGAACTCTTACAGCTCCGTTGATACTAATACGGAGTGGCACTAAGAACTACTGCAACTGCAGTTTTTAAAAGTAAGTAAGCCTTTTTGATTACATATTTATTTTCATTTCCTTACCATCACTGACAGGAGAGTGCCTCCAGTCTTAGAAATGTTCTCCAACTTAACACCGCAGGTATAAACACAACTATTAATAACTACTATTGTGCTGGTCAGATAAATATTCCTAGCAGAAGATGCCACAATTGGGACTATACCAATAGTGTAATGCCTACTGTCAAAATATTGTGGCTTATGAGATTTAGCTGACAAATTAAGGAGGTGGGTAAAGGTAAAAGTAACAAGCAGTAGAACAAAATACACATGCCATAATTTCATTTTTGAATAGGACAAGGAGGTAAAAAACACATAGAGTTGGTGGAAATCAGAGCATTTACCAACCAGGTACCATCTAGATATTTTGGACTTGCCAAAACAAGGAAAAGATGTCCAAAACACCCAGCAAGAAAAATTAGTATCTAAAAATCTGGAGATGGGATGCACAATAATAATAATAAACTTTATTTGTACCCCGCCACCATCTCCCCCAACAGGGACTCGGGGCGGCTTACATGAGGCCAAGCCCAAACAACAAATTACAATAAAATAAAATACAAATTACAATAAAATAAAAAACATCACATTAAAGTACAAAACATATAAGCATAATAAACAATATACACAAAACATAAAAAAGCAGTAAACCGAACATAATGACAGTGAGCGGGCCGCATGTACATAACATGATTTTTTAAAAAATCTACCCAAAATCATACAGTTTCAGACTGCAGTGGCTCGACAACAATTGCCCAGGGAAAGTGCACAAAAGAAAGTCCTTAATGTGGATCAGTATGCTGTCACTTGTGTAATCCCCATTCGGGCCTCAAACCAGTACCAGGATTTCCTATGTAATCATTTTTCCTCAATACCAGTTTGAAACTGAGTTCAGTGGTATGTGTAGATGTGTCCAAAGTTTCTCCCACACTGTGAGAATTTTCCCCCCTTTTTCCATAAGTCTTTTAGATCTATTTTGTATGCTCCCTTGATCTGTGCAGCAGATTGCACACAGTTATGTAAGGAAAGACTGTATTCCATAGAAGATAGGTTTGTTCCGGTGCTGAAAGTTATCTCTTGCTTACAGCTCCTAGTATGGAACCCCCGGTGGCACAACAGGTTAAACCCTTGTGCGGGTAGGACTGCAGACCGCAAGGTTGGAGGTTCGAATCCAGGAAGTGGGATGAGCTCCTGTCTGTCAGCTCCAGCTTCTCTTGCAGGGACATGAGATAAGCCTCCCACGGGATGGTAAAACATCCTGGCAGCCCTTGGGCAATATCCTTGCAGGTGGTCAATTATTTCACACCAGAAGCAACTTGCAATTTCTCAAGTCGCTCCTGACATTAAAAAAACAACTCTTAGTATAAGTGGGAAAAAAATCAAAAACAAGATTTTCAAGTTTTGCAATATAGTGCTATCCATGTCTAAACCACAGTACGTGCTTGGAATTCAATGAAACCTATTCCTGGATAAACGTTTGCAGGACTATAGTCTAACATTTCAATTCTAAGAATATTTACTCAGATGTAAATCCCTCTGGGTTCACTGTGCGGCTTACTTCCAAATAAATGTACACAGGATTGGAAACATAATTGAAATACAGAAATCTCCATATGGTATTGTTTAATAAACCGATGAAAAACTACTATACATGTCATCAAAAAGAAGAAAAATTAATAAAATTAGTGAAAATTAATTCCTGAATCAAGACAGAAATGTGACAATAAGACATTTTTTTCTTGACAAATGTAACATTCCTCAAAATATGGCAACAAATGATAATTCAGGACCGAACAGGAAGGAAAAGTAATTTATTCTGCCTCAATGACGCTTTTCCATAAAAATTATGTCATCTGCATGACCAATGTAAAGTATACACATACAACTGCCAAGCCAAAGCTCAAAAGATCAGTCACACAAAAGAGTTATCTCCTCTCAAAGGATTATACTCCAAGAAGGGAGAAAGAACTGCCTAACGCTACAGATTATAGAAACTCCCATGCTTTTTCCAAACCTCAAAAGCACAAAGTACACATTGTAATCTTATCTCATTCCAGATAAAGATCCCAGTGCTGGTTGCTTATGCATCATAGGACAATCAGATAACCGTAATGTAGCTTTTCCTGATTTCCATGAGCCATCAGATCAAGATTCTTTATATGACAAGTATTTCATTTTCAAATTACGTCTTCTCCCAGTTCAGATGCAATGATAAGCAACAGTTTCAAAGAAGCCCAGCATATCAGGACTAAGTAGCGGACATGCTGTCTGATCACTTCCACTCAACTATTCCTAATGGAGCTTCCGTCTAGGTTACTAACTGGAGCTAGCCATAGGAAGCATACCATGCCCCTATTGAAGCAGCTCCACTGTCTGCCAATAAGTTTCCGGGCTCAATTCAAAGTGCAGGTTCTTACCTATAAAGATCTACATGGATTGGGTCCAGCCTATCTTCATAATTGTATCTCCCTTTATGAACCGGTGCGGGCTCTAAGATCTGATGGGGAGGCTCTCCTCTCGGTCCTGTCTCCATCTCAAGCACAGTTAGTGGGAACGAGGGAGATGGCCTTCTTAGTGGTGCCCCCTCCCCCCGGAATGACTTCCCCAAGGAACTTAGGCAAGCCCCCACACTACAGCACTTTCAGAAAGAACTGAAAACAAGAAGCCTTTGATAATGCCTAAGATAGGAGCCAGACTATTATTTAGCAAGGAAGGCTAAATCGATTGAACGGATTTTAATCAATGACTATTGCCATATTTTATTCTTGTCAATGTTAGATGACTGATTTTAAATATATTGTTGTATTTTTAATGTTGATATACTGTATTTTATATGTAGTGCAGCATCATTGGGTGCTATTTGTAAGCCGCCCCAAGTCCCTATGGGAGATGGTGGCGGAGTATAAGTAAAAGTTTATTATTATTTATTTGATATGACATTCAAAGTGGAAACTCTGCCTTGCCACAGAGTTGTAAGATTTTTTTTAAAAAAAACCCTATTGAGAATGTTTCCTTTAAAAACAATATGAAATATGTACATAAGGTAAACAGAAAAGAAAAAAAAAAGAAAAAACCAAAAGGACAATACAAAACACAATTATATTAACTAGGTGCAGGCAAAGAAAGGAACTAGGAAAAAGAGAAGAAGATAAGAGGAAAAAAGAAAAAGAAAATGGAAAATAGAAGAAATAAAAAAAGAATAGCTTGTTGACTTCCTGAGTGCCGTACGAGTGGGTTCTTCCTTTTCTTTTGTTTTATTCTTACATCTTTCATTTTTTATATTCTCCTCTCCGTATTTTGTGTGTGTGTGTGTATACACACACACATATACATACATACACACACACACACACACATATATATAGAGAGAGGGGGGGGGGAGAGAGAGAGACATTCTATTACTTTTGGCCTGGTCTCTTTTATAGGGGTCCCTTTATTTTTGGATATTAGGTATGTCAGAAATATTTTTACTTGGTATAACTGACTAGGCCCTAGACTACAACACCAACAAACATTTGGTTCGCAAAAGTATGAAAAAAAGAAGAGATACCAGACAAAGAAGAATGGATGGAGAAAACAGCTGATATTAGAAATATGGACAGATTGACATACTTGATATTCCCAAAAACCCTAAATCTTGACGCTAAAATCCAGGGATCGAATCTCTTTCTTCACAAGTAGCAATGTTTCATATGAAGGCAGCTGAAGGAAACTCCATGTTATGCTTGAAGTCACTAAGATGCCTGGTATGATTTCAGCCAGTTTAAAAATCCAAAACAATACTTCCTGGAGAGTTCTTGGGTAAAAAAACGGCTAGCAAACTCTTTCTCTTTATTGCTCTAATTACTTTGGAAGTAGTTGCATAGCCTGGAATGGCAGTGGGAGAAGGGGGAAATATGTGGGCATTCAGGCACACAGTTCTCCTTCCTCATTGCGCAAAAGAAGTAAAAGGAGACTCAAGCTGATATGACACTTATGTCACTTCATGTGACCAGTGATGAAATGCATTAGTGCAGCTCTATATGTTTGAAGGGGAGGGGGTGTGATTCTGCCTGTCACAGTGTAAATGCATGGGAAAGGTGTCAGAGTGCAAGAATTTTTGTACTCTGGCAGAAACTGATGCTATCAACATTCTTGTTTTAACAAAATACCTCCTTGCAAGAAAAATCCATTTCACATGCTTTTAGCAAACACAACTCAACCTACGGATCCACTGATATATATATATTTTAAAACAAGACTATGACTGAAATTTCACTTCCCAAAAGGAAATTCAAACTGGATAGTATCATTTTTCTAAGATACAACAAGAAATATTTTAATCTATTTTTAAGTCACTTTTTAAAAGTTTTCCCATTTATATATTTAACACTGCCTTTTTATCTATATCACTTTGTGGGAGCTCATGGTCTTAGGAGTTACAATATATTTTATTGTAGATTTAATTTATTTAAATGTTTTATAAGCTAAACTAAAATAAAGCTACAATAAAATCTATTGTAATGCCTAAAGCTTTTAAAAGAGCCAAACACAACAGAACAGGATTTCAGCTATACATATTTTTACAAGGATTGCGCATATCATTAACTGGGTTGCTGTAAGTTTTCGAGGCTGTATGGTCATGTTCCAGAAGCATTCCCTCCTGACGTTTCATCTACATCTATAGAAGGCATCCTCAGAGGTTGTGAGGTCTGTTGTGAGGCAGGAAGCAGCCAGGCTTTGAAGCTGCGAGGCCATTCAATGCTAATCAAGGTGACCAGTTGCAACATTCACACTTGCCTCCCACAGACAAGGCTTTCATGGCTGGAAATAGTGGGTTGCTGTGAGTTTTCCAGGCTGTATGGCTATGTTCCAGAAGCATTCTCTCCTGACAAATATCTCCCACCCTGGACATTCCATAGATATATAAACCCACTTGCCTAGTTTCCAACAAAGTTCACAACCTCTGAGGATGCCTGCCATAGATGTAAGTGAAACATCAGGAGAGAATACTTACATGGCTATACAGCCTGGAAAACTCTCAGCAACCCAGTTAATGATATGAATAATCCTTGTAAAAATATGCATAGCTGAAATCCAGCTATGAAAGCCTTCAACAACACATATAATCAACAATCTAACACCAATGGTGAAAGTGAAGTGCTCTAGCTTCATTATTTTCTAGACTAATATTCTGACAGTGCGCACCATGGAGCCCCCGGTGGCGCAGTGGGTTAAAGCCCTATGCCGGCAGGATTGAAGACCGACAGGTCGCAGGTTCGAATCTGGGGAGAGGCGGATGAGCTCCCTCTATCAGCTCCAGCTCGCCATGCGGGGACATGAGAGAAGCGTCCCACAAGGATGATAAAAACATCAAATCATCCGGGTGTCCCCTGGGAAACGTCCTTGCAGACGGCCAATTCTCTCACAACAGGAGCGACTCCTGACACGACAAAAAAAAAAAAAGAGACTAATAACCATGGCAATGAGGCATATTTTTCTTTCATTTAAACCCTGTTTTTTTTCTCATGAAAATAACACATGAAATAAATATTGGATCAAATTATACATGCACAGAGAAAAGTCATATGATAGCACAGTACTAACATGATGCATCTAATTCTGTTGCCAAACCATATCAAGGTCAGAACAATGCAAGTCTAGATTGTCACAGATATATTTCACATAATATATTTGAAATGATAAAAATATTTGGGTGTGTACTTATAGATACTTCTATAAACAGAAAGCCATTTTAAAGGTATTACCACATAGCTACTGTGTACTATCAGTATTAACAGAACTCCAAACGTTTCTCTGGGGGTAGAAAGACTGACTCACAGCCATCTGATTAGTAACATCTGTGTTCGGCTAGTAATTCCATTCTGAAATATCCCCATCATACTTAAGCTTGAGTCATAAGTATCTTCACATGTTACTAGGAACTTTAGATAAACAATTGTAGGCTCTGCACTGCTGTCCTGGGACCAAGGGCTGGGATTGTATAAACAATTCCAGGCCTTCACCCTGGGACTCAATGCGGATTCTAAAATTTATTCCTAGAGAACTCTAGGCATAACACAAGGAAGCCACAAGCACAGCACCATTTTCTCTGTGGTTTAGACTGAGGTTCTTTTTATACACAAGTAATGTACCCATTCAAATGAGTGCCTTGTTTTTTGAAAAGTTAGAAGAAGTAGAAGCAATAAGATGATGATGAACGACAAAGTGAGATCAAAAGAAAATATCACACATAGCCTAAGGATAGGGAGACTGCTGTGGCATTGACATTATTTGGCTGCAGTGAACTGTGACTGCTTCTTCTGATTCCCATCATAGCCAGTAAGCTGTGGACCTCCCTCCTATGTCACTTCTATGACCATCAAATGTGGATGTGAAGATCCCTTACCTTGCCAGCCGGGGTGGCAGGGCCCAGGAAGAGACAGGCTAGGTAGTTTTGCTTGTAAGGCCTGGCAGAGAGCTGCTGGAGCCATCTTAGTTAAGGGAAAAGCTCCAGTTCAGAGAGGGGGAGTGGCCGAGGCCTGAGCCAGCCCAGCAACAGCCAGGATTAGTTTAGAAAAGGGGGGCGGAGTTAGACAGATGGAGGGAAAAAGAGAGAAGCTTAGTTTTGTCAGTTCAGAGTTTAGTTCAGTAGAGAAAAGTTCTGTTGTAGTTCTGAGTGAGTTTAGAGAAGGATTGGAAGCTTTTAGGAGTCTCTGATTAGAATAGGCAGCTTGCCTGGAGTTTGCACAGTGAAATAGGCTGTGGCAAACTGGTTACAGCTATTTTAGGAATAGAAAAATAGCTGGGTTTTGTGTTTGAAATTGTAACAAAGGAAAAGAACCATTCTCTCAAGTAACCATTACGCTTATAAGAACCAAGTACACTTTTATTGTAACAGCCAAGCCTCTGAACCTGCATTCACTTTTATTCTGCAACTTGTATTTCAATAAACTCTTTCTTGTTATTTTTAAAATCTAAGCCTGAGTCAAGTGCCATTTTTGGTTGGAGTTATTTTCCTTAYTGAATCAACCTCTCTTRTTTCCTCCTCAAAGAAAGCCCTTGATAATACCCAGTATTTTGGTGGAGTAAAAAGCCTTTTAATAATTTGAACAGCCTTTTAGCAGTCTGAATAGCTAGAGGGTTCGTGATTCTTTAGTTTATGGTGGCAGCGAAGGTTTTTTTAAAATAAAGAGACATTTCCCAAAYGCTAKAAGAGCCAAAGTGGTGTGGCAGTGGTGGGATTTGTTTGTCCMCTCTGCCTTGATCAGCCTCTCTGAGTTATTATAATTGGTTGCAGCAGGTGGGATATTGATTTATCACCCATACTCTCTGAGTCCTTTATAGTGGACACCTCCCAGACGCCATYATGGTTCCTGGGCAATACTTTATTGGTCCAGACACCACAGTTTTGAATAATAATAAACTTAATAATAATAAACTTTATTTATACCCCGCCACCATATCCCCAATGGGGACTCGGAGCGGCTTACATGAGGCCAAGCCTAAACAACAATTTACAATAAAGTAAAACCGAAAACACAAACTGAAAACGCAAACAATAAACAACAACAACATAATTACATAAAACATGTGAATACATAGCAATATAAAATCACAATAGGCACAATCACAACTACTGCCATTACAGATACCACTCGGGCATTCCAATACAAGTGTATAATACCAAAAAAGAGACCTCACAACCTCTGAGGGTGCCTGCCATAGATGTGGGCAAAATGTCAGGAGAGAATGCTTCTGGAACATGGCCAAACAGTCCAGTAAACTTACAGCAACCCACCAAAAACAGTTATTCAACAGAAGTTGAATAACATTAAAGATTAGTTATTATTTAACACATCTAAATCCTGCACAAACTCTAAACTAACTCTAATTCTCATCTCTCCCTTCCTTTCATATATCTAAATAGTAACGCTAACTGATACTCCTGTATAAGTTAGTGTCACATAGACGTCCAACAGGTTTTGAGGTAAAATACATGGATTTTTACCCAGTGGATAAAGGTTAGTGGTGTAACCAATGATTTTTTTTTCTGTTAAAAATGCATAGGGAAAATTAAAGAGGAGAAATATTATGTATTTATTTATTTGAGAGTGTAAATTGTCTATATCTATTGAACTATAGATAGCGTTAAACAGGAAAAAAGGAAGGGGGGGGGAGCCAGGGAAGCAATCTACCTCTATTAGGGACCTAACACAAAGGCAAAGACAAGAAGCGGACATGAGAAGTGCCCACCACATTCACCTTCCCTTGCCCAAACTGCGGAAAGAAAGGCAGCCTTCCCTCCTTCCTTACCTTCTTTTTCGGCCTGAGAAGAGTTAATCACCATTACGGGGGAGCCATTTTGGAGTGGAGCGAAGCATTGGCGATTTTTAATAAGGGCATTTTTTCATAACCTTCTCTGCAGAAACTCTGGTGATCCTTTTTCAGAGAGGTTCCCCTATTTAAAATGGCCAGTCACTGCATCCATGTCACTGTCACCGACCATGCATAAGTTGTCCCGGTTTTGGGGGGTGATAAGTCTAATACTTTTCTATGCTTACATAAGCACATACAGAAGTGGTTCCCAGCCTGTGGTCCGTGGACCACCAGTAATCCCCAAGAACTAAAACATGGCCAGCAGCTTCATCATTACTACACTACTGCAACAAGAGTGGCTGGCCTCACAAAACCCTCTTACAGTGCCAAGACAATGGGGATGTCAGGAGGGGTTGACTACTCATGAAAGGCTTGACAACAAGCCTCCTGACTGCTGCTTCTCCTCTTCCTCCCTCCCCCTGAGCCCAGCAGTTCCATGGAAGCGGGGTGCCTTGGTGTCTTCGTTTTTAGGCCTGTTCCTGGGGTTATTTTGGGGTGTTGATTCAGAAAATTGCATTGAATAGACCACATCAGCTCTAGATTATTAAATAAGGTTTTCTGTAAGCGAGCAGATGGCGGCTACTAGATGGCATATGTTCTGTATCAGAAACTAGAGCTGATGTGCTTTATCCAAAGCAATTTTCAAAATCAATATCCCAAATAACCAAACTGAATCTAAAGTTGACCAAAAATTGATTCGTAACCCTTTCGGTACTAATGTTGGAGAGTGGTCCCTACTCAAAGTGGTCCTTGGTCAAAAAAGGTTGGGAACTACTGATATACAGTAATTCCTAATTGACCCAAGTCTAATTAATCTGTTGCTGACCCTTGAGCAATTATTTGAATATATAAAACTCTTACTCCTAATTGTTCCTCACTTTTTGGAAAGACTTTTCAAGCTTTCAGCCAATCCCCAGTGTCTTCTAAAATCCTATATCCACACCTGACTTCTGACAGATCATATTTCTTATGTACTATACATTATCTACATTACGTAGATAAACATACCTTACATTAATTTCCCTAACAAACACAAAAACATTTTTACATAAGGCCAGAAAATCACATGAACGTCCAATAAAATGTTGGAATGCATATGCTGAAACTGTTTTTATATATTGAATGGAATTTATCATCAAAAATGTTGGCTGCAAGCCACTACTTACATCTTAAATGTTCTTCATCGTTTCTTGGCAAACCAAATGTCAGAAATAAACAGCTTCTCCTGTTTAAATATTTTGCTTCGTGGGATCCGAATAAAAATGCTGAAATCCATTCAAGTAATATGCAGACAGAAGTGTTTATGAAGGGATTCATAGTACAATAAAGTAATGGGTATACAAACAGAAAACGATCGTATACTTCTAAGTGCAGAATGGCCGCAATGCACTCCCTAAGCAGGTAATCATACCGTACAAAACACAGATTGCCAAGAGAAAGACAAGTGACTGAGCTGCTTCAACAATATTCGGGGAAACAAAGGACAACATTCTCAAACCGCATGTAATCTAACAAAAGCTGCAGCTCTTAATGCACCCATCAACAACAAAAGGAGGTGATCTTGAAGGAAATATATCTTTCTAGTATTATCTTTCCAGCACATGTGAAGTGCCTACTTTCTAGCAGCTTCCTATCTATTATAACTCTAGGAAGTGCTCTCAAGCGGGCATGGTTCAGATGCAGGCCACAAACTAAGCTTGGATGAAGTGGTAATATCAGCTTTTTGAAGCTCAGGTTTATTTTAAGAACCAACTGGCTCATCCAGGCAAAAATACCTCTGTGTTCACTCAAGAACTGTTTCACACATAGTGCATTTATAACAATAATAACCACAATCTACTTTTTGTTTCCTTCTGATCTCATGTCTTCATCTGACATCCCAAATATGTACACATACAGTTGCAATTTAGCATTAACACCTTATGCATTTGATAAAAGTAGATCTTAACGCATGAAATCTTATATCAAAATAAACTATGTATGGGCAAATACAAAAATAAGCTAATGGACGAGGTTTAATGTTTCTGAGCCTAGCATTTACTTGTAAAATTATTTCTACTGATCCAACATTAACAATTTTGATAATATTTGCATTTTTAAAACATTGATTATTTACTAAAGGAAATTTTAAAAAATTACATTAGGAAACCACATTAAATAAAACATTTATGCAAAATTTTTTAGTACAAATCATTTTCTGCAAATTCCAACATTTTTGCACAAAAACGTATAGTTTACATAAAATTGGAATTAGTGTATGAAGCTTTTTACTTGAGAAATCACAATATGTGAAAGGCCATCTCAAAACAAAGAAAAAGTGCCTTAGTCTCACGCTGCATGGGAAAAAATTAAATGGTTTGCTCTTGCATGTAAGAAAAACATAAATAAAAATTTACATTATTTGTTGAGACAACATAAAAGAAATCTAAATCAACCTAATTACTTTCCTGAAAGCACAACATTTGGAAAGGTCTGCTGAAAACCAAAAACCAAACTAAACAAAAATGTTTGCTAGTAAAATGTAAGCTTGGATTAGTAAGAGAATTCTAATGCTGCAATTCAGATTGCATTTAGGAAGGAAAACTTTTATTTCCTTTTCTTAATATTTACAAATCTCCCTTTAAAAGAATAATTTCTTACTTATCTGGCTTCTTAAATGTCACCCATTCTTCAAGTCAGAGTTTTCCAAACATTTCATGTTGGTGACATGCATCATTTTGCAACACAGTAATTCAGTTTTAATAGTAATCTGGAGGTTAAACCAACCTCTTATAAGAGATATGGACTCTGATGCATTCTTTTGTGAGACTGTTGCAAATTTTCTTTTTGAGATTAGTAACTTTTAAGTACGTTTTCCTTTTTATCCATGACTCCTCTTGTTGTATATGCCTATGCTGTGAATTTGTTGTTGTATGACAATAAAGGCTGGGTGTGTGATATGGACACATATATAAATGCCAATAACGAAATGTATAGAAACTATATCTTATGAAAAACTTTCACACACACACACACACACACATATATATATATAATTTATTGTGTATTTCACAGACTCAATGGCATCTCATTACGTTCATACGGCACAATTACAAAGTGCAGGTAACAAACTTATGTGTTGTATCACACCATTCGGAAAGCTCTGCTCTAAGTGTTCAGGCCTTTGAATTGAGCTCTGTCAAGAAACAATTTTACCATTCTAAAGTTGACAATTGTTTGGTCGCAGATCTATCACATCCCTTCTTACATCACTCCTGCATACATTTTAAAATACTAACAAATTAAAGGAGCTTGATAATTGCTGGAAACTATGTCAGCTCACGCAAAAACCTAAGAAAGACCCTATGTATATGTGAAAGATCACCTTTGATTTGTGCCCTGCCTCCCCGAAAGCAATGCTGGTGTTTTCCCCTCTCCACAAAATAACCTTAGACTTATCAATGGATCAAGCGGCCCTGGTGGTGCAGCGGGTTAAACCACTGAGCTGCTGAACTTGCTGACCAAAAGGTTGGTGGTCCGAATCTGGGAAGCGGGGTGAGCTCCTACTGTTAGGCCCAGCTTCTGCCAACTTAGCAGTTCAAAAACATACAAACGTGATTAGATCAATCGGTACCACTTCTGCGGAAAGGTAACGGTGCTCCACACAGTCATGCCGGCTGCATGACCTACGGACAAGGCTGACTCTTCGGCTTAGAAATGGAGATGAGCACCACCCTCCAGAGTCGGACACGACTATACTTAATGACAGGGAAAAGCTTTACCTTTACTTTATCAATGGATCATAGCAAAATCCATAATTTTGACCCCACATCCCCCCTCAACTAACAGATGAGGTTGACTTATACATGATTATATACAGCAGGCATCCTCAAACTGAAGCCTTCCAGCTGTTTGAATTCTCAGAATTCCTGTCCATTGAACAAGATGGGTATGGCTTTTGTGGGGTTGGAGGCCCAAATATCTAGAGCGTCAAAGTTTAAGGATGCCTGATATACAGTATAATATTTCTACTACATCAGATACTGAGTGAACCTTACTAGCGTCAAACATGATTACATGAACATACTTAAAGCCAAAGAATAAGTGGTATTATTTCACAACCAAGCAACACAAATGTAACTAAATATGAGAAAAATTAAATATCAACCAGAAGACAATACATTTTACTGGCATCTATAACTTGTAACAGAATATCACAAAGCCAAAAACTGAAGACAAAAAGCCAAATCTACTGTTGATGTTAACACTCCTTGCCTGTTCAAACTGTTGCTGTTTCTAAGCCAAACAAATATATTCTTTGATCAACTGAGATACAGAGCCCAAGAATGTAACAAGACAAACCTTGTACATTTCAAGAAGAATGCAGCTAGGCTGGAAGAATTTGTCTAGCTTCCAAGACCAGAAACAGATGCTGCTGCAAATGCAAAATAACAAAATCATGTTCCGATGTAAGTGTTGTGCAGTGGCCAAATTATTAGATTTGACCCTGAGAAATCCCAGTTTTGCAAGTACAATGTTAATAGTACAGCAAATTACTTATCCCTCTTTCCATTCCACCTTACATTTTGTGAGAACAGCACACCAAAAAGGATTCTCCAAAACAATAATATACAAATGTAATAAATAATATCTATGTTTCTGTTTTGTTCAAGAAGTCTAAATGATTTTAGCATACCTTTCTTGAGTCCCAATGAAGTGTGCAGGTTACAGTAAATATCCTCACGGAATTTGGAAGTTCACTGGAAAACCTTTCATTAGTCACCAACTCTTTATTTATTTATTTATTTAAAATATTTATATTCCGCCCTTCTCACCCCACAGGGGACTCAGGACGGAGCACAACATATATACGGCAAACATTCAGTGCCAGGACATAAAACCATAAATATATACAAACATTAAAATCACTTATAGTCACATTAAAAGTTGCTTAAAAACTATCTCAGGACACCATTTTGCCTCATTGCACTGCCCCAAAGGCTTGGTCCCACAGCCAGGTCTTCTCCATCCTTCTGAAGGACAGGAGGGAGGAGGCTGATCTAATATTGCCAGGAAGGGAGTTCCATTGCCAGGGGCAATCACTGAGAAGGCCCTGTCTCTCGTCTCCGCCAAACGCGCCTGTGATGGTGGTGGGACCGAGAGCAGGGCCTCCCCAGAAGATCTTAAGTTTCTACAGTGGTTCGTAAAGAGAGATTCCTTCAGACAGGTAAACTGGGCATTCGGGCAGGTAAACTCTTAACTTTACATGCCTCACAAGGTTGCTGCAAGATGAAGGTGGAGCAAAATGGGCTAGTCTGCCTTGAGCTCACTGGAGGAAAGACAAGATGTAAACGTAACTAACGTTATTAGCTAACATTTTCTCTGAAATTCTATACATATACAGCTGTTAGCACAACCAAGGCACAATATATCCACAATCTAACAAACCAGTAAGCAGTATCTTTTCTTCTCTTCTTCCTAGCATCTATGTCTCTTCTTCTCTCCTAGTTGCATGCTAGAAAGCTTAACAAAGGCTAGATCAAAATCACTCGCAAAAGAGATGACAGCGGAAGCAAAAGATAATGAAATCATTGAGCTGGAAGAGACCCCAGGGGCCATCTGATTCAATCCCCTGCCATGCAGGAACACACAATTAAAGCACTCTGGACAGATGGCCATCCAGCCTGTGATCAAAAACCTCCAGAGAAGGAGACTCCACCAATCTCCAAGTCACTTATTCGACTGTCAAACAGCTCTTACCATCAGGAAGTTATTCCTAATATTCAGGGGGAACCTTTTTCCAGAAGTTTGAATCACTGTTCCATGTCCTAGTCTGTGGAACACTAAATAAGCTTGCTTCCTCCTTAATACAGCATTATTTTAAATATTTAAACATGGCTGTAATGTCAACTCTTCAGAATGAAAACAAATACCAGCTTTTTCCAAAGCTGCTTCAATGATGTTGAGTCTTGGGGAGAAAAAAAAGACTATTAATGAGAAGAGCTCCAGATTTCTGAATTGCAGCATGGAATTCGTATCTGGGCTTACTTGGACCCTTCTTGTCTTTTTCAAACAGAAAATAGCCACGCCATTCAGGGTTGTACTTCAGTATCTCTTTGGTGGCAATGTCATCTATATATATATAAATGCTCTGTAATTACCTTAAAAACAAAAGAACCAATGAACGAAATCACACCAAATTTGGCAACAAAACATCTCACAACACAAGGAGTGACCATCACTCAAAACATTATGATTTTGTCATTTGGGAGTTGAAGTTGCTGGGATTTATAGTTCACTTACAATCAAAGAGCATTCTGAACTCCATCAACAATGGAATTGAACCAAACTTGGCACACAGAACTCCCATGACCAACAGAAAATATTGGAAGGGTTTGGTGGGCATTGACCTTGAGTTTGGGAGTTGTAGTTCACCTATATCCAGAGAGCACTGTGGACTCAAACAATGATGGATCTGGTCCAAACTTGGCACAAGCACTCAATATGCTCAAATACGAACACAGATGGAGTTTGGGGGAAATAGACCTTGATAATTGGGAGTTGTAGTCACTGGGATTCACAGTTCACCTACAATCAAAGAGCATTCTGAACTCCACGAACGACAGAATCGGGACAAACTTCTCACACTGAACCCCCATGACCAAGAGAAAATACTTAAGGCCAATCCAACTCTCTTCATCAGGGCAAGAAGACGTAATCAAAGTCCTCCTGATAAAGAGCCAGCCAGCCATAGAGAGAGAGAGAGAGAGAGAGAGAGAGAGAGAGAGAGAGATAGATATGATTCACACACAGTTATAGTATCATAGAAAGGACAATGATATGTTGCATGTTCCAGGATGGGCAAACCAGACATTCTCCACGTCAACACTGACAAAGAGACAGCAAGAAATACTGTTTACCCACAAGCATAAAGAAATTACATATATTAGAAACCAACGCTTTCTCATTACTTTATTTTCCAGATCAACAGACTGGGCCACAGCAACCCGTGGCAGGGGACAGCTAGTTATTAATAAAAGACACAGGATAACTAATAACATGCTTGAAAATGTGACTCTTTTGCTACAGATCTGGATTCTGACTGAATCCAAGATTTAGCTTTCAGAAATAGAATCAATTGTTGGGCAATTGGTTTCTTAAAAATATTCCTGGGAATTGTCCTTCTTGGTTAATGCTATGGAGAGGTGGAATGGGGCCTGGCCCTTGTGAAAGCAACATTGGACATAAACTATACATGATTGTTGTTTCTTTCATTCAGTCTTTCTGTGCAAAACTATTTTTGGTTGACCTCACTCATTCCCTTCCAGGGAGTGGATGAGATGGGCATTTCAAAAATTCATGCAGTTGCTTTATTCCCACCCAAGTTACAAAACAGGAAGGGTAAGCCATAAATCATAGAATCAAAGAGTTGGAAGAGACCTCATGGGCCATCCAGTCCAAACCCCTGCCAAGAAGCAGGAATATTGCATTCAAATCACCCCTGACAGATGGCCATCCAGCCTCTGTTTAAAAGCTTCCAAAGAAGGAGCCTCCACCACACTCCGAAATGAAAAGGATTTTGACATGCAATTCAGTACAACAATGTAACGTATTTAAATGTAAACATATTGATGGGTATAATAAATGCCCTCTTTTTAATGCAGATAAAATGTTTTCAATGTTTCTTTACTTTTTAGTGCAAACATAACACCGTTTCTTAATGAATGTGCCTGTCTCTGCTTAAAACAAACCTGGATCTTCTTACCTTCAGAATCTCAACTTCAGAATCATCTTTAGGTCTAACTGTTGAAACTAGGCCATATAGTTTGAAATTACTGTATGTTATTTACATGAATAGTGTTTTTACACCAACAGGATTAAAGTCAACAATTCACCATAAACTAGAATACTACATCTGACCTGCAATGTGTAAACTTTTCTGATTAATACAATAAATGATAAATTCTATTGGGTGAGATATGCAAGTGTCTTTTTGCAACAGAAATTAGAAAAACCTGGAAAGTGGGTATGCATAGTAACATGAAATGTTGTGTGTTCTTTCTTCTCTATAGTGATACAAATTTTATAGGCTGCATCGAGCTCTTAATGCATCTACAGATTTAAGAGCTAGAAACTCAACCTATTTCATCTCACACTGTTAGTCATCTCATGGGACTACATTCAGCTTCCTTCCTAAAAGTCATTGAATGGACTTATTTAAACCAAAAAGGTGTTTCCAGGATGCTAAGCTATGGTAAGGCCTCTGAACCTCTGCTCCGTGAAAGCAATAAATAACTTGAAAACCCCATCAGAAACTATTTCCGTTCTTCTCTGAGGATGAGTCATTTCGTCATTTAAAATGGTTTCAAGTCCACAATTTCCATGTCAAAACCCATTGTTGTAGCAGCAGGTAAATGAGAAGTGGATAATCTTGCTCAACATTATATGATGAAGCAATATATACTTTCAAATATATTTTCTAGGCTGGCATCAAACATAAAACAGGCCATCATAAAAGCCATAAATGTCTCTATTTTGACAAATTTGTCAGCTGTTGATTATATTAGACTGTCATACATCTGAAAGATGGATGAAGAGTCCTCTGCTTGCATCAGAAATAATCCATTTTTATTGAATGTTCAGGGGGAAAAATCTGTTTCCAAACCAAGCTGAGGCTTGGAAATAAAGATTTCAGTTCTTATTTGTCCCTACCATTTCTATAAAAGTATCTTAAACAAAAAGCTACACATTATTTTAGCTAAGCTACATAGTGACCTTGATTCAAAGCATAAATTTGATTTTTTCAAAGTTTAAACTTCAAAGGGGAAACAGTCTATTCACAGGTGTCCATCATGTCCGTCATCAGAAGTCCACGAGTGTACCTTATTCTGGAGTACCGCTATTAAAGACAAACATACAACTCTAGTGCAATTTGGGCGTCTTTGTATCCTAGACACCAAACAAAACAAAGGGGGGGGAGCTCAGTTTCTTTAGTGTAGCTTTCCTAGTACAACTTATTATTCAATCATTCCAGTAATTATGTACTTACCAAGAAAAGAGGTAGATAAAATAAATCTGGGGATAGTTTACATGTTGTGGTTTTACCAAGGATGGCAGTGTTTATATTTTCAAAATCATTTGTAATGAAGGTGTATCACTATTAGGAATTCATGATGAGAAAGTAGCCTAAACTGTAACACAATCTCCAGTTGAGTGGAGACTCCCCGGTTTGTTTGTTTGTTTGTTTTCATAATAAATGTTGGTCCTGTAAGGATTGTTACAGTTTAATGCAACACAACTTCAATCAAGTTTGTGTTATAATTTAGGCTATTAAGAACATGTAAGGGCCCTTCCACACAGCTATATAATCCAGAATATCAAGGTGGACAATCCACAATATCTGCTTTGAACTGGGTTACCTGAGACCACACTGCCATATAATCCAGCTTAATGTGGGTTTTATACAGCTGTGTGGAAGGGCCCTAAGAGTATGAATTTATAGTCAGATTAGGTGTTTGCCCTTGTTAGGCTACAAAACGGATCCCTGTACTTGTTTATGTCTGACACAGCCTTTAAAAGATTGCTTCCTCCATAAAGATGGGATAGGTAAAGGTAAAAGTTTCCCCTTGACTCTGGGGTATGGTGCTCATCTCCATTTCTAAGTTGAAGAGCTGGCATTGTCCGTAGACACCTCCTAGGTCATGTGGCCAACATGACTGCATGGAATGCCATTACCTTCCTGCTGAAGCAGTATCTATTGCTCTACTCACATTTGAATGTTTTCAAACTGCTAGGTTGGCAGATGCTGGGGCTAACAACGGGAACTCACCCCAACCTGCGGATTCAAACCGCTGACCTTCTGGTCAGCAAGTTCTGCAGCTTAGCGGTTTGACCCGCTGCACCATCATGGCCCCCCATAAGATGGGATACAGATATTTAGCTGAATTTATTTTAATATTCTTTTTAAGGTGGAATAAGGATATTAAAATAAATTCAGATAAATTCCTTGCTTCTCTGCTAAAGGCAAAGGCAAATTCTAGTAGAAGGAAGGATTTATCTTTGATCCTGATTTCCATCATAGCCTCTCCCTGCTTAATGCGAAGTCTCAAAATACTCTGGAGTCCATTTGTCAACCTCTGAACCCTCCTACCTGCTTGTTAACTTGCTCCAATCTTCATTGCTCTCCCTCTATTTCTACCTCATAAATAATCTAAGCATTCCCCCTTACTTTTTCCCTTCTCTCATCCTACCTCCTAACTCCCTAACTGTCTAGCAATTGCCCATGTTTTCCAACCTGTCAAGTCTCAACTTCAGTCCTTACCAGGTGGTTACCACTGTCAACAGCTGTGATGCTTTTGAAAAAAATCAATAGAAGCATCATTTGAATGGAAGCAAAATCTGGGTGCACTGGCCAATCCAATAGACAATCATTCCTTCATCTTTATGATGTTGACTTCAGTAGTTCTCTCCTCTTTATTATCTCTTAAACCAGTGGTTCTCAATCTGTCTTGGTCTTCAATTCCCAGAAATCCCAACAGCTGGTAAACTGGCTGAGATTTCTGGGAGTTGTAGGCCAAAACACCTGGGGACCCACCAGTTAAGGACCACTGCCTTCTTTCCAGTAAATTATAGAAACTCAATTTCAGAATAACTTGGCTTCTAGGAGGCACAAGCTTCATATTCCAACTTGAAAGTGGACACTGCAACTTGACAGGCAGTCAAAAATACTGTGAAATTCTGAGTCATTGATCGTGATTTCTTTCCTGCCCTGCTCTCAATTCTAACAACACTCCTGTGGGAGTTTGACTTAAATCTCAGCACAACAATTTGGACAACCAAAAACACTCAGATTTTGAGGCACCTAAGCATCCTGTCCCAGTGAGTTATGACAGTCACAGACATGCAAATATTGTTTTATAGTTTAGAAGAGCCAGCATGGTATAGTGATTTGAGTGTTGCACTAGGATACTGGTGATCAGGATTCAAATACCTGCTTGGTCTTAAAAAACCAATGGGGTAACCCTGGGTAAATCACATTTTCTCTGATTCAAGAAGATGGCAAAAGAAACTTCTGAACAAACCTTGCCGAAGAAATCTCATAATAACTTCTCCTTAAAATCACCCCAAATAAGAAGTGCCTTGAAGTCCCATAGCAACAACAATGATAATTTAGGCTGTTGGGCTAAGAAAAGTGTTTGTGTATATATATAAACACTGTTTTGTAAGGAGAAAAAAAATGAAAAACAATAAGGAGTAGAAATGTATTTACCATTATAGGGTAGTTTTCTTTCCCAGATTCATCTTCTTATCGTCAAACCCTTTTTTCTACAGAAACATAGAAAAGAGAAAATCTTCTGTTTCCCATTTCAGTAAATCAGTTGAATTGCAATTTCATCTTTCAAAGTAAACAAAACTTTTAAAAGTTCTCAAGTTTAAGTAAAACAAATGTGCATTCTCAAATATTTAGTTGCCAAATCTTAAACATCAAAATGGCAATGGGGTAAAAGGTTATAGAGCTCTTTCACTCAACAGTTTCACACTTATTCATGGCTTCACATCCCAATATGTATACACAGTTCAAAAACAAACATTTTGTTAGAGCTGTCGTCTCTGTGCAGGAATAAAACTGATGGTGATAAATTTAAGAAGCCTACAGCTCAAATGTCTACAAGTTATTGTTTCTTTCATGGCCTTTTGCACAATAATCATATTAATTAGGTTCCTAGGAAACCGAAGCAGTTATGTTCCTTGCAACCAACAAGTTTTCCTGCTCTCAATCGGCTCTTATTTAGTTACTATTTAACTAGAAAAATATTTGCTTATGCTGCATATGACACAAAATCAGTGGCCTGGGAACTGGTTCAGTATTTTAAACTGTAAAACATACAAAAAATCTGGGTTGCTGTGAGTTTTCTGGGCTGTATGGCCATGTTCCAGAGGCATTCTCGTCTGACGTTTCACCTGCATCTACGGCAGGCATCCCCAGAGATTGTGAGGTCTGTTGGAAACTAGGCAAGTGGGGTTCATATATCTGTGGAGTGTTCCAGGTGGGAGAAAGAACTCTTGTCTGTTTGTCATTCTCCCACTCTGAACATTCCACAGATATATAAACCTCAATTGCCTAGTTTCCAACAGACCTCACAACCTCTGGGATTATTATTTTTTTTGTAGTGTCAGGAGCAACTTGAGAAACTGCAAGTCGCTTCTGGTGTGAGAGAATTGGCCGTCTGCAAGGACGTTGCCCAGGGGATGCTTGGATGTTTTGATGTTCTTCCATCCTTGTGGGAGGCTTCTCTCATGTCCCTGCAGGAGGAGCTGGAGGGGACAAAGGGAGCTCATTTGCGCTCTCCCCGGATTCAAACCTGTAACTTGTTGGTCTTCAGTCCTGGCGGCACAGGGGTTTAACCCACTATGCCACTGGGGGCTCCTTTTTACCCCTGGAGATGCCTGCCATAAATACAGGTGAAACGTCAGGGAAGAATGCTTCTGGAACATGGCCATTCAGCCTGGAAAACTCACAGCAACCCAGTGATTCCAGCCATGAAAGCCTTCAACAACACATGGCACAAAAATTATTTTATAATAATTATTTTATTATTATTTCTCACTGTCAATAATGGTTTGTAAAGTCTGCTCTTAAATTTTAAAACAAATTAATAGCTCTTCATCTGCAAAAGCTGCAAGGAAGGTTTCACACACACACATACAACCAGTGGGCACTAGTAAATGACATTTGTGGATTCAGGTGATGTTATTTTTCGTCGCAGAGTATAACTGATTACAATGTTAGAGATCAGGAAGGATTTTCCGTGTCATTCATATCTGGTGGCTGACTCAGGCAAGAAAGGAAATGTTGACCTTTCCATGCACATTAAGGGATATTGCATCTCTTCCTGACTGAGTCACAGGCAAACTATTTTCTTGTACATACACAGCTTTCTGGCATCCTAAGCAATCCATCGTTTGGGCTAATTTGCCACTTCCAGTTAAGAGGAAATAAATACATTAACAAATATTCTAAGTATTATTCTGCTCCATAGCCAAGAGCACCAACAATGGCCTCATGTACGAGTACAGAGACATTGTTTTTTTCTTATACAGTACATGCAGTTCTATGCAAATCCATTCCACTTCTGAAAAATACACAAGGAATCCTTGGAAAATTCCCTTTGAACTGTTGCATCTCACAGCTTCAGATGAAAGCCTGAATTTACACAAGCTTTCTATAGAAACATATATTGGTAAACTCAGAGCAGTGTTAATGCAGACAAGTCAGTCATGCAATATGCCTTGCAAGTAGCACAAACATATTTATGTTAAGTCTTAACATAAAGTGATAGTGATAGTTCCCTTATCATAAATGTAATGCATAGCTTGGATTATTTTAAAGTACTTCTTTTTGAAATGTGACCCTTCATTTTCCTTTCGTATCTAATTGCACTACAAAACAATGACATTATCCTTCGTAGCTATTGTGAACATAAGTTGCACATTCATTTCTGAGAAATACAATTAATCAGAAGCAACTTGTTATTTATCAGTAGTTACTACCAAGACTCTTCGATACGTTTCGATTTTCAGACCATAAGATACTAACTCTGTTAGAATTCTGTGATTGAAAAGTTGTATCAAAGTAAATAATTAATGGCTTTATTTCCACTATCTTTTGTAGTAACCTTGTTACCATTGTACGTTTTTCAGTGTATCAGAACTGCTATGTAGTATGTACATATACAATACAACTCCCATATGCATAGGGATACATTCCCAAACTTCACATCGGTAAATGAAACCACAGGTAATAGTAAAACCTATTCATTTTAATGAGACAAATAATGTAGGTAACCGAGAAAAGCGTGTTACAGTAAGTTGTAGCAGGACCAAATGAGTGTGTGTGTTGAAGAAAAAACCTTATGACAATTATTATGTGCAGCTGGTAATGTAGGTCAACCAGCAATCTTGGACCACACCTGATAGGGTATAACTCTATGGGTTTTTAGAATACAGTTCTAGAGAGCTCTGAGAACTATGCTCAAAGGCTCTGCTCTGAGGAGTAGGTTGGAGAGAAGCCATTATGCTGCTCTAAAGGAGGCTATGGTTGAATAGCTGTTTGCTCAAGGTTTATGTTATGCTTTCTCATTTGACTTAAGATGAAAATGCCTTATTTTGTGTCACTTACAAAGACTACGTAAGTTTCTTGCACTGTTTGTTTTTTGTATGCAACATTGCAAGTTTGTATTTCATCTCTGCTATTAAGAGTAAAGACTTGTCCGTGAGTCTTGTGCATGCGACGTGGCTAAGATCCGCTTGCTGCACAACAAAGCATACCGCTTGTATAGATAGCCCTAAGTGAGTATCTAAATCTGTGAATAAGTGAAACCACATATATCAGTTCTGCATATATGGGATCATATTTTATCTCCACCTTCCCAGTTGTACATATGCTTTCCCTCTTCTGGACTAATGAAGCCAACCTACAAGAACTATAAAAAATGAATGGCATATATTGTAATCTAGTATCTAGCATACAGCAGCATTCTGCAAGTTCAATTATAAGGATTAAGAGTTTTAGGAAAATTTAAAGCCCTAACTAACTAGTAACATTAACTGCTAGACAATGTAGTACATAATAAAAGAGATCCTGATTCCCAAATAAGTTGTAATATATGGGTTTTCTATTACTTCTACATGGCTTTGGCACTGTATAAAGGAAAGCAGAAAAATCCAGACAGTACCCAATGGAATCCATAAGAAAAATGAACACATCTCAAAGTGATCAATAGATGGCTGCTTTATTACAAAAAAAGCCCTTTAACACCATTTGGCCTATATATATTTCATTTCACAGCTTCAAATATGTCTGAATTTGCACATGCTTTCTGTGGGAACACATACTGGTTAACTCTGAGCAGTTGTTAATAAACACGAGTCACCTTATGCAAGACACCCTATAAGTGGCACCAACACCTAGTTCTCTGTGTTTTGCTCTGAATCACACTAAATTTTATTTTTAAGTGATAGCTCTCATACCATAAATTTAATCTAGAGTAAAGGAATACTTTAAAGAAGTAAATGATTGTGGTGCCAAGGTTGAGGAGAATCATACACACATACATAAAACCTTCTACAAAGTTTAAAAATATAAAACACACATACAATTATATACACGTAATATAGTATTACATTCAAAAAATCATTTTAATCTGTGTACAAGATATAAGGCCTATACATACCAATGTGAAATCTGAGGACATTTCTGAAGCAGAGCACCTCATTCTACTTACTGGACAAAAAGGAGCATGCGAACCAGGCTCAAGGTTTTTAAAAATGTACTTGGCAGATGGTTAGAAAGAAAAAGGGAAGTCTGATAACATTCAAGGATGCATTGATGCAACTGGACTGAGAGAACAAAACACTGTCAAAAACTCCTGGGGAATTCACAGAAATGGGAGAGGGCCAAAATCCTCATTCAGGAGCCAAAGATTTCAATTTTAAAATCCATCTACCTCTTTCTTTAATGGAAAGTTGGCATCAGTATTATCAATCTTTTCTATAGCCCAAAATCTGAGGTCAGTTGCAGGATGATAGCACTCCAAGAAATTAAAGGGAGCACTTTTTGGGGAATTTCAGAATCTGGTATTTGGGATGCCATGTTTAAATCTGAAGCATTCATTACATCAAGTGGATATGTTCTGTCCATTTGATGGGTTTATCAATATATAGGCTTGCTACAACCACCTGAACTCATTTTCATAAGAACCAATCTGTTTTGTGTTGGATTTATTGTGATAAATTATCTCTCTTCCTTATCTCAATACTACTTGGCCCTCTGGCGTCTGCTCAGAAGCACAAGGAAAAATAAACACAACATACTACTGAAGATCAACCCCAAAGCCTGGAGTGGCTTACTTGAATTGCAATTTCTAAATCTACAGAATATATACTATTTACAGGAGTAGAGAAAAACACATCTGATCACATAGCCCTACATCGCTGGAAACAGACCACATGATAATCTGATCTTGTGGAATGTAAACAAATGTAAACACATTACCGGAACACTCCAAAGTTACGCTCTAGGAATCAAGCACAGCTCTATGCATGTAACTCTTACACTGCAGTGCTACACCACACATAGTTTAAACGACGAACAATATTTCATTATATTTAAACCAAAGTTCTAACATTTTGATCTAAGGAACTGTCCATAAAAAGGTAAAGGTTTCCCCTGACATTAAGTCTAGTCATGTCTGACTTTGGGAAGTGGTGCTCATCTCCATTTCTAAGCTGAAGAGCCAGCATTGTCTATAGAGACCTCCAAGTTTATGTGGCCGGCATGACTGCATGGAGTACCGTTACCTTCCCACAGAAGTGATACCTATTGATCTACTCACATTTGCATGTTTTCAAACTGCTAGGTTGGCAGAAGCTGGGCCTAACAGCATGAGGTCACCCTGCTCTCTCGATTCGAACAACCGACCTTTCGGTCAGCAAGTTCAGCAGTTCAGTGGTTTATCCTGCTGTGCCACCAGGGAACTGATGGAACTATAGAAGGAACTGTCCATAGTGGAGATTACATTTAAAAAAAAAAGATTTTGTGAATGAATTATTGACATCTGTGGGTTTTCTACACAGGAAGGAAGTGAGTTGATCTCTTGCTGCTTTTTTTCAATACTTTCAGATCCAAAAAACAGGTTTCTGAATTGTTATATGATACGTCAAATTGTATATTGCTGTTCCTAAAATTTATCCACTTAACAAAATCCATATCACTTAAGACTTCTCTCCAAATGTAAAAAAAATCAACGAAAAATCAACCCAAAATTATGAGTTGTTCTGTGAAGAGGTGATCTCACTTTCAAATCGATCCATTTAAAAATTGCCCACCTGTTGGGCCACAGTGCATTTCATGGCTATTCCTTTTATCTGACAGTAAAAGTTGTTCTCAAAGTTAAAACATTTTTGTCAAGCTTATTTCAGCCAAAGAGATTGGGAAACAAGAAGAAAGATGTCTCACTTCTCTACTGTCCAAAATTTGGAATATGATGTTATCTTTAATAAAGCAGCCATCTAGTGAGTGTAGTACAAAGCAAATCTTTTGCTTTTAATGTTGATCCCCTCTGCATTATTAACTCATCCAAGAGAGGAACTACTAATTTCTGATAAAAGAAACATTAATCTTTACAGGTTTAGGGAACTGATGTGCAACTTTTATTATGAATAATTATATTAAAATATTTACATCATGTCCTTTCTCTTTAGATCTCACAAGGAGCATAGCTTTCTTCCTAATTCATAGCATTTTATGAAATTCAGTTTCAGTTTATTCACTACATTATTTTAGTTCATTCAACGCAGACTGTTTTCAACAACAGGGGTTTCCATCCAGTATCATGTGAGTGAATCTCTGTGCAATGGATGCCTTCATCTCCTCCCTTCTATGTTCCCTCATATATCCAACAAGGGGTGCAGAGAGGCTCAATGGGGGAAAAGATTTGTCTTATGGACAGCATCTTATCTACTGGTGGACAGACACCATGAGAGTCAGTCTAGGCTTCGGTCAAATACTGTAGAAATCCAGAATTAAGCCTAAGACCATATAGTACTACAGAGCAGCACATTTTTTTGCTACTGATTTATGGAAAATTTCTGCAGTACCAGTATTAAAAAAAACTCTAAAATCTTAACAGTAAATATAAAACAACACTCAAAAACAGGGGAATTCCAGACAAGAAACAATCAGGGCCAGCTAATCAACTCCCCCAGGCAGTAAGAAGCCGGACCTTGAAACTGCTGGGACATTAAATGCTAATAAAGGTGGCCAATTTAAACTTTCACACCTACCTCACGGAGATTAAGATCTTCTGGGGAGGCCCTGCTTTACGTCCTGCCATTGTCACAGGCATGATTGCTGGGGACGAGAGAGAGGGCCTTCTCGGTGATTGCTCCCCGGCTATGGGACTCCCTTCCTGGTGAGATCAGGTCGGCCCCCTCCCTCCTGTCCTCTAGAAGGATGGTAAAAAATTGGTTGTGGGACCAAGCTTTCAGGACAGGGCAATAAAGCGGCAATAAGAAAGATGACCAGGCCAATTAGATTTGATGCGGATGACTAGGATGGTTTTAAATAGTGTATTTTAATATTTTGATAAATATTTTTTTAATGTTTATGTATTGTATGTGAATTTGTGTCCCAGCATTGAATGTTTGCCGTGTATATGCTATGCTCTGCCCTGAGTCCCCTTTGGGGTGAAAAGGGCGGAATATAAATGTTTTAAATAATAAAATAATAATAATACCTCGAACTGACAAGAGTTCTATCTCCCATCCTGGACATTCCACAGATATAGAAACCCCATTTTTCTAGTTTTCAACAACCTCACAACCTCTGAGGATGCCTGCCACAGATGCAGGTGAAACGTCAGGAGAGAATGCTTCTGGAACATGGTCATACAACCCAGAAAACTCACAACAACCTAATTTTGGACTATCCTCAAAAAAAGAGAGAGAAGCTTTAAAGTTCTGGTGATTGTTTATTTATGGCTAAGAGACATTATCCCTAGAAACTCTGGAGTCATTTTGCTGCAGCTTTTTAATAAATCACAATTTGCTGTTTAAAAAAGCAACTAGAAGAACATGACTTTGTAAACTCCTCTTCTCTCAGTTTGTCAACTGACATCCTTTTTGTCCAGAACAGGACAAAGTGAACTTTTCATAGCTAACGCTGTTACAATTAATGCATTGTTTTTATCTAATCGTGCATCATTTCTGCTGTATAATGCAAGAACACTGAGCTCACATTAACCTGTTATTGTCTGCAAATGGGAATTCCAAAGAGAAAACATTTTCATTCTGTTGCATAAAGGACTGCAAACTGAATTAAAACTTCCCTTTTGCTATAATAAAGCCTTTTAAAATATCCATAAGTTCCTTAATCAAGAAGATGACTGCATTACTATTTTAACATATTTATATAGACATCAATTAAATACATCAGTTATTTGAGTTCTGTATTAGATGCCCCAAAGCTATCCAAATATTAGCCATAAAAGCCAGTAAATATATTGAAGGACTAGATTTAGTAAACAGAGTCCCAGAAGAACTATGGACAGAAGTCCGCGACATTGTTCAGGAGGCGGCAACAAAGTACGTCCCAAAGAAAAAGAAAACCAAGAAGGCAAAATGGTTGTCTGCTGAGACACTGGAAGTAGCCCAAGAAAGGAGGAAAGCAAAAGGAAACAGGGATAAGGGGAGATATGCCCAGTTAAATGCGCAATTCCAGAGGTTAGCTAGAAGAGATAAGGAACTATTTTTAAATAAGCAATGCATGGAAGTGGAAGAAGACAACAGAATAGGAAGGACAAGAGACCTCTTCCAGAAAATTAGAAACATTGGAGGTAAATTTCAGGCAAAAATTGGTATGATAAGAAACAAAGATGGCAAGGACCTAACAGAAGCTGAAGAGATCAAGAGAAGGTGGCGAGACTATACAGAAGATCTGTATAGGAAGGATAATAATATTGAGGATAGTTTTGACGGTGTGGTGAATGAATTAGAACCAGACATCCTGAGGAGTGAAGTTGAATGGGCCTTAAGAAGCATTGCTAACAACAAGGCAGCAGGAGACGACGGGATCCCAGCTGAACTGTTTAAAATCTTAAAAGATGATGCTGTCAAGGTGATGCATGCCATATGCCAGCAAATATGGAAAACACAAGAATGGCCATCAGACTGGAAAAAATCAACTTATATCCCCATACCAAAAAAGGGAAATGCGAAAGACTGCTCAAACTTCCGTACAGTGGCCCTTATTTCTCATGCCAGTAAGGTAATACTCAAGATCCTGCAAGGAAGACTCCAGCAATACATGGAGAGAGAGTTGCCAGATGTTCAAGCTGGGTTTAGAAAAGGCAGAGGAACGAGAGACCAAATTGCCAATATCCGCTGGATAATGGAGAAAGGCAGGGAGTTTCAGAAAAACATCTACTTCTGCTTCATTGACTATTCTAAAGCCTTTGACTGTGTGGATCATAATAAATTGTGGCAAGTTCTTGGTGGGATGGGCATCCGAAGCCACCTTGTCTCTCTCCTGAGGAATCTGTACAAGGACCAAGTAGCAACAGTCAGAACTGACCACGGAACAACAGACTGGTTCAAGATTGGGAAAGGCGTACGGCAAGGCTGCATACTCTCACCCAACCTTTTTAACTTGTATGCAGAACACATCATGCGATGTGCGGGGCTGGATGAATGCAAAGCTGGGGTGAAAATTGCTGGAAGAAACATTAACAACCTCAGATATGCAGATGATACCACTCTGATGGCTGAAAGCGAGGAGAAGCCGAAGAACCTTCTAACCAAGGTGAAAGAAAAAAGTGCAGAAGCCGGGTTGCAGCTAAACGTCAAAAAAACCAAGATTATGGCAACAAGAATGATTGAGAACTGGAAAATAGAGGGAGAAACCGTGGAGGCCGTGACAGACTTTGTATTTCTAGGTGCAAAGATTACTGCAGATGCAGACTGTAGCCAGGAAATCAGAAGACGCTTACTTCTTGGGAGGAGAGCAATGTCCAGTCTCGATAAAATAGTGAAGAGTAGAGACATCAGACTGGCAACAAACATCCGCCTAGTCAAAGCCATGGTATTCCCTGTAGTAACCTACGGATGTGAGAGCTGGACCTTAGGGAAGGCTGAGCGAAGGAAGATCGATGCTTTTGAGCTGTGGTGTTGGAGGAAAGTTCTGAGAGTGCCTTGGACTGCGAGAAGATCCAACCAGTCCATCCTTCAGGAAATAAAGCCCGACTGCTCACTGGAGGGAAAGATACTAGAGACAAAGTTGAAGTACTTTGGCCACATCATGAGGAGACAGGAAAGCCTAGAGAAGACAATTATGCTGGGGAAAGTGGAAGGCAAAAGGATGAGGGGCCGACCAAGGGCAAGATGGATGGATGGCATCCTTGAAGTGACTGGACTGACCTTGAGGGAGCTGGGAGTGGTAACGGCCGACAGGGAGCTCTGGCGTGGGCTGGTCCATGAGGTCACGAAGAGTCGGAGACGACTGAACGAATGAACAACAACAATCAACGTATCTCACACACAATCCTGCAGAAAGATAAAGCTATAAACAGAACAGTGCTCACACAAAATCATGATTCAGATGGATTATCTGTTTTGCAAGTAATCTCACATTACTAATACTATGGGGGTCTTGCAATAAGCCTTTCACCTACAAATATTAGGAATCTGAGTGTAAATTGGCTTGATTCAAATAAAGTCAGCACTGAAGCTTAAAAAGTAATTTTTTTACAAAATGAGAGAAAATATGTGATTGTACCTGACATAATTCTCCAGGTTGGGGAACTAGAAATAAATTTTGAGTCCTAGGAAAATGGCCATTATAGTAAACAGACTCTACTGTCAAGTTAATAAGGATATGGCAAACTGATGAGTGAGTATGAATAGATGGGGGCAAAAGTAGAAAGGAATTCTGAGTAACAACCCTCCATCTGGAATCCAAGAGACGCTCTTTTCACGTTCCCTGTTAATTACTAGGGGTCTAATAATAGAAAATAGATGTTCCAGATTATTTTGGAATTCTTAAAACAAGAGAGAAAGTAAAATACAACAACAACACCGACTCACAAAAAGGAAACCGGAAGAACAAAGGGGAATATTTCTAGAACACTTGGGGTGTTACTCAAAACCACATTAGCAGAAGCTCAGTGAAGAATGTAAACTAAAGATAAGGAAGCATATCACACAGTCTAAGAAGGCACATGGTTAGCAAAGCAGAATCAAGAAGCTATAAAAGGCAAGAAGGCTTTCTTCAGCAAGAAACAGAAGCAACAGCTCTGTAAGTAAGTACATAAAGGATGGGGGAGATCAGAACTGTATAAAACCGTTTGCCTAGCACTGGACATTTTTAAATGGGCTAGGACAGGCTCAGAATTTGTAGGTATACAAGGACTGTGAAGGACAATCTTTTCTTGCTGGTCTTATTGTTTTAGCAATAATGTCGATCATTCCTTTCCTTGACATATATTGCTGCCTGTATGCACCAATAAGACTAGCAATAAAAACAAAAGAAATTCCATCCCGTTTGGACTACTGCAACGCTCTCTATGTGGGGCTGCCTTTGAAGATAGTTCAGAAGTTTCAAATGATCCAGAGATTAGCAGCCAGGTTACTAACTAGAATGCCGTTCAGGGAAAGAACCACTCCCATGTCGCGGAAGCTCCACTGGCTGCTAGTCTGCTTCCGAGCTAAAAACAAAGTGCTGGTTCTTACCTTTAAAGCCCTAAACAGCTTAGATCCAGACTATTTAACAAACCGCATCTTCCTCTACAGACCAACTCAGACACTGCGGTCATCAGAGGATGTCCTCCTCTCAGTTCCACCCCCATCCCAAGCATGGCTGGTGGGAACAAGAGAAAGGGCCTTCTCCGTGGCTGCCCCCCACCTCTGGAACTTCCTTCCTAAGGAGTTAAAGATGGCCCCCTCCCTCCCCGCTTTCAAAAAACAGCTGAAGACATACCTTTGCTCACTGGCTTACAAGGTGGAGGAATAGTAGTTGGTAATACTACCATTATACCTCTGATTAATAGTTGCCATCCATATCCGTTCCCCGGCTCCCCACCAGCTCAATAGATATCTTGAGCAATGATTAATAGATTTGCCCCAAAGAAATGGGAAATTATTGTTTCCATTTGATGTTTGATGTTTTGTCTTATGCTTGCTTTTTATTTAATTTTAGTTTGTTAAGTTATAATTCATATTTATACGTTGGGTTGTATAAATTTTGTTAATATGGATATATTGTTGTATTCGGGCATTGAATGTTTGCCTTCTATGTTTGGAATCCACCCTGAGTCCCTTTGGGGAGATAGAGCGGAATATAAATAAAGTTATTATTACTATTATATGATATGAAAGTGTGCTAGAAAATGCTGGGAGGAGTGAAAAAACTTAATAAATTATGTGCATCTTTTAAATTATTCACTCAAATGTTTACTATAAGAAGATACAATATAGCTATTACTGCCTGACCTGACTTTTGATATAAACCAGTGATGCCAAAATTGTGGTCCGTAGATCACCATGGTCCTCAAAAACTAAAATGTGGTCCGTGGCCTCACCATTACTACACCATTGCAACAGGAGTGACTGGTCTCGTGAAACCTGTGGAAGTCAGGAGGGGAGAGGCGGACTACCCACGAAAGGCATGACAACAAGCCTCCTGACTGCTGCTTCTCCTTCTCCTCCCTCCCCCTAAGCAGAGATGTTCCATGTGGCACCTGGAAGCGAGGGCGCCTTGGTGTCTTTGTTTTTAGGCCTGTTCCTGGGTTATTTGGGCTGCTGATTCAGAAAATTGCATTGGATAGACCACATCAGCTCTAGATTATTAAATATGGTTTTCTGTGGGAAAGCAGGTGACTACTGGATGGCATATGTTCTGTATCAGAAACTGGAGCTGATGTGGTCTATTCAATGCAATTTTCTGAATCAGCACCCCAAATAACCAAACTGAATCTAAAGTTGACCAAAAACTGATTAATAACCCTTTTGGTACTAATGTTGGAGAGTGGTCCCTGGTTAAAGTTGTCCCTGGTCAAGTGACCCCTGGTCAAAAAAAAAAAAAGAAAGGTCGGGAACCACTGATATAAACAGAGATGACAAATTAATGACAATCACACATTTACTTGAGAGTTCCTTAAGAAATTAAATAGGAAATTGCTGATGATCTTTTTTAAAAGATCACCAGGACTGTGGTGCAGCTGGCTGGGAGTCAGCTGCATTAAGATCACTACTGACCGAAAGGTCATGAGTTCAAAGCCAGCCCAGGTCAGAGTGAGTGTCCGACCAATTTGTGTAGCTTGCTGTCGACCTTTGCAGCCTGAAAGACAGTTGCATCTGTCAAGTAGGAAATTTAGATACAGCCTACGCGGGGAGGCTAATTTAACTAATTTACGATGCCATAAAAATCTCCAGCAAGCCTGCAAAGAATGAGGAAGTACTTCATCAGTGTCACAAATGGACGGTGAAGCAACAGCTCCCCTGGTGGCCAGAATACCCTCATGAAAAAGCTGGAATGTTAAATAGCCTCTGTGTCTGTCTATATATGTTGTGTGTCTATGGCATTGAATGTTTGCCATGTATATGTACATTGTAATCTGCCCTGAGTCCCCTGCGGGGTGAGAAGGGTGGAATATAAATACTGTAAATAAATAAATAAATAAATAAATAAATAGCAATATTTTCCTTAATATTTAGCTTGCTCCTAAATGACCTGGAATAAAGATTGAGAGAGGAGGTTCCCAAGGTTTTGATGGGAACCTCACACCAGCCAATCCCAAATCACTTCTAAAAGAATCTCTCAAAAGTAGATATATGGCAGGAAGAGGGAAGAACCATAATTCAAGGCGTGTGTAGGGGCAGGAGGATTAGCAAACACCTTAAATTTTCTTAGTAAATAGCAACAACCAACCTTCTCGGGATTCATAACTTGGGAGTTCCAAATGACACAAAATATACCCAGAGAAGTTTCCAAAACCATGTAAAAATCCACTGTTTCTATATTAGTTGGAAAGGATACAAAAGACATTTGTTGCAACATGCTCATTGCCAAAGCACAATCTCAGATTGCTATCTATGAATGTCTATGTACAGTTTAAATAACTTCTCCCATCACTCCTTTAAGAAAATACATTGGTTACAGTGTGGTAACAGCACAAGGTGAACTACATTTCCATACAAGACAAAATTCAGTTGGGGACTATTTTTTCACCACCTCAGATATGACAAAGATCTGCTAAGAAAAACCATCAATTGTATATCAAATGTAAGAAATTCGCTGGCAAGCATCTCCAAATGAGAAGTTACAGAGTAGTTGGTATAAAGAATGGCCCTTGATTGAGGGAAAGGGCATTTGTTGCATCAATCATTTTACAAAGCACCTGGCCATCTCAACTTAGTAAATATTTCCCTTCAGATGATATCATGCCTTAGCACTACAATACATTTCTATGCCATATTTTCCTGGTTTGCATGGAATACATTGCCTACATTCATCTTTAAACTTTAAATGCTGTTAGTTCGTGGTTACATCCATCCCTGTGGTGTACCACATTCAAAGCTACTCTATTCTTCTTTCTTTGTGGTTTAAAAATGCTTTCTATCATGTGTCTTTCAAAGGCACACTGCTTCCTCGTCCTTGGTCATTCCTAAATCCTCTCTCTCTGGTTGTTCTGCAGTGAACTGTATGGGAATCTATATAAATAAAAAATGTAATGTTCGTTTGTGGGATTAACATAACTCAAAAACCACTCGACAAACTGCTGCCAAATTTGGCCACAAGACACCTACTAACCCAAAAAATGATTTTGTCATTTGGGAGTTGTAGTTGCTGGGATTTATAGTTCACCTACAAAGAGCATTTTGAACTCCACCAATGATGGAATTGAACTAAACATGGCGTACAGGACTCCCATGACCAACAGAAAACACTAGAAAGGTTTGGTGGACATTGACCTTGAGTTTGGGAGTTGTAGTTCACCTACATCCAGGGAGCACTGTGGACTCAAGCAATGATGGATCTGGACCAAACTTGGCACAAATATTCCATATTCCAAATACGAACACAGATGGAGTTTGGGGGAAATGGACCTTGATATTTGGGAGTTGTAGTTACTGGGATTTATAGTTCATCTACAATAAAAGAGCATTCTGAACCCCACCAATGACAGAATTGGGGCAAACTTCCCACACTGAACCCCCATGACCAACAGAAAATACTTAAGGCCATCCTGCTTTTCTTGACATCAGTATGTCTGCTTAGCTTTTCCTGGACTGAATCAAGTGAGTGTATATTTGATCCCTCCTTTCATTTTTAAACAGTGCAAGGGATTGTGTGAGCACTCACACCAGTTTCTCTGCATCACCATAAAAAGGAATGAGACATTTTTGTCCCAATACATCACACTATGTGGGACAAACAAATATCCCAATTGCAATTTTTTCCATCACCTGGGATTTGTTGATCTCTCTCTCTCTCTATATATATATATATATATCACAAGTGGTTGATAATACTATGTAACAAAATTTGAAAAATGTTCTGTTCCTGGTTTGAAAGAGTTATACCTGTTTAATTGTGCGGAACTTATTGTGCAAGTAGTTGTTATTCTCCAGAAACCTCATTTTTCTGGCTGCAACAAACTATTTTGAAGTGGTTGAGAATCGATGAGACATTCATTGAAATGTTCTGAAGGCTGTCCCTTAAAAACAAAGTTTTTGGAGCTTTATAAACACTTCCCATATTTTTATCATAGAACCAATTAGGAAATGACATTTATAACCCAGGTACAAAATTGTGTTACACTGTGTAATCAGGGTCATTTGTTAAAACGCCCAGAGCCTCAATGCTATACAATGCCTGCGTGAAATCTGAAACAAGATGTAATTGTGCGATACCTAAAATAAAACAACACTGAATGAATATTTCATTTGAAATATGTCTGTACAAAGTATTGCATATGCCTCTATGAAGATACAGAGCTGCATGTATAGAATGCCAGATTAAACACGTATCTGGATGAATTTAGCATTGCAACAGGTATAACTACCTGAATTTAGCATTGCAACAGGTATAACAATAGTCTCCCTTATTCGATCTTCTCTTATCCGACATTCAGTCTTATCCAATGCTCTTATCCGATGCCCAACTCTCTCTCCATTCCCGATAAGTGAAAAGGGCAAGACAAGGAGGAAGAGGAGGGAGGAAAGGGGAGAAAGTGGCAGGACCAGAAGTGGAAATACCCTCCCTCCTTCCCTCTGTGATTTCCATGCTCCTCTTCCACTTCTGGCCACTTCCTGCTGGGCTGCTGTAGCCCTGAGGCGTTGCCTTACCTTAACCCTTTGAGTCCCTACGTGTCTAGTGCTGTGTGAGATGAGTAACACTAGGAGACTCCATATTATGCGACATTTTCATTTATCTGACGTTTTACCAGTCCGTTTATGTCGGATAAGCGAGACCTCTACTGTACCACCTTCTGGCACCTTCAGTGAGTCAGAAAGTTACTAATAGAGAAGAACATGTTTTTATGGCAGTATCTGCTAATACGCATAAGATGTTTACTATTCTCATTGAATGAGCTGTTGAAAGGATTTCTTTTTTAGAGGGATGGAAATTTGACAAATAAGAAATATTGTATAGCACTTAAACAATAACTCTTTATGGAAGGACTTCAGAAAGCTAATATTTAATTTAGGAATTTATGGCTGAAATGTTTAGAACATCTATATACAGAAATCATAAGGAATACATTGTATAAAACAGAGAGATAAGTATTAGCATTAAATAAGTTTGAACTTGATGTATAAAATAAAAAAATAAATGTGGGAATTTTTACCCATGTACATTCAAGTGTCATACAATATTCGTGACAGTTTTCCTATATTAACACCATCCTAAAACATGCTTCCCAATATAGTTTAATCTCACTACATAATGATAACATACATACAAAATACCTCCTGCTATTACTTCTTCATTATCACTTCAGAATATTTAATTTTCAAGCATTATAATACTATTAGTCTCAGATGTCACAGACATATAATTTCAATTGTTTAGTTGTTATTATTTTCCTCCAAGCACCAATAATATTTTCATTATCATCTAAGTCATGTTCCCAAATTAGTTTTAATTCCTCTTTCCCCCCTTTATTTTCTTCTGATATAATTTTAGAAAATGTTATATGATCCTTTTTATTGTATTGTCTATTTTAAGTTCTGAGAGTGCCTTGGACAACGAGAAGATCCAACCAGTCTATACTTCAGGAAATAAAGCCAGACTGCTCATTGGAGGGAAGAATAGTAGAGACCAAGATGAAGTACTTTGGCCACATCATGAGAAGAAAGGAAAGCTTAGAGAAGACAATGATGCTGGGGGAAATGGAAGGAAAAAGGAAGAGAGGCCGACCAATGGCAAGATGGATTGATGGTATCCTTGAAGTGACTGGATTGACCTTGAAGGAGCTGGGAGAGGTGACGACCAACAGGGACCTCTGGTGTGGACTGGTCCATGAAGTCACGAAGGGTCGGAAATGACTGAACGAATGAACAACAACAACAAAATAGCTTATTTACTAATATTTGACTAGAACATTTTTATGAAAATAAACTATTCAATTTAATATTTGCTAATATTTGACTAGAACACTGTTATGAAAATAAACTATTCAATTTATTTGTAACAATTCTGTTCTAATATTTCGGCTCCTGACTTAGTGTTTTAATCTATATATATACATATCACCTCTGAATTAAGGAGCCGCAGTGGTACAATAGGCTAAACCCTTGTACCATTTGAATTGCTGACCTGAAGGTCGGCGGTTCGAATCCGCAAGATGGGTGAGCTCCCTTCAGCTTCAGCTTCCCATGCAGGGACATGTGAGAAGACTCCCACAGGGTGGTAAAACATCCGGGCATCCCCTGGGCAACATCTCTGCAAGAGGCCAGTTCTCTCACACCAGAAGCGACTCAAGTCACTTCTGACATGATTTTTAAAACCCTCTGAATTGCTCATAATTTTTAATGTTTTACATTTTGGAATTAAAGATGACACAGAAATGTTATGCTTATGGAACTCTTTCCATCCTTGGAAAGAAACAAAAATGATTACACATTTTTTCCTAGTGACTAAATACATTTGCTTCAAGGACAGTCCCTTGCGGATATTAAAATCCCTTATTTGGACTTAGCCCAACTGAACTGCCTAGATATGTATAGGATTGTGTAGAGTGTGCATCCAAGCTGAGACTCTATACATATTCATGATTGAACTCTGGTTGTTTTTATATGCAGAACCATATAAAGATTTCTATATAAAGATTAACTATAAAATTGAAAGTAAAACCCAGTAAAGACAATGATAGGAGCCCAGTTCAAACTCCTTCTCAGTTAGTTTCCTGGGCAATACTAAATAAGTTTATTGTGAAGATTAACGTGACTATATCTAAACTGGAGCTTTAGGGCAAGCAATTTCTTTAAATCAATTAACTTGAAAACATCCATTTATCAGCAACAGCAGCAGAGTAAGGATATAGATTTTTAATTCTTCATGGATATCAAAATGCCTGCCTCTTCCTTTAGTACTTTTGTCTATAAAATAGAACAGCAATTGCCTGACTCCAAAACCAGAGAAATTTCAAAACTCAAGAGTTTTGTAAGAGAATACCAGTGATGCCACTAATTAATCCTAGCTGAAGAAAGTACACCCTCCCCAAACCTAATAAAAATGTCAACATTTCTGAAAGCAACATAAAATACAATTATGCAACCATGACGAAAGCTGTTAATACTATTACTGATAACTAACGATGTTCCTAAATGGGGAGAAGCCATTGATTGCCTGCCATCTGGAACCTGAATTTGACAAATTATTTTACCTTTTAAATCCTTAATGGCATTTTGTTTGGCATAGGACATTTATTCCTGTTGATGTTTTCATAGCATCCAGCAAACTTCCTCTGGTTCTAAATTAGGAATATGCTGTTAAAGCCAAAGGAATATTGATTTGGATTTTTTAACAGACCCCGTACTTAAAATGTGCAGTAGTGCAAAATGTAGCAACCAGGTTTCTATGGTGAATTAGATTTTATTTGTTCATTACCTCAGGATCCCTGTAGACTGGGATAAAGCAATAAAGAAATACTTTAAATAAACTAGCTACTTCAGAACACATTGGTTATAATATAGCACAATAAAAAGACAATTAGATGATAAAATAGTATTGTCTTTTCTATGACAAAATAATTCATAGCACTTTACAACAGAACTAAAGGAAGACAATTTTGATTCACAGGATGCTAGCAATTTCAGTTACCAATAGAAGAGAATGTGTTCCATTGTTAGCCTGATGTAAGTGAAAAACTTGGCAGAATTCTAAAGCCCCTTCTACACTGCCATATAATCCAGATTATCAAATCAGATAATCTGGATTTTATATGTTAGTGTAGAAGGGGCCTAAAACTCACAGAACTGTCAAGACAACAATCTTCTGAAAATATTTTATTTTAGGAAACAAAGAACCTCTTCCTATCTGAACGGTACTTAGTGAGTGTTCTCAGTGTCAGCACTAATGAGATATTTTTAATACATTCCAAAAACTATGGAACTACTTAGCATATATAGTTAACAGTAAACCTACTAGGGCAACTGGAAGGAACCAGTAAACTTGTAAAGAAATGGATAATGCATATCCCCATATCAGATTTCATTTAATAGGTTTAATATATGTTTTGATGTACATAGAAATGACCATCACTGGAAACATCCATCATTTGTCTGATATGCCTAGATCAGGGTTACTACATTTGAAACTTATGACTCACTGCAGTTAATCAGTCTGTGTGTGTGGGGGGGGGGGTGTATGTGTATGTGTGTGTATACATATACACACATCTCTCAATCACTGCTGTAACATTATGTTAACTATGACCAAACAAATGATAAGATGCACACTTTACAATGGTGTCCAGAATCAGAAGTCACCAATCTCACTGCAACACCAAAAATGCCAAACATTTCCAAATACAGCAGCTTTTGCTTTAGACTACTGAGTATATTGTTAGTGATTCAAATTACAGAGTTTTAAAGTATTTATGTTTTACAGAGCTCTGTTAACTTCACAAATAATTCATTTCTTAATTTGCCCCTAAATTTAGTATGTCAGGGTATATTTCCTGATTAATGTTGAAATTACTACTATGGAAAACATTAATTTGGGGTTATTAGAATTTATTACAGTAAGTTAGTTTTCCCTATTCAAGAAGGCAGAAAAGGCCTCAAGAGAAGGAAACATATTACTTGGCTTTGTAGATACGTAGGTGGGGCAATCTACCAACTATATTATAGCTTTTTTGGGTGGATGGAGATCAGTGAAACTTCCTCAACATATGAAGACTAGATCAGCATGGAAGCAGTTGAAGAGAATGATTAGCAAGCAAAGAAAGAATCAAAATGAAGAAAAAAGTGAGTAAGAACAGAATACTGATGTCTTGTGTTAAGAGTTTAAGTCATTCAGTCATGGAGCTCTTAACTCAAATTTCTCTTATCTCAAATCGAATTTCCACTGAAATATACTGAAATGCTATTAATCTATTCCAACCCCCACAAACTCCCCCCCCAATCTTTTGTTATGTATTTTTAAATAAAATGTACTTTATAAATAATAAATAATTTATAAAGGCACATTCACATGGAACAATACAAAAGAAAGTTCAACTTTAAAATGGTAGAAGTACTAAGTTGTAGCAAAGAAGCACATAGCACGAAGTGAAGAGGCAGAAACATCATTTCCTTCATACTATATTAATTCCAGCCTCCCTCCCTCTCTTGCTCTCTCGTCATGAAACCAAACATACCAGTAATAAAAAAAAAAAACACACACAAAATCAACTAACTCAAAGTTCCTCAAAAACAGACAGCAATCTCCCAAAGCGAACAAGAGCGTGAAGCACGGAGTCTTTTCCCTTGAAGCCCTAAAGCCCTTTACTCTCGCGCTAGAATCCCCGCTGGTACTAGCTCGTAACTCAAAACAACAAACGTATGTGAAAGTGAAACCCAGGCCAAGCAACAGTTCTCAATTGAAATATTTCTTAAGTTGGGACACTTAAATAGAGGTTCCACTGTATCTAAATACTATACAGCAGAGGTTTAAAAACATTTCATGTTGGCGACACATTTTTTAAACAAGCATCATTTTGTGACAAAGTAATTAAGTTTTACTAGCTAACAGATTAGACCAACCCATAATAAGAGATAGCAAAACACATATATAAATTGAAATAATGAAGTATGAGGACACAACATAGCTCATGCAACCCTTTCATTTATATTTTAAAATATATATGATTTACTGCTCATTTCATACTGAGGTTTCTCATTATGTTTGTGCAATACACCTATAGCTGACACATGAACATGTTGCGACATAGTTTGGAAAGCTCTGCTCAACAGGTACCAGATTCTGTCTGATCTTCGAAGCTACGCAGGGGCAGATCTGGTTAATAGTTGGGAGGCTGACAACAATTACCAGGTGCTGTCAACTATATTTCAAAGGAAAGAACTGGCAAAACCACTTCTTATCTAAGAAAAGAGTGGGAAATTCAAGTCAATAGGAGACTTGAAGGCACATACACACATTTGCTCAGTAGCAATTCTTCAAACAATAGCAGCCCTCTTTGACTGATAGGTCCTTTAGACCAAAGCATCTTAAACTGTGGATCACAATCCCATTTGGAGTCCCATAACGAAAGATAGAGATCATGAAAATTGTGTGTACTTTGCCACCTAGTGGCTGTTTCAGACATTTACATTAATCTGTAGCATCAACATGCAGCAAATGCTTGAGTTGTACTTCATAGAAAAGGAAAAACAGCCTGCCTTGTTTAGCAAGCCTTTTTCAAGATTTGCTTGAGGTCTATTTTTTCCAGTTAAAGAACTAAGTTACCATACTCAAATGAAATCAAAAACGTGAGTCATCTGCCATTAAAAGTTCAAGAAGAATTAGCATGCAACCTCTGCAGGGAGGGAAGAGTTAATACTACCTATTTGAGGGGGGGGGCTTGGGGTGGGGAGAGAAAAGGATATGGATTGCATACATGTATGTGAACAAACCATGATGGGAACAAGTGGGAAGTGGACATGGGTTCAATTCAGGCACATGGCCCACTCTGTAACCTGGGATGTTTTAGGTTGGAGGTAAGGACCCCATCAACACCCTATTGTGGCCCCCCAATTCAGGAAGAAAAATAAATAGCATGAAAAATGTTGAGGATTAAATGTACATCTAGCAGTATCAAATATTCAGCCAATATTTACTCCTTTATGTAAAAATAAACAAACATATTCATTCCATTAGTATGCAAATTTGATTACATTGTTAATAAATGGTGAAATATATACATGCAAACACAACAAATATTGTTTTAAAATAAATTTCTTTATGATTTATCATCAGTAATTGTTTATTTGTATACCTATTTTATAGCCTATATAGGTGGGGTCATGTAAAAATAACTCATGCGAAAAGGGGTCATGAGTGGAAAATGTTTGGAACAATTGTTTGATCAGATCCAATCAAAAATTATAGCAAAAGTAATCTGTGAGGATAAGAAGGAAGATAAAATAAGAAAAATTAAAGAGAAATGGATGATATATACAGAATGAATAAAAAGAGGTGAAGCCAACGTAAATATTGCACAGAGATGGGAAAAGCTGAGCTCATGGATGAAGCTAAAGTTCTAATCAAAATTGTGGTATGGGTATGAGGTGGGGGAAGGTGGGGAGGGGGGAAAAACAAAAACGTAAGAGTGAACATAACTATGATATTTTAGATAAATGAGTGGACAATATAAAATGGAGGAAGAGTGAGAAATAGGAAGAGGACAGAGAAATGAGATTATAGATAAATGACATATGTGCACTAAATGTATCAAAACTACTCATAAAACAAAATATATTATTAATTAAAAAAATTAAAAACAAGTGGAAAAAGTTTAAGAAGCCCTGCTTTAAATTACAAAAGATTTTTTTTCCTTCACCCCCCCCCCCCAAAACAAACAAACAAACCAGGCTTTTATGAATGTTGTTGGAATATTTTTAGAGATGTTCTCTTAGTTCTCTGCTGGTGAATTTTAGTTTTTTTATTCTAGTTTCTACTGTATGTATTTGGAATAAGCTACAATTTCTCTGCACCCTTTAGCATGTTGATCCATTCTATACGTAGTTGGGTGCTTAGATAATTATACAGGAAGTGATCCCACATTTCCTCCTCTCCCGGCCTGCCTCCCCCCGCCTCCTCACACATACACCACCTTTCAATGAATCAGGTACTTTGTGGGGTTTTGGTTGAAGCTATGAAGCCCATTTTTCTGAGTGGGGTGGGATAGGAAGTTCTAGGACTTGGCCACAAAGAATGATCAAGGTCAGTCTGCCAGAGTAACTTTATTAAAAATAATCATGTAACCTGGGCTACTCTGATTCTTTCCAGTAAGTAATCTATTACGTCTGTTACGTTTTAAGGTAAGAGGCTTAATAAGTAACTTATTAGCTGATTTTTTAAACTGTAGGTACCATGGATTGAAATTAGGTCCTTGGCTCCTGTATGCAAAGCATGTGCCCTGTCGCTGAACTAGGCAGATCATAAGCCTTGAGTAAAAGTGGAGAACTAAACAAGTTCAATGATTTAGTTGTACACATAATATTATGCATGTGCCCTGAAGCACTCAAAACATTTCTATTTAAGACATCTAAACCCCAGATTAATTTGCCAATCTTTGCAGCCAGCCACATGATGCTAGAAATGTCAGACCTCCACTAATAGCACGAATATAGTGAACTTTACAGCCTATCTCGGGGGAAAAAAATCAAATCTGGAAGAAGGCAAAAAAGAGAGCTATTGAGGGGGGTGATAACAAAATACGGTATGTCCCAAGGTTCAATCGTGATCACTTCAATGCTATCCTTTATAAATCCCACAGTCTGTTTTGGAAAATTAACAATCAAATAATTAATGAATTAACAATTCAAATAAGCATGTTCAATTATAAGTGGCAATCAACTCCTCAATTTCTAAACGTTAACATTTTAAACAAAAAAATAAAAATGGGTAACAAAACAAAACAAAAAAGGCTAGGCATCAAAAGAGATGCGGGTGAGACAGCCCTGGTCTTTAATACATCTTCATGTCTTTTCTTTTTGCCTTTTTTTTTCTTTTATCTTCTTACAGATTTTCTGCGGAATTGACACTTTGATGTATCTTGCTTGACTTCAAAGTCAGTATTACAGGCAACTGCAGCTGTTACAGTTTTTTCCAACACAGTGGTGGAACCAAATTGTTACATTTGTGAAAGGTCTGATAGCTGTCAGTTAACGGTATTGGAAACAATTTTCCAACCTAGTAGTTGAAGCTCTGACTTTATAAAAAGAAGTATCATAAAATAATAATCCAACACAAAGGCTAGTGATATGTGTTTCCATACCTTCCACTGCTTCTACCTATGGTGCCAAGTTTTCCCCTTGTATCCCTCCATGAAGCAAAAAATATGTTCTAGAATTGTGGAGATAGAGCTGCGAGAAAGAATTACCCTCTGCTTTTGGATATACAGGGATCAAGCGGAAACTCAACAACTGGATAAATAATAACAAATAATAATAAAACTTAATTTATATGCCGCCACCATTTCCCCAAGGGGACTCAGGGAGACTTACATGAGGCCAAGCCCAACAATTACAACAAAGCAAATATACAACATAAAAATGCAGCAATAAAATATAATGAAAATAATAATACAAAAAAAATACAAAGTAAACACGCAGTGCAATATAAAACCACAATAATTGGACACAATGGGCAGGGCCAGTTGCAAAGATTAAAAGATTTAAAAACACTGGGTGAGATGAGCAATTGTAGTTTATCTGGAAGGAGGTTCAAGTGGGACGAAACAATGGGGTTTAATTCACTAGTGGACGAAATAAAGATTAATGGCAGACAGGACTGGGAACTGGAATGAAGATCAAGATTAATCTAAATTCTTAATTGCCATGGTGGCCCAATAGGTAAAACCCTTGCGCTGGCTGAACTGCTGACCTGAAGGTCGGCGGTTCGAATCCATGAGATGGGGTGAGCTCCAGCCTGTCAGCTTCAGCCTTCCATGCGGGGACATGAGAGAAGCCTCCCACAGGATGCTAAAACATCAGGGCGGCCCCTGGGTAACATCCCTGCAGACAGCTAATTCTCTCACACCAGAAGCAACTTGCAGTTTCTCAAGTCACTTCTGAGACAATTAAAAAAATCTTAATAAACCAAAATTAAGAACTTGAGTCGTTAAAAGTATCTGTTCCTCCAGTTCAGAAAATATAGAACTATTCCCCCTCCCTTTTTTCATTCTCTTTATGAATTAGCACACGGCCATGCTCTCTAGGGATCTCTATCTGTTTGTTCTCTATCATACAAAGATGCTTGAAAAAACAATTTGTTTTAACAGTAAGCTACTCCATTTTTCCAACATTACACACACACTGCAACAGGCAGCAAGTGAGAGCAATGTTTTGACATTCACAATGTGATCATGTTCATACAGGACAATGTGGCAAATACACCTTAAGACCTGCCACTCCATTTATCTGAGAGAGTGGACAAAGTACATTACATGAAGACAGAAACAAGAAATCATTAGTACATAACATGAAGACAGAAACCTTGCTTTAACGTCTATATTTTAAGGCACACATTGAATTATTTTTGTTATCATTCTATTACAGACAAAAGAAAGCAGGCTTTCACTCCAAATCTTTGGTGGAATCCCCAAGGAAATTCCATATATAGAGACTCCTCTGAATGAGCATTGAGTGAGAAGAGATAAAAAAAGTGGTGTGTATGTACATCTTTATAGCATCCCCTTCATCTATAAAGGGTTGCATGCTGCAGAAAACAGGATGTCTAGGCCCAACATCACTGGAGAAATTATACTGTTTAGCCAGTATTGCACCACCTGATATTCATCAGGAAGTAGCAGCCTATAATGAAACGACCAAGGCATTGACATCCGGCCCATCCTCTGTTCAGATATCAACCAGCACACCAGTGCCTTAAATCAAGAAATATCCTTCTAAGACCTACAGAGATACTTACAGGAATACCTCAGCAAGCAAGAGTCCAAAAGTGGCAGGCAAAAACCCAGAACCTTAATCAGTGGCTGATACGAGACTCCCTCTGGGGCACACAAAAGACTGGGTGACCTGGAAGGTGCTGAACTGGCTGCGCTCTGGCACCACGAGATGCAGAGCTAATCTTAAGAAATTGGGCTACAAAGTGGAGTCCACAACATGTGAGTGCAGAGAAGAGCAAACCAGACTACAACTACAATGCAACCTGAGTCCTGTCACATGCACAATGGAGGTCCTTCTTAAAGCAACACCAGAGGCACTCCAAGTGGCCAGCTTCTGGTCAAAGGACTTTTAGAATAATGCCAAGTTTTTTTACTTTGTGTGTGTTTTAAGTAAATTATAACTATACCCTCAATTTGCTTCTGACATGATAAATAAATAAATCTATAAAGGGTGAGGTGGAGTATGGAAGACTGCCTATTTAGAAATAAGAAGTGATTCAGACATCTAATGCATTTAACCTAAGGTCCAGTGATGTACTAACTCTAGTACTGGTTGATCAGATGTCCCTTAAAATGATGATACACATACCTCTTCTGATCATCCACAAAACTACACATTATTAATTTGTTTATAGTGGAAATAACCGATTAGATTTAAGCATGCCAATGAATTATAAACTTCTACTTGTACGTGCATTCTAATCAAAGTTCTATAGGATCATTTTTAAAAGTTAAATTTACAGTAGAAATTTTAATTTGTGGCATGAGAAGAAAGAAGGGGTAGAAAAATAGCTCTATTCTCTCAGTGACAAAAAGCCATTCATAACATCCATAAACCACTGTTAGCGAAGCTTAGCAGCATTCAGTACTCAACAGATACTTCCTTCAGGACCGAATAGATGTACAACAGAAAGGGGTGAAAGGAGCAGAGGGGAGGACTCCCCACAGAGACGAATAAAAGTCCCAAGTGGATAGCTCCACATTATGGATCTGTTCCATGAACTGTCTATAAAACAATGGATATCTGTTTTGGCTTCTATAAGGCAAGATCTGTTATCTCATAATGCACCCCACACTAAAAAAGGGTTATAAATCCCTTCTGTGGGACACTTCTACTTGTATTTCACTGTGGTTTTGTTGAGCGTGAAACATATTGCTCTTGGTGCATATAAAATATTTTAGTATACACATAAAATACTGTGAGGCTTGATATTGTGTTTCCAGTTATTATTGTCAGAGCACCAGTCATATTAAAATCATAATGTCACAATGGGGTGCATGACAAGTATATTTGCCTGGTCTTTTGAAAAGAACATTAACAATCATGGTTATTGAATAACCTGATAAACTCACCAAACATAAACATAACATTTCAGACGTTATAATACAAAGGAAACATTTTTTTCCAGAAAATATTCAGGAAATCAGAATGACATAAAGCATGCAGATCTTGTTTTGACTGCAATAGAATATTGTATAATGTATACTGTATATTGTATAATGAAAAGTAGCTTTATAAAATTTATTTTATTTTATTTATTTCATTTATTTATTTACAGTATTTATATACTGTTTTCCTTACCCCTAGGGGGACTCAGAGCAGTTTACACATAGATAATGGCAAAATTCAATGCCTTACAACTACAATAGTAAAAACCACACATTAGACATAATCCTAACCCAGTCCTTGTCCCTCTAAAAAGCTGTATACATCTATTGTCCGAAGGCCTGGTCCCAAAACTATGATTTTAATTTTTTAAAAAGGTCCGGAGAGGGAACAGATCTTACCTCCTTTGGGAGTGTGTTCCATAGGCGGGGGCCACAGCCGAGAAGGCCCCGCTCTTCGTCCCCGCCAGCCACATTTGTGCTGTTGACGGGAGCGAGAGCAAGGCCTCCCCAGATGATCTTAAATTGTGAGGTGGGACATAGGGGCAGATGCGTTCGGACAAGTAAGCTGGGCCAGAACCGTATTGAGCAGTGGTTCTCAACCTGTTGGGTCCCCAGGTGTTTTGGCGTACAACTCCCAGAAAGCCCAGCCAGTTTACCAGCTATTAGGATTTCTGGGATTTGAAGGCCAAAACATCTGGGGACCCACAGGTTGAGAACCACTGGTATAGAGCTTTATAGGTCAAAACCAGCACTTTGAATTGCGCTTGGAGATGGACCGGCAGCCAGTGGAGCTGGCATAACAGGGGGGTGGTATGCTCCCTGTATGCCGCCCCAGTTAGTAATCTGACTGTCGCCCGGTGAACTAATTGAAGTCTTTTTGTGAGAGGGTAGCACTCCATCAGATAAATGTCTGTTAACAGTTTTTATTTAAATATTTAAATATGTTATGGACAATGCATCAAGATCAAAGCTATTTCGACTAACCATAGCAAAACCTCCCTTTACTTATGAAAGTATCCCTTTTACTTATCAAGAGCTAGTCAAAGAACGAGCTTAGTAGCTTAGATATTGATCAAATCCTTCTTTTCTAAAAATATGTAGAATAGCCTGCTGTTGCTTGGTTTTGTTGCAATACAATGATAATCACAATCACTTCATTTATAAATGCATAAAGAAGCAGCAGCCCCTTCTAGGATTTGCCACATAGATGTATCCCTTGTGTGTGGCCCCTTCCACACAGCTGAATAAAATCCCATATTATCTACTTTGAACTGAAATATATGGCAGTGTGAACTCAGATAACCCAGTCCAAAACAGATATGGTGGGATTTTCTGCCTTGATATTCATATGGCTGTGTGGTAAGGCCCAGAGAGACACATGCAGAAGGAATATACTTTCCTTTAGGAGAAATAAAGAAGTGCTGAACTAGAGCAAGTTTGAGGTAGTTCAGTTACAAATTTATTTTGCTCTGCTATTTCTTCCCTTATCTAGTTATTGTGATTACAAATGACCAAAGGTCACTGTGCTTCGAAATGTGGTTGACAATATATTTATAACTCTGGAATAAAATAGAATTAGAGCATTAACTAAAGGGATACAGCAACTGTTTCTTCAATTTCTACGTAACCCGATCAGTTTTTGAATCTTTTATATGTCACTTTTTTAGATATCGCAATACTGGAATCACTAAAAAGAACCCATGCAACTCATTTTTTTAAGGCTGAATGATGTAAGATATGGTCTGTGGCTCAAGTCATATTTTCTGTAAAACAACATTAGCAAGGGATCACGGCATTCTGTGAAGACCTGCATGTTATTACATCATCTTCTAACTGTATAATTTCAAAAGCTCAGGTTGGAGAACTACACGTATGCTCATGACAAAACACACATATGCCCTACTTACCTCTTTACATAGAGAAAAACATGTACTGAAATGTATGCCAAACTATATTTCTTTAACCTGGTATACTAACTTTCTAGGTGCCACGTGTTTAAAAACAGGAGATAGTAGTAAAGGGATGGATGAGGCATTAGGAAGATTTGTACCTTGTGATTTACTCCAGCTTTAAAAGGCTTTCACACTATTATTTAACAGAGAGGGATAAAGTAAAATGTATATTAAAAATAAAGCATACCCACACCAAGCATGGACAAAAGTGGACAAGAGTGTGATATTGTAAATAAGCTAATTATCTTATTAGGTATCTGCAACAGCAAGAGTATCCCTCTGGGCAGCTAAACCAGGAAGTCCCAATTGGATGGCTACCCATGAAGGTCTGTCTCCAAGGGCAAAGCAAGAATGGGCAACCTGGAAATCCCTGAACAGACTAAAAAGTGGAGTGGGCAGATCAAAAGACAACCTGGTAAAATGGCACTACCTAGAAGAATCCTCCACCTTCTGCAACTGTGGAACAACTCCGCATCCGCATGCTTGTCCACAATGTCCTGCCTCATGTACAGAGGAAGTGTTGTTGGAGGCTTCAGACAATGCGGTTGCTATTGCCTTTTTTGGTCAAAATATATTTAGCCACTTGTGCACCTTCTATTTTTATCAGTTTTATACTGATTTATTTTTGATATGAAATAAATAAATAAATCTATATGTAAATTACTTATTGCTGGAAATAACATAAAATATACTACTCTTCTGTCACTGGAACAATTATGCAAATGTTCTATTAGCCAAGGTTTCATTTCAACTTATTCTAGTATAGACAGTTCCCAAGTTACAAACATTCGACTTAGATACAACTCTTAGTTACAAACTGGGGTGAGACAACAGGAAGTGAGAGCAAATCTCTCCCTAGGAAGGGAAATTCACTCCTGTAATAGTTATCACAGGAAAGGTGTCTCCACTGAAGCTTTTTCACCATTTCATATTTCCTCAACAACCCACATTTTTCAAAATCCAACTGTCACGAAAAATATTTTTGGCTGGAGTTACACCTGTTCTGACTTACGTACAAGATAACCTATCTTGTTGATGACCCAGGGACTGCCTGTATTTGCATTTACAGACTTTATATACAACTTTTCAATCTTAGTATCTATTTGCTCAAATTTTGCTCTAAAATACATCAGTAACATAAATTACAAATACCGTGGTCTCTCTCAAACTGTCTTTTCCAAACAAATCCATGTACCTTTCCACATACCTATTAGAAAGGAAAATGGCAACGGCAACAACAAAGCACTTAAGCATACGTTTATGTCAGTGATTCTCAAACTGTGGTTCCCCAGGTGTTTTGGCCTTCAACTCCCAGAAATCCTAACAGCTGGTAAACTGGCTGGGATTTCTGGGAGTTGTAGGCCAAAACACCTGGGGATCCACAGTTTGAGAACCACTTGTCTATGTGAATTTAGTAAAAGGGTGAACAAGTGCTCAATATAATCTCTGTTTTGCATATTTTAATATGTATTTTATGGAAATACGTTTCAATATGTATCTTTTATAGAAATACATTTTAATATGTGTATTTGTGGTTTTACAATGTTTGTGTAGTTTAATTATTCTCTAATCTGCCTCAAGCTACGAGGAAAGGTGGGTAATAAAATAATAATAATAATAATAATAATAATAATAATAATAATAATAATCACAAATAAACCTATCTAATTATATTTTAATCAACTCAGAGCAATAATCACAAAACTCTTTGGATATTTGCAAATACCATTACTCCAATATGCAAAGCATCCAAAAACATGCAGTTCCATACCTGCACAACACAAGCAATGTGTATGGCTTCCCCCCACAGTGTCCATATTCACATATAACAGCAAGACAGAATTCCAGAGAATCCTGACCTAGCATTCATAAGCACTCGTGCTCTCTCTTAGCTTCTATTGCCAGTGAAAGAAACTAAAGTAATTTGGAAGCTAAAACTTGCCATTACATCCAACTTTCAATTTAATGTTCTATTTTCAAGCAGAATATGAAGCACAATATTGAAAGTTAATTTCTGATCCTTTAGTCCTCAAGGAGCAACAAGAGAATCATGTTCAACTACAACACCTTGCACCTGTCTTCTGGTTAATTACTGGATACTTCAACATTTCCCATTGGGGGTTAGTTACACAAAAACTATCAGCCTGAATAAACAAACCATTCCTAAACAATAAGACAGGATTCACTGTCTTATTGTTTAGGGATTAGTGTACCAACTTCCAAATAACTGGCCTTCCCTATTTCGCTTTCCTAACATTTTTTGCTACTTGTCATAGCTTAAGGTATTGGATGTTTAGTTATGTTTTTGTTTACTATTTGTATACAGCAAACCAACATTGATTTGTAAGGAAAGAATGGATGCATACATTTTTTATATATAGATGCAATTTTGGTAGCATTACCATTCTGAGGGGGAAAAAGTCAGAATATATGATCAATACCTAGGGACTAGAAGGCAAGGAGTATCAAACATGCTATGATTTCAATCTCAATTTAATGTTTTAGAATTAAATTAACAATTACTGGTCTCCTCGACATCCTAGCTAAATGGTAGTGACAGCTGGCAAGAGAACTCATCTCTTTTCACAGTTTGCTCAAGTGAAAGGTCACACCAGAAACAGAGTCCTGTCTGGCTCATGTCAAGAAACTGCAAAAGCATTAATAAAGATTTTGCCTGAATGAAGACAAGTGACATTTTCCTCCTTCCTGTCCATCATTGGTTGAAATTGCTTATGAAAAAGGGTTAAATTATTACCCTCCGTGGCCTGAATAAAATCAGTTAATGACAGTCTTTAAAATGCTAGAGAGGGAGCTATTGGGGGACAAATATAAAACCATAAATTATCAGACAGGGACAGTTAGAAATTGTGAAAGGACATGAGGATAGTTTACATCTTGTGAGGAATAGTTAGAGATAGGGCATATTAGACATACATTATTGGAGACAGACACGAACAAGATCACAACAGGAACTGAGAGTGCAGAAAAACTTCAGGAGAAGGAGTTACTAAAGTGTTATACTATACCAAACACAGACCCAGCACTTGATATATGATATTCTGGACATATATAGAAAATTATTAGATATATTTGAATATAGCATAGAATGCTAAAGTACAGTTGGCTCTCTGTATCCACAGGTTCTGAACTTGCAGAGTCAACCACCCACAGTTTGAAAATATTCCAAAAATTCCAAAAATTCTCAACGATTCAATGGCTTCTTCATAAGGGAAAATGTTAAAAATCATACAGGGGAAGACAAGTGAAAAGTTACAGGCCTACATTTTGTCTCAGATGTAATAAGATAAGGATCTGTTGGGCAGAAGTGAATGGAATGGTGAAAGATCAGTGGAATGTCTGAGGGAATTTTGAAAAGACTAGCAAGTCTGTTAGTGAGGTTGAGGGATTAGTATAGTAGGTTTAGGAATTTAAATGACTAGGAGTGTTAGTCAGGGTCAGAATTAGCTAGGAGATGAGTGTGTGAGAAATGCTACTTAAAGGTCTTAAATAAGTAATCTGTGATCTTATATTCATTTTCTATTTAATAAGTCATTATTCTGGTATTATAAACTTGAGCCTGAGTTCAGACATGGCGTCTGGAATGTCAGCAGTTAATATAGGGTGGTTTCTGGTGGGAGGATGAGTAAAGTCTTGCACATGAACCACAAGGGCATCTTGGAGGTTTCAGCAGTTGATAAACACAGAGGTGAGAAAGGAGGAATTTCATCCATTAGTGGGAGAGATGGAGATTAGTGAAGCCCTTCCAGCTGGTGGCAACAGAGAGATTAATGGAAAACACAACACAATACAATAAATTTATACTGTTTTATTTTCTACATCTCTGCCTAGATATATCTTTGTTGAAGCATTAATTAGAGGAATTGATCCTACCTTATGAAACTTAACCAAACCCTAAACACATCTTCTTGTCCAGTAAGTAATCACTTTGGGGTCTAAGCACCAGGCCTAGTAAGGGATCTTATAGAAAACAACAGCAAAAATACACAAGTGTTTTATTTTCAACATCTCTGCCTAGATATATCTTTGCTAAAGCATTAATGAGAGGAGTTGATCCTACCTTATGAAACTTAACCAAACCCTAAACACATCTTCTTGTCCAGTAAGTAATCACCTTGGGGCCTAAGCACCAGGCCTAGTGAGGGATCTTATAGAAAACATCAGCAAAAATACACAAATGTTTAGGGCAGCATTTCTCAACCTGTGAGCTGGGACTCCTGAAGGAGTCACGAGGGGGTGTCAGAGGGGCAATCAAAGACTATCAGAAAACACAGTATTTTCTGTTGGTCATGGGGGTTCTGTGTGAGGAGTTTGGCCCAAGTTGGTGGGGTTCAGAATGCTCTTTGATTGTAGGTGAAATATGAATCCCAGCAACTACAACTCCCAAATGTCAAGGTCTATTTTCCCCAAACTCCACCAGTGTTCGGATTTGGGCATATTGTTTGAGTTCACAGTGCTGTCTGGATGTAGGTGAACTACAACTCCAAAACTCAAGGTCAATGCCCACCAAACCCTTCCAGTATTTTTTGTTGGTTATGGGTGTTCTGCGTGCCAAGTTTATTTATTTTATTTATTTATTTACTTTATTTATATACCACTTTTCTCAGCCCTCAGGTGACTCAAAGCAGTGAACAACATCAATACAAAACATCACGAGACAAGTATAGGGCAATTAAAAACAACAGTAACATAAATCATTAAACATCCGTATAACAATCATTAGCGCCTCAACAGTAAAATCAGAATCAGTCTCATCATCCATTATTCCGTATTCCTATGTTCAATTACACTGTTTAATCAAATGCTTGTAAGTTTGGTTCAGTTCAATCACTGATGGAGTTCAGAATGCTCTTTGTAGGTGAAATATAAATCTCGGTAACTACAACTCCCAAACAACAAAATCAAGCCACCTACCTCCCAACCCCATCAGTATTCAAATTTGGGCATATTGGGTATTTGTGCCAAATTTGGTCCTGTGAATGAAAATACATCCTGTATATCAGATAGTTCAGTCCTCCTTCTCTTTTTTGTTATGGTATCTCATTACATCATAATAAATTCAAGTCAAGCCTTTAGGTTACCACCTGATTCACCATTTTTTTTGTAGCTATACAAACTCTGTCATGTCATCTGCTACACATTTAGAAACAATTATTGAGAACCCAAATATGCACGAAGCTCTCCACACCCAGTTCTGCATCTTCCCACCACCCAAAATCAGCCAAGCCCTAGCAGAGGCCTTGCTACTCTCAATAACCAGTGGGGAAGGGAGGCGGGAAGGGAGTCAGCCACACTTTTGTCAGGGGAGAAAAAATGAGGGTATGCTTTCCAATGGAAAGCACCCAATTTTTATTTACTACTGGAGTTCACGATAGCCAGATTTTCATGGTCTGAAATACCCCTCCCTTCTCTCAGATAAGAAAGAACTGCAGCAGCCCCTCCCTCATAGGACTTTGCAGTTGTCAGGTTTGACAGATTTTTTGGACAGACTGTAAGTGCAAGAGAAGAGACCTCTTTCTCCTGTCCAAAATGATGTCTTACAAGCATATACGTCACCAACAGAAAATTGGACACTATTGTCTTTTATTGAGTATTCCTTATCTGAAACGTTTGGGATCATAAGTGTTTTGAATTTTGGATATTTTATTTATTTGTTTGTTTATTGTATTTTGGAATACATGTGCAATAGTGGGAATTCAAGCATAGTACTCAGGTTGAATCCAGGTTTCCCACCAATTCACATACCCTCAGGTCTCTCTCCAGGCCCATGCCTCATTCATTAGCAGCTACACAAGGCTACAAAGAGACTGAGGATGCGAGACACTGAAGATATAAGGGACCTGATACTGTACAGAGATCTCCAGAGAGCCCATCAACCACACACTTTCAAACAAGCAGGGATGCAGCTGCCACCTCAAAGGCAGAAGTGAGTGTGGGGCTGATGGCAAAAAAAGTTCTCATTTTGGATTTTGGATTTCTGGATTAGTGGTGCTTAATCTGTGCTAAAGGGCAATAGGAACACATAGTTTAAGCAGTGGGAATACAACTGAGTCTCTAATTGCATTACATTCCCTGTATGATTACCTACTATTTTCCTAAGAGATGGTAAGAGACACTCTGTAAGAGATGGTAAACATTTAAGATACTGCTTAAATGTTTACTATCTCTCAACAGAAAAATGGTCTACGACTCTATGCTAAAGAAGCATGGATATCAATCCTGAGCACAAACTGCTACTGTCAGCCAAGGAACCTCTTGCTTCTTGTTCTACAAACCAGATTATATTTACTCAATTACAAAAATAAGTAAGAACAAGAGCAGGCAGATTTCCATTGCAAAAAAAAATGGCTTTGAAATCAGGTCTGTTTTTGCTGAATTGTTGTTTAATGGCAGATACAGAAACAGAAGGCAATGTGCACAAAGAACAGGGTTAAACCCGACATCTTTATTTGTGCCACAAGATTACACGTGTTAGCGCAAGAAAGGAAGCAACTTTCTACCACTAAACTGTATATATACATTAAAAAACATAGCATTATAAAACAATAGAGTTGGAAGAGCCGACATGGGCCATCCAGTCCAACATTCTGCCATACAGGAAAAGCATAATCAAAGCACCCCTGACAGATGGCCACCCAGACTCTGTTTAAAAGCTTCCAAGGAAGGAACTTCCACCACACACCAAGACAGAGAGTTCCACAGCTAGATGTTTTAACTTCCACAACTAGCACTTCTCGTGCTACATTATGCAATCAAATTTATTTATGTTTCCAGAACATTAATTTATTACCACTGACCAACTTAGAAAAAATAGCATCACACCATGAGTGCATTTCAATTATTTGTACTGTCCTTAACAACAGTGGAAGTAGAATAGAAAAATACAACACCCAGATTCTCTCAGCCAGCAGAGCTATAATCTTAGTTATAGTGTTCAAATACGAATATGTGCTGTGACACCTCTGAGAGTATCTGAGTATGCTAAGCTCTCATGCCCAGGAGTCTAAGAAAGCATGTTTACAAGTGGTAGAACTGAAGTGGTAGAAATGAAGAACATTTCATACCCATTATTAGTGATTCTGTATATGAATAGGCCTCTTCTGGTTTGGCAGAAGATGAAAAATTGTTCAATAATATGGCAAGTTATTACACAAAAGGAAAGGAAAGACTGTGCCAGAAGTCTGCATAGTATGCCAACTCAACAGTAGGGGATCAAAGTGCATTGCAGAAAGATGCTGTGAACAATTTTATGTTATCAGGCCATAAGAGAATACAAGAGTTTCCTGCCATCTAGAAATACTCAATACTGTAGAACTAGAAGCCAGTAGCAGGTACTACTCACACCAAAAACATGAATTAAACATTTAATATAATACTTTAAATAAATTTCAGATTACACAGCCAGCAAACACAGCTTTCTAATATCCAGTGTTATAGAAAATCACTTTGAAAATCAAAAACTAAAGGTATGTGTGTATTATTTCCATTCCACCTGTCTTCCAAAATTGGATTCGTTTGTTTCTTCATATGTTCCATAATAATTATTGAATTAATCTCCATAGGTTCTAATGATCATCCAAGTTATGAGCCAATCTATGTTACTGTTATGTCTGAATAATAGGTGTGACTTTACTGTATCACATCAATATGAGCACAACCATTGTCAGTATAGCTTCATCAACTAGTGCCCTCATTATCACTGATCAATGAATGATCCCCATCTTTTCTTAAGTAAGCACATCAATGCATCACTGCAATGCAAGAGAAAGTTAAACATACTAACTAGAGAAAACATAATAAGGAATTTTTAAACACCAGCTCAAGACATTTTTGTAATGAACTGTTCAAACTACTGCAAATTCCTATAATTAATAAATGAATCTTCCCAACCATCTCAGAATATCCTATGAATCTTTTAAGATTGCTTCTGTTCTAATAACTTGTAGTTAAACTTTTGAACATTTTCACTGGAACATAGGAAGGGTCTTATATAATGGGATCATACAGTATAACAGGGAGAAATAGACAACAATCAGTCAAAAAGGGAAACAAGGATGTAGAATAATATTAATGAAAATACTTGCAGAAAATTCTTGAGGACATCACTGCAAGCAGTTTCTTATAGGACTGTGGAAATACTCTGTATTAGTAAAACACAGTCTTGTGCTCAAACACTGCAAGTTTTTATTATCACTTTTAACTAATTAAATTCAGTTCGATATATTCACACTTGGATTCACCATGATTAGTCCGATGGTTTAGGAAATTAAGGCAACGTCAAACTAAATTTTATTGAACTGATACATAACACTAATAGTTCTATCCCAATTAAGAAACTTTACAGATGGACAGATGTCTGAACAGCCTGCTTAAAATAGTAATAGAAAACAAGAGTTCAAAAAGGAGCTATAAAAATATTGTTGCATATGCAAAGTACCTGTCTGCCTCAATACCCTAAAGGAATTAGATCTTGTCTGATCTTGGAATCTAAGCAGGATCAGCTTTGGTTAGTACTTTGGAGACTGATGACGAATACCAGGTGCTGTTAGCTATATTTGAAAGGAAGGAACTGGTAAAAATAACCTAAATATTCCTTTCCCAAGAAAACCCTATGAAATTCATGAGGTTGCCATAATTCAACAGATGATCTGGAAATACATACATATGCAAACACACATATCCAAAATAAAGTATTTTATAGTACTGTTTATCTAAAAGGAATCAGTTAAGAAGTTATCATCCAGAATGGAGGACTGCCAGCCCACTTGGAAGTCCTAAATCTTCTTGGGAACACAGCACGTGTGGAAGGCTTAACCCAGGTTAAAATTTGCATTGGAGAAATGGGCGAAAGGATGGTTTGTGTTTGAACTAGAACATAGGGAGATAAGTTAATTTGTCCTCCTTTCTTCTCAAGACACACACCGAAGTATGAGTTTTGCAGTGTGTGGCTTCTCACTTTTGTTTTAGTCATAATAATAATAATAATAATAATAATAATAATAATAATAATAATAAAAATAACTTTATTTTTATAACCCGCCAACCATCTCCCCAAGGGGACTCGGGGTGGCTTACAAGGGACAAGCACAAAAATTATAAATAGAATACAACAATTAAAAACATCAGATAAAATATAGAAACAATCACAATTGTAAACAATATCAAACAATATGGCTGAGAAAAAACATAGCTGAGGTTCATACTGCTAACTGGTGATTTGGAGGATGCTTTACAGTTAAAAGAACCATCATTGTTTGAGATTTGGAACCCCCGCTTAACCATGGAAACCCACTGGGTGACCTTGGACAAATACCACTCTCTCAGCCTCAGAGGAAGGTGATGGCAAATCTCTCCTCAACAAAACTTGCCTAGAAAACCCCATAATAGAGTTGCCTTGATTTGGAAAATGTTTGAAGGCACACAACAAATACTACACTTGAAATGAACATGACATCATGCATTTGATCAAGTCTCAAACCTTTGTGAAACTTACAATATATGGCTACTTCCATTTAACAGAAACCTTGGTTACAGTGACTACAGAGGGCAGCACCTTTGGCAGTTAGCTGTATGAAAGTGAACATCAAAAATATATTTAAATTAGAGCATTAGAAGGGGTTATGCTGAGCAGTGTTCTGGAGTGATTAAGAACAACTTATTTTGACCCTTGGATAAAGGGAAAGAGCAAAAGGTCCTGCAACTCGGTCATATGATAGCAAAAGGAGGGGAAAGGCCAAGTCTCCAGCACTGTCAGAAGTCTGAGATGCAGTCAGACAAAGCAAGACAGAACAGGAAGATAAAGAAGGAGGTGGAGAAAGAGGTGGGAAGAAAGATAAATCTGAATTCACATTGTATAAGAAAGATGGGGAAACAGTCAGGGAGCTTTAGAAAAACTGAAAGAAACAGACTTCAGTAAGCAGGCAGGTGAGACTAAAACAAGTTTTCGACAATGTGGTTCTGACCTGAATGAAAACTTAGCTCCTCACCAACACTACTGAACATCTGTCAGATGAAAAGAAAATCAAAACAAGAGCAAACCTGAGAGATAACTAGAGTTCAGAAATCCTGTTCTGTATATACAGGCTGGAATGAAGAAAGACAGAGAAAATAGGCTATAGGGTTAAGTGTATGGTTTAGTGAACCAAAGGTGACTTCTATTTACCTTGTAGACATAGCATTTTCTCTTTCAGCAATATATTATCCTGAAATCTATGTATTGTTATCACATATCCATATACTTAAACACTGTATTAAACATATTCTCTTTGTTCTTTTCAAAGCTGTGCCTCGGCCTGAACCAATCTCATTCCTATATTTGCCAGGCCACTACAAAGATGGTTCTAAACACTCTAAGGCAGGAGTCCTCAAACATTTTAAACAGAGGGCCAGGTCACAGTCCCTCAAATTGTTGGAAGGCCAGATTATAATTTGGAAAAAAACATGAATGGATTCCTATGCACACTGTACATATCTTATTTGTAGTGCAAAAAAACAGTTTAAAACAATACAATAATTAAAATGAACAATTTTAACAAATATAAACTTATTAGTATTTCAATGGGAAGCGTGGGCCTGCTTTTGGCTGATGAGATAGGATTGTTGTTGTTGTTGTTGTGTGCTTTCAAGTCATTTCAGACTTAGGTTGACCCTGAGTGAGGGCCGGGTAAATGACCTTGGAGGGTTGTATCCAGCCCCTGGCCTTAGTTTGAGGACCCCTGCTCTAAGGCACCCAATCCTGTCTGATCTTAGAAAATAATAATGGCTAGCCCTGGTTAGTATTTGGATAGGAGACCACCAAGGAATACCAGGTTCTGTAGGGTATATTTCAGAGGATGGAACTGTTAAAACCACCTCTGAGTATTCCTTGTCTAAGAAAGCCCTATGAAATTCATGAGACAGCCATGAATATAATATAATAAAAGAGGTGTTTACTTTATTCAAAAGGCTAACATATTTAATTTTCCCATAATCACCGTACATTAATTTGTTAATTATGTATGATTGTGTTTCATATTGTTGTATTGCTTTTAAACTTTTGGCTTATAGTAGTTTATAAATACTCATAAAATAGAAAATAAATAATCAAAGGAGGCCATCCAGTATGGTGTAGTGGTTTGATTCTGAAGAACAGGGTTCAAATTCCAGCTCAGCTATGGAAACCCACTGGATGACCTTGGGAAAGTCACACTCTTTTAGGCCCATTATACACTGCCATATAAAATCCAGATTATATGCTTTGAAGTGGATTATATGGCAGTGTAGACTCATATAATCCAATTCAATGCAAATAATCTGGATTATCTGATTTGATAATATGGATTATATGGCAGTATAGAAAGGGCCTTAGTCTCAGAGGAAGGCAAAGGTAACCCCCTCCTAACAAATCCTGCCAATAAAACTCTGCTATAGGTTTGCCTTATGGTTGACATAAATTAGAAACAACTTGAAGACAAACAACGATACTGCATATTTCCAAAAATATTTTCAAGAGTGTACTTATTACTGTTTCTATAAATAGAATATTCAGGTAAAACTTTATGCAGCAGCAAAAGTGTGAATAACTCACATTTCACCTGAAGTTCCTATGTAACATTGGAAACATTCATCACATTTAATTGACACAGTAGAGGTTTATTTCACTTGCACACTAAAATCACCTAAAGTGTTCACGTAAGAAACATAATGTGTGAAGAAACTCGAAATCAATGCTTGCAAATGGGGCGCATTCTAATAAATATGAGAGACAAGCATGTAATTGGGGATTACCTTATATACAGGGTATGCAAATAATTTAAATACAGAAATGAGCTCAACTATTGCCACTATTAAACATGTGTAATTACATGACAGTCTGCAAAACGAGTCCCTGAACTGCTACCAATTTTGTGTAAATAGCTGGCAGCTCAGTGAGTCCTAGTTTGCCTGGGGACTGAGGCAAGGCACAGGCGCTGTTCCCATCACCTCAGCAAATGTTCAGATAGGCTGGAGTGTTGCTATAGAGATGGTTAGAAATATAGGAAGTTGCCTTATACAGAATCAGACAAATGGGCCATCTAAGTTGATACTGTTTATCATGGTTAGTTGCAGGGACCATAACACATTCCTATTACAACAACTTTGTAGGCTACTGAAACATTTCTGGACACAATTCAATGGGATGGCTATGAACCATAAAACCCAAAGAACTGGAGTCTAGGTTATGCAAAGCCTACTTAAGTTTTGAGTCCTGCAGAAACTTGTGTGCTTCCCACTACATTGGAGAGGTACATGTGAGGAAGACATAAAGAAATACCTCTGTGAAGCTAATTCGCAGATTATGGAAATTCCTTCCAAAGGAAGTTAGACTGACTTCTTTCCTGTTATCCTTCCGCCAGCAGGCAAAGACCTCTCTATTCAGGAAGGCCTTAGGCAACTGAAATGTTAGGATCAGCGGCTTTAAAATTGTTAGCTGGATCTAGACTTCAATTATTTATATGGTATTAATTCATGCTACAACTGTTCTATTAATCTATATAAATAAAAATGTAAAAAACCTACAACCCAAAAACGTAATGTTCGTTTGTGGGATTAACAAAACTCAAAAACCATTGGACAAATTGACACCAAATTTGGACACAATACACATATTAGGCCAATGAGTGACCATCACTCGTAAAAACACAGAAAACACAGAGGAAGGGACTTTAAAAAGCCAAAAAAATAAAAAAATGCATTACAACACATGTGCATAACCACATATATACAGATACACATAGAAAACACATATACACAGACTGGGCCACAGCAACGTGTGGCTGTGGATGGCTAGTTACATAATACAATTTAATTCATGTTTGTATGAATTACTGTGAAACCTTTTCTGTTAGGTTGGAAACCACCTTATATCTAAACCAGTGGTTCCCAACCTGTGGTCCGTGAACTACTAGTGGATCACAAGATCTAAAATACGGTCTGCAGCCTCATCATTCCTACACCGTTGCAACGAGAGTGACTGGTCTTGCAAAACCCTCTTAGAGTGCCGAGGCTTATTAAATATGATTTTCTGTGGGTGAGCAGATAGCGACTACTGGATGGCATATGTTCTGTATCAGAAATTAGAACTGAGGTAGTCTATACAATGCAATTTTCTGAATCAGCACCCCAAATAGCCAAACCAAATCTGAAGTCGACCAAAAACTGATTCGTAACCCTTTTGGTACTAATGTTAGAGAGTGACAACGTGGTTCCTGGTCAAGTAGTCCCTGGTCAACCACTGATCTAAACCCTAATAGGGAAACAAATCAAATACATAAATGCTTTCTGTCTGTACTGGCAGAAGACCCTACAGCTCTTATTATTTTAAGTTCTATCTGCAGATGACAGAAATTTAATGCAGGACTATTTGCATGGAAAACGTGGTTAATACTCTCTGAATTACTGCTCTCTTCTTATGCCTCCTCAGGAAGTTTCCTTACACTTTCTAGACTAAATTACTCACACACAAGATGCACTGAAGGATGTTTGTATGTCCAGGTTTATACATCTATAAAAGTAACTGAAATGATGCCAACAATTATTCAATGCAGGCCTCTCCTACAAATGTTTTCAACCGGCTTCGTAACTAGGATGGAGCCACCCACAGTGATGCTTTAAAAGAAGCTCCAAATGCATAACACAATGCTGCCAAACTTCATTTCAAAGTATATACCTCATTACTTTGTTTCCTGAGGATAGCTTATTGGCCCCGGAAAACTGACAGCAGAAACATCATTTCAAGGAATAAAACTACAGATAGCTATTCCCTTTTTGGGTGAAAACATTGTTTCTGTGAACATTGTGCCTTACCTCCCACTTGGTGTAACAATCACTGTCATTACATTAATGGAATAATATTTTATGTGCTAGATTACGCACAGTAATAGAGTGTTCTCTACAAGACTGTTTTTATGTCTTTACTGATTAATTAATCAACAAACATTAAAAGACCATGCCGAGGTATGTATTTAAATGATATTGATTGTATGCGATGAAATTCAAAACACTACAGATTGAAAAGAAAACCTGAATAAAGAACCTTTAGCACACAATAACATTATCACTTAATTATGTGATCGTTTACCTGAATGTTACTATATTCACCACGGCACCTCAAGAGACTAAAAAAGTCTCTTGACATTGGCACCCTAATGTAATCAATATGCTTGACCACTCCAGTATATACTTGACTGCTTCCTCCCAAATATTTACTTCCAATAACAGCACTTATCATCTTCTAGTTCTAAATAATTAGTTCAAAACTCATCTCAGCCAAGATTTCAGCAGCCTTTTAGAAAACATCATGTTTCATTTTTATATGTTACTAGCCATCCCCTGCCACGCGTTGCTGTGGCCCAGTCTTTGTCTATGTGTTTTGTGTGTATATATGTGTGTGTATTTATGTATATGTGTATATATGTGGTTATGCCCATGCGTTGTAATGTGTTTTTTTTTTTTTTGCTTTTTAAGTCTCTTCTGCTGTGTTTTTCAGTGTTTTTATGAGTGATGGTTACTCGTTGGCCTGATAGGTGTATTGGATCCAAATTTGGTGTCAATTCACCCAATGGTTTTTGAGTTATGCTAATCCCACAAACGGGCATTACATTTTTATTTATATAGATATCATACAAAATGGAAAAGTTAAGTGAGAGTGTGAAGGAATCACTTTTATGAAAGAATCACCTTTGACACTAACCAGTATATTTTGTATGAGTTTTTGTGTATATAACTCAATTTCTTCAGATACATATGTAACTCAAGCAAAGCGGGCAAGTCAGTAATACTATGTATTTACTCTAAAAGCTCCAGACCGTCTCTGATCTTGAAAGCTAAGTAGGACAAGCCTCGGTTAGTACTTAGATGGGACTGACCAACTAATACCAGGTGCCATTAGCTATATTTTAAGGGAAAATGCTTGCTCTAAAATAAGAATATTTCTTACCTAAGAAAATTCTATGAAATTCACTATAAATTGATGTGCAACCTGAAGGTACATACATATACACTTATGCCATTTGTCCTAATTCATCATATATTTTTACACTTTAACCATACCTTGAGTTTGTGTCAACTTGGTCACCCCAGCCTTTGCGTCACACTGACCTCTCTGTTTGTTCCTTGCCACGGATTTCCATCTGATCTCTAATCTCATAAAGATTCGACAGTAATCCCCTTTGAACTCAGTGGGACTTTATTGTTGTTTTTGTGTGCCTTCGAGTCATTCCTAATTTATGCCAACCCTAAGGCGAAACAACCACAGAGTTTTCTGGGACTGAGTGTGTGTGACTTGTCAGGGGTCACCCAGTGAGTTTTCATGTAAACCTAAACAGACCCAGCCCAAGCTGCCCACCCCAAAATTTAAATGCTGCTGCCCTGCCAGACTGGCACAGGACCTGTTGTCCCCTCAAACTGTCGCATCCAATCTCACAAAATATTGGGTTGTATGGATGTCCACATCCCAGCAATGCTTTCTCCACATCACCAATCTTTGCCTTCTCAGCTTAAATCACAGCAACTCACTCAACCATCAACCACCACCACCCTGCCTATGCCCACCATCCCCACATCTTCCCTTGATTGTACTGCTGTTCGCTCTTCCTTTCTTCCTCTTATTCCTTCTCTTTCGGCTTCAGTTTGCTATATATCATGGCACAATGTGCTTTTGCTTTCTCTTGAAGTATGCAGTACGTTGGAGTGAGAGTAGTGTATGTGTGTGCCTACCATATCATCTATCTCTCTATCTCTCTCTCTATCTCTCTATCTATCTATCTATCTATCTATCTATCGATATGTTAGAGTTGAGGGTGTGTACATATGTATAGTTGACCTCAATTAGCCAGAACTCAAGGAAATGTTAATCTCAAACAACTAGCAAAACATTTTGAGGAACTAATACTTCAAATAAAAATTATATTACAAGTATGACACAGTAAATCTGTGCTAAGTTTGTCTTTGTCTTAGTTTGCTTTTAATTACAGTATTTCAATATTAGCATCAAGTCAATACAGAGTTTATGGTATGCTATTGTATGGAGTATTATGTTAGGCCTATTTTAACAGAAACTCTCAATCAACATTTATCTGGCATCTACCGATCCCATGGGTGCTGGTTAACTGAGAGTTTTCTATCTATATATGTGTGTGTGTGTAGGCAGTCTCTGGGTTACAAACATCTGATTTACAAATGACTCATTGTTACAAACAGGGTTTTTGTTTTGTTTTTTTCCGTTTCAGTAGCGACTTGGGAAACTGCAAGTCACTTCTGGTGTGAGAGAATTGGCAAACAGGGGTGAAAAAACAGGAAGTGAGAGAAATCTACCCCTCAGATGGGAATTCACTCCTGAAAGAGTGATCACAATGAAAAGGGTGTCTCCAGTGAAGCTTTACCACCAACCTTGTTTCCACAACAAGCCAAATTTGTCAAAATGCAATGATTACAGGGACAGAAAGTGAGGAGTAATCTTCTGAACAGGGGTACAGACAGCAAAACAAGCACCATAGGTGTGTTAACCCTTCCCTATAAAATCGAAAGCTAATATGTATATATATATTTTGGTGGTGTTACACTTTTTAAAAATGTACCTATTCGGATTTACAAACAAATTTAAGAACAAACCTACCTAACCTATCTTGTTTGTAACTCGGGGACTGACTATATATAAGTTGTGGGTAAGAGAGGTAGGAGTGTGTGTGTGTGTGTACATAAAAAAAGCTGGGGTGAAGGAGATGAAGATGTGTATGCACACATGTGTATATATCTACAGAAGTTGGGATACGAAGTATGTGTTTGTGTGCATATACATACTATACACACACACACACATATACATACCTACCTCCCCATCCCATACCCCAATATAAAGATGTGTATATATACAGCCCTCGATCCAATTCATTAATAAACACACACACACACACACATTGAGATATGGGAGGGGGAGGTGTGTGTGGGAATTCGGTGTGGTATATATATTTAAGGGAGCTGGATCTATACACGCACACATATACATATCCTTATCTCCCTCAACTTTCTCTCACTCTGTATATCTATACACATACATACACATACACACACAAATGTGACACACATATATATGTATCCTCACCTCCTGCAACTCTCTTTCTCTCTATATATATATATATGCACACACAAATGTGACACATATATATATGTATCCTCACCTCCCTCAACTCTCTCTATATATATATGCGTACTCACTCAAATGTGACACACACACATATATGTATCTTCACCTCCCTTAACTTTCTCTCTCTGTATATATATACACACAACCATGACATATATATACATATATCCTCACCTCCCTCAATTCTGTCTTCCTATATCTATGCACACACACAAATGTGACACACACACATATATGTATCTCCACCCTCAACTCTCTCTCTCCCTATATATACACATACATACATACACAGATATGATATATATGTATGCTCACCTCCCTCAACTCCCTCTTTTGCTCTCTCTCTCTCTCTCTATATATATACATACTTACATACAAAAACATAACACACACACACACACATATATATATATATATTATATAATCATCTCCCTTAACTCTCTCTCTATATACACACATAACTGTGACACATACTCTCTCGATATATTTACACATACATACACACACACAAATGTGACACACACATATATATAAACATACATATATATGAATCCTCACCTCCCTCAACTCTCTCTAATATATATATATATATATATTCATACACACACAAATGTGACACGTGTGTATGTATCTGTATCCTTATCTCCCTCAACTCACACACTCTCTCTCTATATATATATACCACACATATATATGCATCCTCACCTCCCTCAACTCTCTCTCTATATATATATATATATTCATACACACACATGTATGCATGTATGTTTATGTATCCTTATCTCTCTCAACTCTCTCTCTCTCTCTCTCTCTCTATATATATATATATACACACAAACAAATGTGACACATGTGTGTATTTGTATCCTTATCTCCCTCAACTCTCTCTCTCTCTATATATATATATACCACACATATATATGCATCCTCACCTCCCTCAACTCTCTCTCTCTCTCTCTATATATATATATATATATATACATACACAAATGTGACACATGAGTGTATGTTTATGTATCCTTATTTCCCTCAACACACACTCTATATATATATACCACACATATATATGCATCCTCACCTCCCTCAACTCTCTCTCTCTCTCTCTCTCTCTATATATATATATATATACAAACAAATTTAAGAACAAACCTACCTAACCTATCTTGTTTGTAACTCGGGGACTGACTATATATAAGTTGTGGGTAAGAGAGGTAGGAGTGTGTGTGTGTGTGTACATAAAAAAAACTGGGGTGAAGGAGATGAAGATGTGTATGCACACATGTGTATATATCTACATATATATTCATACACAAACAAATGTGACACGTGTGTATGTATTTGTATCCTTATCTCCCTCAACTCACTCTCTACATATATATTCATACACATACACGTGACACATGTGTATGTATCTGTATCCTTATCTCCCTCAACTCTCTCTTTATATATATACACAAACACAAATATGACACACATATATATGCATCCTCACCTCCTTCAACTCAACATATATATATATATACACACACACACACTCAACACACACACACACACACATATATATACACACACACACACACACTTCCTCTCTCTCTCTATATATATATATACATACATACACAAATGTGATACATGAGTGTATGTTTATGTGTTTGTATGTTTGACATGTTTATATGCATGTTGGGGGATGGGAGAGAGTGTGCGTGTTTGTTGTGTGTATATAGACAGAGAGATATTCCCTCCACCTCCCTCACCTTCAGCTTCTTGCAGACTTCAAGGCAAAGAGGGAGCCCCCTGGCCTTCTGTCCCTCTCTCAGCTGGGCTGGCAATGCTTCAGGTGTCTCCCTCCCTCCTGCTGCTCAGAGCAGGCCCTCCAGCCCCACTCACTCCTTCGGTATCCGGCTCCCCCTCAGAGCCCCGTCCATCCGCGTCCCTCGCCCAAGCGGCCCTTGGAGGGAGGGAGCTGCCTAAGGAGGGGAGGCTGGGCCCGTGGCTCCCCTTACCTGGCTTCTGGTGGGCCTGTGGGCGCGGAGAGGAGCGCTGCTGTGGGGCTCTCCTGCCCCTCTCTCTCTGTGTGTCCGCCTGTCAGCCAGCCAGCCAGGCCGGGGTCTCAGCGACGCGGGGCCCCGAGTGGCAGCGGAGGCGAAGGGGAGGGCGCCCCCACGTGACGGGCCTTGTCATCGCGCGCCGCCATCTTACGTCCGCCGGCCCCGCCTCCCGCCCGCGAGGCCGCCCAGCACAAGTCGGCAGGCAGGCAGGCGTCCAGGCGGGCAGAGGCAGGCGAGCGGGCGGCGACGACAAACACTTAGTTCACAATAGTCGCAAAACAGAGGCTGCCTCAGCCTCGCTTGGGCCACTTTCCCGCCAATAGTGTCGCAGAGTGGGACGACACCAGGCAGGCAGGCAGGAGGACACAGTCCAAGCAGTTGGTTGCTGTAGGGTTTTTCGGGTTATGTTCTAGTAGTTGTAGGTTTTTTCTGGCTATATGGCCATGTTCTAGAGGCATTCTCTCCTGACGTTTCGCCTGCATCTATGGCAAGCATCCTCAGAGGTAGTGAGGTCTGTTGGAACTAGGAAAATGGGTTTATATATCTGTGGAATGACCAGGGTGGCACAAAGAACTCTTGTCTGTTGGAGCTAGGTGAGAATGTTTCAACTGACCACCTTGATTAGCATTTGATGGCCTGGCAGTGCCTGGGGCAATCTTTTGTTGAGAGGTCCCTGGTTGTTTTCCCTCTGTTGTTTTGCTGTTGTAATTTTAGAGTTTTTTCATACTGGTAGCCAGATTTTGTTCATTTTCATGGTTTCCTCCTTTCCAGGCATGTAGCCGGGGGGGGGGGGGGGGGGGCTTGGAGGGCTTCAGCCCCCCGAAATTCTCATGGTGGTTCGCGAAAAGGCCTTACTGGTGCATTATTTAAACTGTTAGTTTATTCATATCATGATCTGATCACCATGCTCAATATATCCCATATGCATGGGGGTATTGGGGTAATGATACAAAAGGTTTGCTAGGGTAGACCCTCTTTCACTCAGACTCAGCCCCCCCCCCCCAAACTCAGCCCCCCCAAACCCCCCCTGAAAAAATTCACACACCCACCCCCCGAAACAAAATCCTGGCTACGGGCCTGCTCCTTTCTGTTGAAATTGAAATAAATGCAATTTGTTTCATAAAGATCAAGTAGACAGAACATATTGTAAGAACAAAAATAACTTTCTGGCCTTGCATCGCACATTTTAGTGCAACTATTAAGACACAAATAGTACTGCCAGAGTGGTACCTATTGATCTACTCACATTTGAATGTTTTCGAACTGCTAGGTTGGCAGGAGCTGTGGCTGACAGCAGAAGCTTACACCGCTCTCCGGATTCGAACCTGCAACCTTTTAGTCAAGAAGCTCAGCGCTTTAACCCACTGCGCCATTGTGGGCTACAACGCTACCATATAATCCAGTTCAAAGAAGACAATCTGAATTTTACATGGCAGTGTAGATGGGACCGGAGTCTACACTGCGATATAATCCAGTTTAAAGCAGATAAATTGGATTTTGTATAGCAGTGTAAATTGGAGCGGAGTCTGCACTGCCATATAATCCAGTTTAAAGCAGATAATTTGGATTTTATATGGCAGCATAGAAAGGACCTAAATCTACGCTTCCCTATAATCCATTTCAAAGACGGCAATCTGGATTTTATATGTCAGTGTAGATGGGACCTGAAGGCCCACCCACACAGCCCTATATCCCAGAATATCAAGGCAGAAAATCCGACAATATCTGCTTTGAACTAAGTTCACACTCGGATAATGTAGAATTTTCCACTTTGATATTCTGGGATATAGGCAGTGTGGGTGGGCCCTGAGTCTACACTGACATATAATCCAGTTTAAAGCAGATAATCTGAATTTTATATGGCATTGTAGATGGGGACTGAGTCTGCACTGCCATATAATCCAGTTCAAAGAAGAAAATCTGGATTTTATATGACTGTATGGAAGAGGCCTAAACTAACCTCTCACCTTCTCTGCCCTAGAGTGCAGGTGCTTCCCCATAGTACAAATCCCAGGCTTCTATAGATGGAGCCATGACAGTTAAGGTTGTATCCAACTGCATTAATTCTATAGTATAGATGCACTGGATTCACCCAGTGGGTTTCCATAGCAGAGCAAGAGTTCAAACTGAAGTGTCAGAGGATGTTTCTCTACACTGTAGGATTAATGCTGTTTGAAATCATTTGAACTTCCATGGTTCAGTGCTATGGACTCATGAGAGTTGTAGTTTTGCAAGATCTCTGGCATTTCTGGCAAAGGGGGCTGGTACCTCCCAAAACTGAAAATGCCAGGATTCCATAGCATTGAGCCAAGACAGCTAAAGCGGCATCAAATTGCAGTAGTTCTATAGTGTGGATGATGCCCCCATAGTCCAGTGCTCAAAGCACCGCAGGGACTGTAGATGTGTTTGATTTTCTGTTGTACTATTTTGTATTGTTTGTTATATTTTATGCTTGTCTTATTTTATTTTATTATGATATTTCCATATGTTTTTTGTTACTGTATTGTAATGCACTTCTGGGCTTGGCCTCATGTATGCCGCCCCGAGTCCCCTTTGAGGAGATGGCGGGGTATAAATAAAGATTATTATTATTATTACTAACTGTCCCCTGCCACGCATTGCTGTGGCCCAGTCTGGTGATCTGGAAAATAAAGTAATGAGAAAGTGTTGGTTTCTAATATATGTAAGTCCTTTATGCTTGTGAGTAAACCGTATTTCTTGTTGTTTTTTGTCAGTGTTGATGTGGAGAGTGTCTGGTTTGCCTACTCTGGAATATGCAACATATCATAGTCCTTCTTTAAGGGTCTCTTTCAAATCTATGATACTATATCTGTGTGTGTGAGAGAGAATCATCTCTATCTATCTATATTTATGACTGGATGGGTCTTTGTCAGGAGGGCTCCGATTATATTTTGTTGGACTGGATGGCCTTAAGTATTTTCTGTTGGTCATGGGGGTTCTGTGTGGGAAGTTTGCCCCATTTCTGTCATTTGTGGGTTTCAGAATGCTCTTTAATTGTAGTGAACTATAAATCCCAGTAACTACAAATCCCAAATGTCAAGGTCTATTTCCTCCAAACTCCATCTGTGTTCATATTTAGGCATATGGAAATTTTGTGTCAAGTTTGGTCCAGATCCATCATTGTTTGAGTCCACAGTGCTCTCTGGATGTAGGTGAACTACAACTCCCAAACTCAAGGTCAATGCCCACCAAACCCTTCCAGTGTGTTCTGTTGGTCATGGAAGTCCTGTATGCCATGTTTGGTTGAATTCCATCATTGGTGAGTTCAGAATGCTCTTTGATTGTAGGTGAACTATAAATCCCAGCAACTACAACTCCCAAATGTCAAGGTCTATTTCCCTTAAACTCCATCTGTGTTCATATTTGGGCATATGGAATATTTGTGCCAAGTTTGGTCCAGATCCATCATTGTTTGAGTCCACAGTGCTCTCTGGACAGAGGCGCCCTAGGTAATTTTCAATGGTAAGCAAACAGTATTTTGGCGCCCCCCCCCCCCCCCCAACCAATCATTGATATATATTTTCTGTTTGTCGTGGGAGTTCTGTGTGCCATATTTGGTTCAATTCCATCATTGGTGGAGTTCAGAATGCTCTTTGATTGTAGGTGAACTATACATCCCAGTAATTACACTTGCCGCACTTGCTCCCTTGCCTGGCCCGCTTTGGGTCCGGAGGCGTGCCTGAAGACCAAAAGTCACCTCTTCTCCTGACTTTCTCCTCAGCCATTGGGACCAAGAGAGAGAGAAATGAGAGAGAGAGAGGTGGAGATGCCCACCTTTCCTGAAGGTAGGCGCAAAAACAAAGGAGGGAGCGGAGGTGGGAGATACCTCCAGCCGGAGGAGCTCTCTCTCTCTCTCTCGGTCCCAATGGCTGAAGAGAAAGTCAGGAGAAGAGGCGACTTTTGGTGCGCACACGGGGTCTTCAGACACGCCTCCGGACCCAAAGCGGGCCAGGCACGGCGGCTCCGCCCCTTGGCCCACCCACGGATTGGGGAGAGGAGAGGAGGCGGGTGGAGCGCCGGGGGATCGGGAAAGGGAGCCGGTCATGGGGAAGGGATCGAATGCGGAGAACGATTGAGCACCGGCTCTGCTCGCACACCCGGTGGCCAGGTGGAGCAGGAACGAGAGGGGCTAGGCGAGGCTCAAGGGCCCGGCCCCTTTGGGAAGAGGATCGCCCGGCAGCGAGGCAAGAAAGCCGAGGCTCCCCCCGGACTGCTAGGGCTGTTGTGAGCTGAGGGGGCGCTCCTCAAGTGGCAGTCGAGGGACATTTACAGAGGCACCTCTGCGCCCCTGGCAAAAAAAGTGTTCTGCGACCACTTACTTTGCATAATGGACGAGCCGCCCCTGCAGTAGCGTGGGTGAACTATACTTCCCAAACTCAAGGTCAATGTCCACCAAACCCTTCCAGTTTTTTCTGTTGGTCATGGGAGCCTGTGTGCTAAGTTTGGCCCAATTCCATCATTGGTGGAGTTCAGAATGCTCTTTGATTGTAGGTAAACTATAAATCCCAGCAACGACAATTCCCAAATGACAAAATCAATTTTTTTGAGTGGAGGACATAAATTGGACTGTTAGGTGTCTTGTGTCCAAATTTGGTGTCAATTCCCCCAGTGGTTTTTGAGTTCTGATGGTAGCACGAACTAACATTACATTTTAATTTATATATTATTATTATTATTATTATTATTATTATTATTATTATTATTAGTTGAATTTCACAGTTTTCTTAGGCAAGAAATATTCAGGCTTCCTCCATGCTGCCTTATATCCTAGGATCTGATCCCAGAATATCTTCTTATTCCAGATTATCTGGAAGTGGAGACTCATAATCCAGTTCAAAATAGATCCTGAGATATAGGAGAGGGTAGAAGAGGCCTCAGAGGTGGTTTACTATAGATCTCCTCGGAAATAGCCTTATTTAAATATTTCCTGCTTCAGAAGTGTTTCCTTAAACTAGACAAACACACTATCCTACTTCTCGGGGTTATTATGACAACAAGCCATGCCTGCCCCAAGATTCTTAGATAAAAAGTGGGGTTATTGAAAAAGGAAACTGGTGACTTGGAAAACTGAACTTCAGACTTGTGAGTCACTAATTCCCTTAGTGTCCCATCATTTGCTTGGGAGTAGTACCGAATAGAATTGTTGCCAGAGTCTTATCATATTTGCTCATAAATTAATCCCACAGATTTTCTTAAAACTTACTCCTAGAGGAAGATATGTAGGAGTATAGGCAAACATGTAGGCAGCATTGAACAGGCGCAACTTGTTCCTGGCTTAGAGATAAAATCTATTGGAGGAAAGCCTCCGCTGCATATATGGGTGGAGCATCCCTTTTCTCTTAAAAACAATGCACAGACAGTGACATGTCTGTGAAGGGAGTGAGTACAATCATATATCTATGACTGCATATAATAAATTGCCTTAAATGTTAGTAAAGAGCCTACACATGCTTCCGTCAAAATACAGGTTGAGCATCCCTTATCTGGAATTTCAAAACCAGAAATATTCCAAAACCTAAAATTGTCCACACGGGTGGCCAAGATAGAGACACACTTTGCTTCATGCACAATGTTATTAAAATGTTGTGTATAAAATTATAATAATATAATAATAAAACTTTATTTATATCCCGCTCCATCTCCCCCAGTTGTACTCCGTACAGCTTACATGAGACCACACCCATAGTACAGTACATACATTGTAATAGAACAAAACCAGAAAATAAAATACATAAAATGCAAAGAAATATAATAAACAATACAAGCAATTAAAAACAGAGGATTTCACTGGGCAAGGCCACATTCAAGGCTAAAGTTTTTAAAAACACTGGGTGATAGGATGATGTAAATTATCAGGATGAAGATTCGAGAATGAGGGAGGATTCAATTGCACGAACCATAAAGTGCTTCTAAGGACATTTAGTGCAAAGTTTGGTCAGGGAGTTTCTTACATTCAATCACTGAAGGCACTTTGGAATAGCCAGGTTTTCAGATTCCTCCTGAAGATTGCTAGTGTGGGGGCTTGTTTAATATCTCTGGGGAGTGAGTTCCAGAGCCGGGGGGCCACCACAGAGAAAGCCCTATCTCTCTCTTGTCCCCTGAAGTTGCACTTGAGATCCGGGTGGGAGCGAGAGAAGAGCCTCTTCCGAAGATCGAAGAGATCGCATGGGTTCGTAGATGAAAATACGGTCGTGTAGGTAGGTGGATCCCAAACCTTTCAGGGCTTTGTAGATCAAGACCTGCACCTTGAATTGGGTCCGGAAAATAAATGGTAAATAAGAAGAACAAGAAATGTATAAGGCATATAAACTATGCGTGTAAGATGTACGAGGGTTATCCATAAAGTAAGGTTGGCTGGCTGTTGTATTGGATCACATTATTATTATTATTATTATCATTATTATTATTATTATTAAACTTTATTTATACTCCGCCACCATCTCCCCTCAGGGACTGAGGGTGGCTAACGTGGCCAAGCTCAACGAATACAATAAACAAAATGAAATGCACCGGGATTGTGTCACAGCTGGCTGAGTGTCAGCTGCATTAAGATCACTCTAACCATAAGGTCATGAGTTCGAAGCCAGCCCGGGGTTGGAGTGGGTTTCCAACCAATTATGTGTAGCCTGTTGTCGACCTTTGCAACCCGAAAGACAGTTGCATCTGTCAAGTAGGAAAATTAGGTACCACCTTAAAAAGTGTGGGGAGGCTAAATTAACTGATTTATGAGACCATAAAGAAGACTCCTGCAAAGCATTCCAGCGGGGAAGCATGCGGGAAATGAGGAAGTGCTTCATCAGCGTTGCAGATGGACAATGAAAGCAACAGCTCCCCTGGCGGCCAGAAAAAGTTAAATAGCCGCTGTGTATGTTTGTATATGTTTGTATGTAAAAAAGTGGCATTGAATGTTTGCCATATATGTGTACACTGTAATCCGCCCTGAGTCCCCTGCGGGGTGAGAAGGGCAGGATATAAAAGCTGTAAATAAATAAATACATACAGCAAAATAATAATTTGAATAAAAATAAAATAAAAATAATATATCACAATAAAAAACAATAACATAAAAACAGTAAAGGAAAGTTAATACAGTGGGATATAATATCAGTTATGGACAAGGAGTAAGTTGGGAATTCTCGGGAATTTCCATGGGAGAAGTTGATATCACTGCCGTGTAGCAGGAAACCAGCAGAAGCAAATGAGCAGTGCCAGTCTTCAGTAGCTCATCAACTGGCATTATGAAGGTTAGAAATGAGCATCCTCATTCCATTTCTCTCCAAGTGTGACGTTCGCACTGTAATATGCTACCTAAATCCTAAGGGATTGAACACCACTGCAATTCATTGTGAGAGGACGTAATGTAAAGACAGCATGTGATAAAATGAGTACAAAATATATTGTGAGACCATGAAGAAACTTCATAGAGCCATCCAAAACACATTGTGGGATGCTGACGGCAGGAATCTGTCTCCTTCATGACAATGCACGTCCGCATACCACTCATTGAACACAAGAGTTGTTGACTTCATTTGGTTGCGATGTTTTCAATAACTCCTCTCACAGCCCCGATCTCGCACCCAGTGATCATCATCTGTTCACTAAATTGAAGGAACACCTGGGTGGGAAACACTTCCGATGATGATGAGGTGAAAATCGACATGATGAACTGGCTCAAAAACTTCTATGACACAGGCATCAAAAACTCATCCCGCAGATGACAAAATGTATTGAACTGAATGGTGATTAAAAATAATATAATACCTATGCTACGATCCATGTAAGTTTAATTAAAATATATTCATTCTTTGTATTTAAAAAAATCTTGTAACCTTCCTTTCCAGAAACTCTCATATATAATGATTTTTCTGTTTAGAGTTGGGTCTCATCTCCAAGATACCTCATTATGTATCTATATACAAATACAAATATTAAAAAATCTGAAGTCTGAAACACCTCTGGTCTCAAGCACTTTCGATAAGACACCCAAAACCTGTATTTCTACATAACAGACTGGTGTCAAAGTTCAGAACGAGTAAGAAAAACAGGCTTGCTGTTTTAGTAGGTTAGGAGGCTTCCCCTAATCAGTAGGATCCAGAATATACTGGACTTGAACTCTCCCAGCAAGTGGGTCATTTAATTTCTAACACACTTACTTAGAAAAAGTAGGGAAAGGAAGATGCTTCCAAGCAAATTGTTTACAGTGTGTTCATTATTTGCAGAATAGGAGATCTGTCCGTAATGGAGAACTGAGATAGAAGATGGCATAATTGCTATTGGTTTATTTATTTATTTATTATTTATTTCACAGTTTTCTATACCGAGCTTCTCAACCTCATTGAGGGACTCAGCCCGGTTTCCAGCCATAAAAACATATACACTCATTAAAATATCATATATCACAATTACAAAAACAACTTTAAAAACACTATATATAAAACTACAGTGGTCAGTCGTCCTATTAAGATGGATCTACATCAACTTCCATCCAGGGTCCTATGGTGTTGTCTCATTCATCGAAGGCCTGACTCCACAGCCACGTCTTCACCCGTTTCCTAAATGTTAGGATGGATGGGGCGGTTCTGGCCTCCAGAGGGAGAGAGTTCCAGAGTCGCGGGGCCACCACCGAGAAGGCCCTGTCCCTCGTCCCCACCAGGCGCGCTTGCGAGACCGGTGGGACCGAGAGCAGGGCCCCTCCAGAAGATCTTAACAACCTTGATGGTTCGTAGGGGAGAATCCGTTCAGACAGGTAAACTGGGCCGGAGTCGTTTAGGGCTTTATAGGTCAACACCAGCATTTTGAATTGTGCTCGGAAGCTAATTGGCAGCCAGTGGAGCTGGCGTAACAGCGGAGTGGTGTGCTCCCTGTACCCAGCCCCCGTTAGTAATCTGGCTGCCGCGCGTTGGACTTGCTGCAGCTTCCGGGCAGTCTTCAAAGGCAAACCCCTGGAGAGAGCGTTGCAGTAGTCTAAGCGGGATGTAACCAAAGCGTGTACTACCGTGGCCAAGTCAGCCCTCCCAAGGTACAGACGCAGCCATCTCGGGCACTGTTCTGAACTTGTGTAAGGTTGTAATCTTCTCACACTTTTAATCCATGCTTAAGTGTGAAGTTGCAGCCATAATACCACTTTCAACATTTGTGTGAAATGGCATGATTAATGCCAATTACATAGGTGAGATATTGTGTAGGCAAAGCCAGTGACATGTTCCTGGATGAAGAGCTTGGTGATGACCAGTATTCGGTCTTAGTAAAACTCAGTTTAGGAAAGGTGCATCTACACCAAATAATTAATACAGTTTGATCCCACTTTAACTGCAGTGGCACAGGGCCCTATATCCCAGTATATGAAGGCAGAAAATCCCACATTATCTGACTGTGGACTCAGATAACCCAGTTCAAAGCAGATATTGTGGGATCTTCTGCCTTGATATAGGGCTGTTTGAAAGGGCCCTCCATGTTATGGAATCATGGCAGTTGTAGCATTACAAGTTTTATAGCCTCAAGCTACAAATCTCATAATTCCATAGAAACACTTCAGTTAAAGTGGGATCAAACTACATTAATTCTGCAATGCGGATTGTACCCCAGGACTCTGACCTAAACCTCCCTTTCCTTTTGACACAGTTATGAGGGTTGAATGAAAATTAATGCCTCTACTTTCGTAAGTCCTCAACAGATGGCAGTACTGGTATGCGGCACGTACTGGCTTGTTCAGTAGACTCCCCTCTACACTTCCATTTTGGCGGGAAGCCTTAGCATTTAACAGTTGTGTTGTTAAAGTGCGAAGTATGGAACCCTGAGCAGACGATTAGTCAGTGCGACTTATGCAACGTGTAGTCATTGAATTCTTGACAGCAGAAGGTGTCACCCCAAAGGAGATTCATCAGAGAATGCAAGCTATTTATGGTGGTTGTGTTGATGTGAATACTGTGTGTCGTTGGGCGAGTAAGTTTAAAGATGTTGAGGTGGGAACATCTGACTTGCATGACAAACAAAGAGTTGGACGTCCTGTGACAGCAACCACCGAGTTTCACAAGCAAAAGGTTGACAAATTGATTCAGGACAATCGTTGCATCACTCAGAGAGAAATTTCAAGCATAATCAACATTTCACAAGAATGTGTGGGTCACATGATTGCTTTGCTTGGTTATTGGAAGATCTGTGCACAATGGATACCCAGGATGCTGATAATAGAGCAGATAGACAAATGTAAGTTACTTAACTTCAGTAGAGGAATCCCTAATGCTGAGAAAAGTGGCATCTGCAGTTAAAAATGCTGCTTCTGCTATTGATTATTTGTAGATTCTGCAAACAGGAACCTGCATTCCTAGTGGAAGTATATCTATTGACTATATATATTCTGCAGCTGTTACAGGCATAGAAGCTCTGGGAAGGAAGGAAAAAGTAAATAATATACCATATTTTCTGGCGTTTAAGACTACTTTTAAACCCAAGAAAATCTTCTTGAAAAAGAAAGTCATGGGTCGTCTTATATGCCTGGAGTTGACTTATGTGCTGGGAGTCGTCTTATACACAGGGAGTCGTCTTATAGAGCTGGTGCTGAAAACACAACCCTTTTACCTGTCTGACCCGCCCTTGTATCCTATTACCGTACCTCTTCCTCTGCCTCGCAGATCTCGCTCCTGAAGACTGCAGTGAAGTGGTGCAGGTGCGCATGTGCGAGATCTGAGAGGCAGAGAAGGAGGTACAGTAATAGGAAAATTACCATATTGAAATCAAATCTGATGCTTTTTTAAAAAAATTATTTGGTGTGCGTTGGAAGAGGGATAGTCTTATACGGTGAGTATATCCCAAACTATATTTTAACTGGGGTCTTATACACCCAGTCGTCTTATATGCCGGAAAATATGGTAGGTTATGGGTTTGTATAAAACACCTTGAGCTACAGGTCGGAAACCACTGCATTGCAAGCAGAGAATCTGAGGGCCCATCCAAACAGAATATCAAGGCAGAAAATCCCACAATATCTGCTTTGAACTGGGTTATCTGAGTCAACACTGCCATATATTCCAGTTCAAAGCAGAAAATGTAGGATTTTATTCAGTTGTGTGGAAGGGGCCTAAGAAAAACACATCATATGTTCTGTCTATCTAAAGCAACTTTGAATCAAGTGGTTCTGAGTGGGATATTAGCAGTGCTGCCTGCGTGCATGCTAGTCAACCATTTCAAAGTATGCCACATAATTTTCATAATAAGACAATAATTTGCATAATCAAATGTGGCTGCCTAGATTCAAAGAACACTAGAACCCAGGGAGATAAATTCCTGATGCGGAGAAGGAGGTTAGGAGATAGAAAGACTGGATGAATAATATGGTGGGAGGAAGATCAGCAAGAAAGGAAACATGAAGGAAAAAATAACACATGAAAAGCTGTGTGTAGTGATGTAATAATGTTTATGCCACATTGCAGTTTCATCATTGGTTGCTGTGTTTTCATATCAATGTCACACACTGCCAAAGAATATTGGTATATTGATTGGCATATACCTTTCTTACATATGTTCACGATTAAATATAAAACTGAGTAAGGTTTTTGAACATTTCCAAAATCAGATATGGGGAAGTGTCACATGAAGAAACCAGCAGCTCTTTCTAGACTATCTTCTTACAAGGTCACTGAGTTGTTAGGACAAAGATCTACTGTGGATAGTGAAGTTTTTCCGTCACAACTCATCTTCAAGTTATTCAAGTTATTCAACTCATCCTCAAGTTAGCTATTGGGTCGATATCCTTCTCTGAAACTTAGTGCTTCACTTCTTTCAGCGTCATAGTTTCCTCCCTCCAGTTTCCACACTTGATCCTGACTGTTTAGGGGTCTCCCAAGGAGCTGCTTCCCATTGTCTCTCATCTTCATGGGTCCTTATGTCGGGAAAATGGAAGAGGGGCATTTTAATGACTGTTCCCAGATTTTGGAAGTACTTTCCAATAGAGTTAAACAGATGCCCTTGTTGTTGACTTTCTGCAGGCAAGTGAAGACTTTTGTTTCAGCATGCCCTTGAAGACTGACAACATCCCTTTGAAGATTGACAGCTCAAGGGAAAGAAGCCTTATGTATTGTGTTGTTTTGTCTGTTCTCTTTGTTCTGTTTTTAATGGTTCATATGTCTTATACTAATCGTATTGCTAGTTTAATTACATATTTAACTTTAGTATGAAGTCATTTTTTTTACTACTGAGTCCCAAGCCCCTACTACGCTTCCATATAAAATCCAGATTATCTGCTTTGAACTGGATATTCTGGCAGTATAGATATTCTGGGTTACATGTCTGTGCAGAAAGATTCAGAGTGAAGGGTTGAGGTTGAAAGAATAAATGACTTGTTTGATGCTAGCTGACAAGTTGATGGCTGAAGCATGATTTTAGTCAGAAATACTGCAGTTTACCTTAGCCTGTATACTGCATGACCTTCCTAAAAAAAGAATAAGTTGTTTGGAGATGTTGTTTATAAAACATATAGAAGCAATTAGGAGTGATATTGTTTGCATATGCCTTATGTACAGAAAAGTGTCTGTATGTTGCATGCCTTTGACTCATTTCTCATTTATGGCAACCCCAAGGCATACCTATCAGGGGTTTTCCTGGCAAGATTTATTCAGAGGGTTTCCCATTGACTTTTCCTGAGGGCAGAATATGTGACTTGCCTAAGGTCATCCAACAGGTTTTTCAAGGTAAAAAGAGGATTTAGGCCCTTTCTACACAGATGATCAAAACAGATAATCCACGTTATCTGCTTTGAACTGTATTATTTTAGTCTGCACTGCTCTATTACTTAGTTCAAGCAGATAATCTGGATTTTATGTGGCAGTGCAGAAGGGGCCTTGAACCCTGGCCTTCCAGAATCCTAGGGTCCTCCCACACAGCTGTATAACCCAGAATATCAAGGCAGAAAATAATACAATATCTACTTTGAACTGGATTATCTGAGTTCACACTGCCATATATTCCAGTTCAAAGCAGAAAATGTGGGATTTTGTTAAACCTTAGTCCAGCACTCAACCCACTATACCAGTGGTTCCCAATCTGTGGGCCATGGCTCAGTAGTGGGCTGCGAGAACAAAAATCCGGTCTGCGAACCTCCTTCCTCTTTATTTATTTTATTTTATTTTATTTCTGCTCCTTTCCCCAGAGCTGACCTGTGCATTGCATAGACCACATCAGCTCTAGATTATTAAATACGGTTTTCTGTGGGTGAGCAGTTGGTGACAACTGGATGGCATATGTTCTGTATCAGAAACTAGAGCTGCTGTGGTCTATCCATTGCAGTTTCTGAATCAGCACCCCAAATAACCAAACCGAATCTAAAGTTGAACAAAAACTGGTTCGTAATCCTTTTGGTGCTAATGGTGGAGGGTGGTCCCCGGTCAAATAGGGCCCTGGTCAAAACAGTCCCTGGTCAAAGTGTGCCCTGGTCAAGTGGGCTTTAGTCAAAGTGTTCCTCGGTCAAAGTGGGCCTTGGTCAAAGTGGTCCCTGGTCAAGTGGGCTTTAGTCAAAGTGGTCCCTGGTCAAAATGGTCCTGGTCAAGTGGGCCTTGGTTTAAGTGGTCCCTGGTCAAAGTGATCCCTGGTCAAAATGGGCCCTGGTCAAGTGGGCCTTCGTCAAAGTGGTCCCTGGTCAAGTGGGCTTTAGTCAAAGTGATCCCTGGTTAAGTAGCCCCTGGTCAAAGTGATCCCCGGTCAAAGTGGTCCCCGGTCAAGTGGGCTTTGGTCAAAGTGGTCCCTGATCAAGTGGGCCTTGGTCAAAGTGGTCCCTGGTCAAAGTGGTTCCTGATCAAGTGGTCCCTGGTCAAAAGAAAGCTTGGGAGCTACTGCATAATGTACTTTGCTTGTTCGGTACATGTGTGCACATACATGTGAAGGCAGTTCATGTACATGGTAGAATTAATGTTGTTTGATTCCATTTTAACTGTCATGCTTCTATGCTATGGAATCATGTGGGTTATAATTTTAAAGGTTCTTAGCCTTCTCTGCCAAAGAGCCTTACCCAACTTTTAATTCAATAGCATGAGTTGTGGCAGTTAAAATTGTATCAAACTGCATTGATCGTACAAGAGATGAACCCTTAGAATCATTTCTGTGTTGTATAGAAGGGAAGGAATTCTCCCCACTTTGAAAGATGGATCAATCCCTCCCCCCACGACTTAGGCACAACTGTAAAAATGTGATCAAACGTTTCAAGAAAAGGGCAATGTACAATTCTCTAAAGTTGATAAATATTAATAGAAGGGTTGGAACTTGTGAGTTTCAAGACTTGAAGCTTTGAAAACTCTTCCTAAGTAGCCATAATAAATGCTTCTTACACAAGTTCTTCCACTCCAAAGTTCAAGGGACTTAATATACCTTTAGACCCTGTATGATAAACAATGCATAAAGCTATGGAAGAAAATGCAGAAGAAAAGCAGTAATGAGCTGAGATTGTGACATGGAAGGCGCAAAAATATACAACAGGCAGAGCAAACACATATGTAGATAATTGTTTTTTCCAATCTGTGATTTCAAAGCAAAAGGGTGTGATAAAAACATGCAAATGAAGAAAGACAGATTCAAAACAACTTCAGAGTGTTCTTCAGGGCTTGACTTGGAACAGCTGCATTTTTTTGCCTTCTGCATAGCAGAGCACAAAGTCAGATTTCGCTTGTTCAACCCAACAGCAGCTGTGTATTAACAACCAAAAAAAAACCCTTGAGTATAAACAGACAAGGACTTGGAGCTTTCCCTTCAATTACTTGTGATGCCTTATTAAGGCAAGCCAGCATAGTAAGCAGGCAATATCCATTTTTCCTTGTCACTGTTATACCTGTTTTCCATCTGTCAAAACGCACTTTCATCCGATTCGTATTTTAAACTTTTAACCTCTCACTGCTTAGAGCAGCATTTCTCATCCTAGGGGTCGGGACCCTGAGGGGATCGTGAGGGGGTGTCAGAGGGGTCGCCAAAGACCATCAGAAAACACAGTATTTTTATTTATTCTGTTGGTCATGGGGGGTTCTGTGTGGAAAGTTTGGCCCAATTCTCTCATTGGTGACGTTCATAATGCTCTTTGATTGTAGGTGAACTATAAATCCCAGCAACTGCAACTCCCAAATGTCAAGGTCTATTTCCCCAAACTCCACCAGTGTTCACATTTTGGCATATTGAGCATTTGTGCCAAGTCTGATCCATATCCATGCTTGCTTGAGTCCTCAGTGTCTCTGGAGGTAGGGGAACTTCAACTCTAAAACTCAAGGACAATGCCCACCAAACCCTTCCAGTATTTTCTGTTGGTCATGGGAGTTCTGTGTGGAAAGTTTGGTTCAATTCCAGCGTTGGTGGAGTTCAGAATGCTCTTTGATTGTAGGTGAACTACAACTCCCAAATTTCAAGGTCTATTTCCCCCAAACTCCACCAGTGCTCACATTTGGGCATGCTGAGTGTTCATGCCAGGTTTGGTCCAGATCCATCCTACCTTGAGTCCACAGTGCTTTCTGGAGGTAGGGGAACTACAACTCCAAATTTCAAGGTCAATGCCCACCAAACCCTTCCAGTGTTTTCTGTTGGTCATGGGAGTTCTGTGTGCCAAGATTGGCTCAATTCCATCATTGGTGGAGTTCAGAATGCTTTTTGATTGTAGGTGAACTATAAATATCAGCAACAACTCCCAAATTTCATGGTCTATTTCCCCCAAACTCCACCAGTGCTCACATTTGGGCATGCTGAGTGTTCATGCCAGGTTTGGTCCAGATCCATCCTTCCTTGAGTCCACAGTGCTCTCTGGAGGTAGGGGAACTACAACTCCAAAACTCAAGGACAATGCCCACCAAACCCTTTCAGTATTTTCTCATGGCCATAGGAGTTTTGTGTGCCAGGATTGGTTCAACTCCATCGTTGGTAGAGGTCAGAATGCTCTTTGATTGTAGGTGAACTATAAATCCCAGCAACTACAACTCCCAAAAGATAAAATCATCCCCCCCCCCTAACCCCACCAGTATTCAAATTTGGGCGTATCAGGTATTTGTGCCAAATTTGGAAAATACATCCTACATACCAGATATTTACATTACGATTTATAACGGTAGCAAAATGAAGTAGTAACAAAAATATTTTTATGGTTAGGGGTCAACACAACATCAGGAGCTATATTAAAGAGTTGCAGCATTAGGAAGGTTGAGAACCACTGGCTTAGAGTGTGGATTTGCAGCAGTATGCATGCATAGATAGCTATACCTTTAATATGGCTTTCTAAAATGAGCAAACGAGGGAGGAGATTGTACATGGCTAGAAACAATTTTCCTGTATAGCTGTGACTGTATGGCTTTCTAAAACAGGTAAATGTATAGCAGATGTTTTATAACGCAGATGAGAGACTAGAAGCCCCTTCATGCCACACAATTTTAGCACTATTGTTCCATTTCCATGGCCATCATTGCATGTTTGCAGGATTTGCAATCTGGTTAGACATTGGAGCCCTCTGGCTGATCATCCTATATTGTTGTTTGCCTTTATGCCAGCTTCTGGCAACACTAAGGCAGACCTATTGTAGGGGTTTCTTGGCAAGATTTGTTAAAGAGACTTTGCTTTTGCTTTCCTTTGAGACTGAAAGAATATGACTTGCCCACAGTTTCCATGTCTGAGTAAGGATTCAAACTAGCATGAACTTTCGCTGCAATATCTTTCTTGAAGTGATGCTGGGGGTGGGGAGCAGAATTAAATTTTGCAGGATCTTTTCCTTTTGTTTTTCCAAACAATCACACTGATAAATAATACTGGCACAAAATGAATGGACGTATGCAGAATTAGGGAATAGTTTTGCTATGGGCAAACCTAGGCCCGCGGGCCAGATGCGGCCCCTTGAGCTCTTTTGTCAGGCCCTCCTCTCTCTCACCATCCTATTCTTCCTATCTTTCCTTCTTCCTTCCTTCCCTCCCTTACCTCCCTCCCTCCCTCCTTCCTTCCCTCCCACCCTTTCGTCCTTCCTCTCCTCTTTCCTCCTTCTCTCTCTCTCTCTTTCTCCTTCCTTCTTTTCTTCCTTCTTTTCTTCCTTCCTATCTTTCTTCCTTCCCTCCCTCCCTTTTGTCTCTTCTTCCTTCTCTCTGTCCTCCCTCCCTCCATTCCCTTCCATCCTTCCTTCCATCCTTTTCTTCCTCCCTTCTTTCCTCTTTTCTCCTTTCTCTTTTTTCTAAATATCTCCTTTCCCCCTGGGAGAAGAGAAGGCAGGGAGGGAACATGAGAACGATGTTTCAAGATTTAAAAGGGTGTCCCATTGAGGAGGAGGGAGAAAACTGACTTTCTACTTCTCTAGAGACCAAGGCACAAGGGAGCAATGGTTTCAAATGGCAGGAAAAGAGATAATAGTAATAATAATAATGATAATAATAATAATACTTTATTTATACCCCGCCACCATCTCCCCCAAGGGGACTCGGAGCAGCTTACATGAGGCCAAGTCCAACAACACATTAATAAAAACAACAAGCAATAAGCAAATAAAACAATACAATTAATATAACTCAACATATAGACAATAACACGCAAGGGTTTAAAAACCTATGGCCGGGCCAGATGTAATAGTTTAAAATTTTAAAAATAAACGCTGGGTATGAACAGAGATAGGAAGGATGTATCTAGTAGGAGGGTTTTAAAGGAAATGTAGGGAGAACAACCCAACGGATGATTAAAGTGCTTCTGAGGACATTTTGCAGGGAATTCTTTTCTTTATTCAGGGAAGGCACAGTGGAACAGCCACGTTTTCAGCTCCTCCTAAAGACTGCCAATGTGGGGGCTTGCCTGATATTCATGGGAAGTGAGTTCCAAAGTTGGGGGGCCACCATAGAGAAAGCCCTCTCCCTCGTCCCCACCAATCGCGCCTGTGAAAGGAGCGGGAGCGAGAGCAGGGCCTCCCCAGATGATCAAAGAGATCACGTGGGTTCATATACAGAAATGCGGTCACGCAGGTATGTGGGTCCCAAACCATTCAGGGCTTTGTAGGTAAGAACCTGCACCTTGAATTGGGACCAGAAAATGAACGGCAGCCAGTGGAGCTCCTTAAACAAGGGGGTTGACAGCTCCCTGTAAGTCACTCCAGTTAGTAACCTGGCTGCCGCCCATTGGACCAATTGAAATTTCTGACTGAAAAGATTAGGAAGAACTTCCTAAGAGTAAAAGCTGTTGGAGAGTGGCATAGGCTGCCTGGAAGTGTGGTGGAATCTCCTTCTCTGGAGGCTTTTCCGCAGAGGCTGTTTATCGGGAGTGCTTTGATTGTGCCTTCTTGCATGGCAGGGGGTTGGACTGGATGGCCCTTGGTGGTCACTTCCAGCTCTAGGATTCTAGGATTATATATCAGGAGTAGGCAATATGGGGTCTAATGGATACATTTTTCCTCTCCCATCAACCATCTCAACCTGACCAAGGCTAACAATTTTGGGATCCAAATGTTTCCCGTCTTTCCTTTACTTTCTCCTTCCAAAACCGAAGAGGAAGGGGAGGGAAGGTGTTGGGGTTCAGCCTAAGTTTGAACTTGAACCTGATTCTCTGTTTGTTCCTCCTGATGCTAATGAAAATATATTTACTGATACTAATGGAAATGTACCTCTTGATGCTAATGCTCCTGAAATTAGTGAGGAAGGAACTTCTGTAGATTTGGAAAATGAAAGTACCAGTGTTCATGAGAATGTTTCAGAGGGAAGCCTTGACCTTTCCCTCCCTTCTGCACCTGTTAACTGTAATGACAACAGAAGGGGCCAAATTTGGCAAGATAGAAGTAAATCACTCAGCTTGCGAAGATCTTCCCGAATTAAAGAATTACAAACATTGGCTTCAAAGAAGAGGGGCGGTTCACGGAACCAATTCTTTGGCTTTAATTGCCTTCCGCCGGGCTGACTTTCTCAGTTCAGGCATCGTTTCAGAATTGATGAAGACCTTGGCAGTTCTCCCGGTTCCCTGGCCATTGTCTTGAAAGATTTCTAGGATATCAAGTACGGTTAGTGGATTGCTAACAGGTTCCAGTATTTTACAGTGTGGCTTTGGGTTTTGTTCTTGTGCATTTAAATTCATGTTTGCTGATTTTGCTGTGGCTTTTGACTTGCATTTTTCCTTTATTTTGTAACAATTTTTCTTCAATAAAAAAGGATTGTTTTTCACAGTCAAGTGTGGTGGATAGTTATCTTAGGGCCTCATTCCCTGCTCTGGATTGCAACAGAGGATAGGGAGGGGATTTGGAGAGAACTCCCTCCCTTCCGACCCACCCACCTCGCTCCAGCTCACCATACGGCCCTCAAGTTAGAAAGTTTGCCCATGCCTGGAATACATTGTCTTTGAGCATGTGCATGATCCAGTCCTATGATCAATAATCAGAACCAACTCCTTGCCCTAATCCATTAGACGAGAGACAGGGCCTTCTCAGCAGTGGCCCCCCGCCTATGGAACGCCCTCCCTAGAGATATCAGATTGGCCACCTCCCTCTTGTCTTTTAGAAGGAAAATCAAGACCTGGTTATGGGACCAAACGTTTGATCAGTGAGCAGCAAGTGGAAGAAGATCGCACAACTTATGGCAATGAATTGACCCGAACCAGTTTTTGGATTTCGATTTTAATGGATGTGTCTTAATTAATTGTTTTAATTTTTAATATTTTGATTGTACGGTGGTTTTTTTTATGATGCTAGCATTGTATGATGCTTTTGTTAGGCCACCTTGAGTCCCCCGTCGGGCGGAGAAGGACGAGGTATAAATATAGGAAATAAATAAATAAATCACTCTGATGTCTCTTTTCTTCATTCTTGTTCTAAAACTGAAAGTTAGTGGGATTTCTTCCTTACTGAGCCCATTCTAGAGTTGCTGCCAATACAATCAGTAGTTTTTAGTCTTTTGTCCTCTAGATGTACTGGACTTTGAACCTCAGAAGCAATAGCCTCATGGGCAATAGATATTTCGGAAGTGGAGGTGCTTAATGTCTGAAGAGCCAAAGGTTGAGTAACATTGGTATACATTTACATGAACCTGGATTGCACTCCATAGTGAATATATTACTGCAATATAATGACTATTTGTCTGACGCATCTAATACTCTGGTTCGCCGAAGTATCGGGCGATATTTTGAAAAACCGGGAATCATTATAAGTAGGAAAACAGATCTTTTTCACACAAGACATATGTTCTAGTACTTCCCAAATGTACAAACTTAAGGGGGGGAGAGGACTTGACTCAAACTTCCAAGTGTTGCCTAAGGAAACTTGCTATGCTAAATTACTGTGCATTTTTGTTTTCACAATTATTGAATGTATCTTTCCTATTACCTTGAAACAGACTTTGGAAAATATTATTTCGCAAACAATCCAGGTTTTTTTCCCCGCTACTGCTATTACTGGTTTGCAATAATAATCTCCATAGAGGAATTTCATAACTTCTATTTGTGATTCTGATTGGAAATGTCAGCCTGCTCCAAACAAACAACAAAACAAATCCTCTGGTTGGCACCTTCTGTTGCTTTGGTTCTTTCTAAGCAAATAAGGAAATGAAATTTCATTTTCAAGATTTTTACACACATGCTAACAGAAATCAAACTGTTCTTCATTCTGACATTTCCCTTTATTTTACACCTTGGTTTTTAATAAAAGTTTTTTTAAATAGCAGAGTTCTACAGGGACAACGACAAAGTAGTAAAGATCCAGGCTAAAGAACCCAAAAGTGAATGAGAGATGCCTTGAGATGGGCCACGTTAACCTTATGATTACCTTCAAAGAGTTTTTTGTAATTGTAAGACTGTATAAATGTAACTACCATATATTGCCTTGGCATTGAAAGCTTTGTGGGTCATTTAAACGCCTCCACAAAAGACTCCATCAAAATCCACAGCAGCGTATTCCCTTTGTTGTATAGCTCTTACCGTTGGGAAGTTCATCCTAATGTTTAGATGGAAGTTTGAACTGGTTCAGCAGGCAGCAGCCAGGCTCCTTACTGGAGCAAACTATATGGAGCATACAACACCCCTATTAAAACAGCTTCATTGGCTGCTGATAAGTTGCCGAGCCAAATTCAAGGTGCAGGTCATGACCTATAAAGCCCTAAACGGTTCGGGCCTCGCCTATCTCCGCGATCACATGAACTGGCATGAGCTCTAAGATCTTCCGAGGAGGCCCTCCTCTCGGTCCCACTACCGTCTCAAGCGTGGTTGGTGGGGACAAGAGAGAGGGCCTTCTCAGTGGTGGCCCCCCGCCTCTGGAATGCCCTTCCAAGGGAAATAAGACAGGCCCCATCCCTCCCCTCCTTTCGTAAGAGCTTGAAGACCTGGGGGTTTCAACAAGCCTTTGAAAATGACCAGTTCTAACTCAGCCCTACACATTTTTGAATATAGTCTTATTCTTCCTACCAGTTACCCAGAGCATTTCCTCTAATCGGCCCCGGAATGAACAGCCACAGACCCGTACCTAATATTGTTACCTGCCATAGCATTGCACTTAATTCCCAGCCCCCCTAGAATTTTTGGGCTTGCACAAATCTTGGCCCGGCCTTTTAAATTTTTAAATTGCCTTGAACAGGCAGTGTGTGTGTTATGGTGACAATTTTAATGCTTCTATTTTGTTTATTAATCTTATGGTTATGTTGTTTTTTACTTTGTATGTTTTGTGATGTTACCTTGGGAATCGCTCAGAGTCCCCTCGGGGAGATGGAGCAGTATATAAATAAAGTATTACTATTATTATTACTATTATTATTATTATTATTATTATTATTATTATTATTATTATTATTATCTCTTTTCCTGTAGATTGAATCCATTGCTCTAAGTCTTTGTCTCCGGAGCAGCAGAAAACAAGCCTGCTCCCTCCTCAATATGGCATCCTTTCAAATACTTAAACATGGCCATTGTGCCACCTCTTAACCTTAAACCGCTGAGCTGCTGAACTTGCTGACCAAAAGGTTGGAGGTTCTGCCAACCTAGCAGTTCAAAAACATTGAAATGTGAGTAGATGAATAGGTACCCCCTTGGCGGGAAGGTAATGGTGCTTCATGCAGTCATGCTGGCCACATGACTTAGAAGGTGTCTATGGACAACGTTGGCTCTTCAGCTTAGAAATGGAGATGAGCACCACCCCCCAGAGTCGGGCACAACTAGACTTGATGTTAGGGGAAACCTTTACCTAACCTTTTCTTGAGGCTGAACATACCCAGCTCTTTATGCCTTCTAATAGGGCTTGGTCCCAAACCTTTGGCCATTGGGGTTGCCCTCTGAACACTCTCTTGTCAATATCCCTCTTGAATTGTGGGGCCCAGAACTGGACACAGTCTTCCAGCTGAGGTCCTGTTCAATCCGTAAGGTAGACTCTCCAGATTTCAGTATACACTGCCCATTGCATAGCTTGACCACTGTAGAAAAATGATTATTTTTATTTAAGTGTACTAATATGTCTCTGTATTTTGACTTCTTTCACGGTCACAAATACAACTTCATATTATGAACTGAATTTACTGTCAACTGCAGACTGACACTGTTCTGAATAATATTTCAGAAGTCTTTGAGGTATTTGAAAATGATTAAATTAGAAACTGCATTTTTTTTAAAGTACCTCCATTGTAAATCTCAGACCTTGGAAAATTACTTTTTTGACCTCTCTGCCCGAGGGACTTTGAGAGTCACAGGCCAAAGCACTAACTTTTTTCAAGTTCTTATAAGCTTATGCAAAATAGGGGAAATGTTCTATTCGTTGATTTCTGCATCTTCTCTTGCAAGGCTGAATCTTTTTCAAGCTGTTGATGGTTCATAGAATCATAGAATCACAGTGTTGGAAGAGACCTCATGGGCTATCCAGTCCAACCCCCTGCCAAGAAGCAGGAAAATTGCATTCAAAGCACCCCCGACAGATGGCCATCCAGCCTCTGTTTAAAAGCCTCCAAAGAAGGCGCCTCCACCACACTCTGGGTCAGAGAGTTCCACTGCTGAACAGCTCTCACAGTTAGGAAGTTCTTCCTGATGTTCAGATGGAAATAATAATAATAATAATAATAATAATAATAATAATAATAATAATAATAATCTTTATTTATACCCCGCCACCATCTCCCCAACAGGAGATGGTGGCGGCTTACATGAGGCCAAGCCCAAACAACAAATTACAATAAAATAAGATACAAGTTACAAGAAAATAAACAACATCACAGTAAAACACAGAACATATGACTACAATAAACAAAAAAAAGGCAGTAAACCAAACATAATGACAGAGAGCGGGCCGCATGTACATAAAATGATTTAAAAACTCAGGGTGGGATAAAGGAGCAGAAATATTTGTAACAGAGAACTCCTTGAGAGACAGGGTGATAGACTGACCTTCGTACAAGGGGGTGGTGGTGACCTCCTAGGACAAAAACGTTGAGGGGAGCAATAGGTTAAGAATATGTAACTACTCTTCAAAAGCGCAGCGGAAGGGCCAGGTCTTGAGATTCTTTTTAAAGGTTTCTAAGGCAGGGGCTTTCCTTATCTCTCCAGGTAATGAGTTCCAGAGTTGGGGGGCCACAGAGGAGAAGGCTCTCTTCCTTGTACCCACAAGGCAAGCCTGAGAAACTGACAAGGGCGAAAGGAGGGCCTCCCCCTAAGTGTCATATGGTCTGCAGTTGATGGTGGTTGGTGATGGAAGGGTTAATGTGAGTATTAGTTCTAGAGAGTTTGGTGATCTGTAAGTGGGAGTTCATGGGTGAAAGCAATTAAGGGTGGTGGCATGCAGGGATAGGTTGCAGTTGGTGTTACTGGATTTAAGGAGCTAACCTTGAGACTGATTTTTGGGAGAAAAGTATTTGCTGCATTTTGGTGGTAGATGTTGCTGGTTTTTCCCCCAGGTCTGTTGGATTTTCGGTATCCTGACCTGTTTCCAGTAATCTTGGAACCCTGGAACCTTGAACCTTTGGACAGGCTTTTGACTACGGTATAGACTCTTGATCCCTGGACTCTGTTATTGAACTCTTGGCGTTTGACAACTGAACTGGACCCTTTTGACTACGAAGTTATTTTTGCTATCAGTTTTTGTTTATTCTATAGCTGAGTGCTATCTTTGTGTTTTATATTTTGGTCTATTAAAACAGCTAGCAAGTAAGTGCTGTTGTAATTAAACTGTTTGATAAAATTGGGAGTTTGATTCATCAATAAGGTAGAGCCCTGGCAACGTGACACTAAGATCGAAGACTTCAGGGTGGTTCATGGAGAGAGATACGTTCACGAAGGTAGGCGGGTCCCAAACCATTTAGGGCTTTATAGGTCAAAACCTGTACCTTGAATTGGGACGGAAAACGAACGGCAGGCAATGGAGCTCCTTAAACAGGGGGTTGACCACTCCCTGTAAGTTGCCCCGGTTATTAATCTGGTTGCCGACCATTGGACAAGTTGTAATTTTCGGGCCTTTAAAAAGAATATTAAGACCTGGCTCTTCCGCTGCGCTTTTGGAGAGTAGTTACATATTCTTAACCTATTGCTCCCCTCAACGTTTTTGTCCTAGGAGTACACCCCCCCCCCTTGTACGAAGGTCAGTCAAGTTGTAATTTTCGGGCCGTCTTCAAGGGTAGCCCCAGAAAGGACTGGAGCCACAGAAGAATCGTGCCTCCGAGTCCCATCCAAGCGAGCCTTCCCAGAAGAATACCATGGTCGATGGTATCAAAAGCCGCTGAGATGTCCAAGAGAACAAGCAGGGTCACAAGAATCTCCTTTCTTGTAGTTTGAAGCCATTGTTCCATGTCCTAGCTTGCTCCCTCTTCCCTATAACTTCCTCTCATGTATTTATACATGGCTATCATGTCTCCTCTCAGCCTTCTCTTCTTTAAGCTAAACATGCCCAGCTCTTCAAGCCGTTCCTCATAGGGCTTGTTCTCCAGTAACAGAGGCTAACAAGGCTATGCCCTATAGCTCCTGTGTCAGGTTTTAGCAGTTGGTACTTTCTTTTGCCTAAATAACTCATTTAGCTGTTATTTTTTGTGAAATTTTGCTGGGCATTATTTTACTTACGAAAGAGCCTCAGTATAAATGCACTAAGTTACACTGCATTGTGGGAGAAAGAGGATGACTCGATCTTCCTTGACAAAGATTATTAGATTACTTTGTCACACCCCGCAGAGTAATTTAATAATTCTCAGTGTGAGAGTAATCTCATCCATAACGTTGCCTTCTATTATGTCAGGTTCTTTAACATTTCATCTTGAAATAATGGATTTAAATGCCGTCTCACAACCTACCGCATGTTCGACTATCTAGGGTGCTGTTCCCACTTGTAGATTTTCAGAACATTTTATAACAAAACTAGGAATCCGTCAGACTCTTTAGAAATGAAATGGTCATTTATCACTGCTTCTGCCTCTCTGGTGTTTCATTAGCAATGACTCAAGCCGTGAGTAAGTGGAGTTGCTGCTGATATCTCTATTACATGGTCTGGCAAGCTGAGATACTCGAGAGCCACGGTGATGCCTTCCCTATAAGCCTGCTGATATCCAGTTTGTTCCCTACATAATTTAAAAACAATGCAAGATGCTATCATTTATCTTCATGAAAGATTGTGTAAGATGTGCCCTGTTACAAAATCCTTTTTTCCATTCTCCTGATTTCTTCATAGAGGAAATTATGCTAAGATTTCCTTAACGTTTTAGCTGATATTTCTGTCTCAGTCCTCTTGCAACATTAATTTTTGCATATTATGATGACTTGATTCCTTTTTGCTCAAAGTAAAGATAGACCGAAGTTTGGAGGAAGCGCTCTTAAAATGCCAAGATACAGTTTTTAGGTTAAAGGCTTTTCCTTTCAGAGCATGCTTTTGGAATTCAGCTAAAATCTATATGAATAAAAATGTAATGTTCGTTTGTGGGATTAACAGAACTCAAAAACCACTGGACGAATTGACACCAAATTTGGACACAAGACACCTAACAGTGTATGTCCTTCACTCAAAAAAATTTGATTTTGTCATTTGGGAGATGTAGTTCCTGGGATGTATAGTTCACCTACAATCAAAGAGCATTCTGAACCCCACCAACGATGGAATTGAACCAAACTTGGCACACAGTTCTCCCATGACCAACAGAAAATACTGGAAGGGTTTGGTGGGCAGTCTCCTTTGGTTTTGGAGTTGTAGTTCACCTACATCCAGAGATCACTGTGGACTCAAACAATGATGGATCTGGACCAAACTCTACACAAATACTCAATATGCCCAAATGTGAACACTGGTGGAGTTTGGGGAAAATATAATCTTGACATTTTAGAGTTGTAGTTGCTGGGATTTGTAATTCACCTACCATCACAGAGCACTCTGAACTCCACCAACAATAGAAATGGGCTAAACCTCCCACACAGAACCCCCATGTGGGCCACAGCAACGCGTGGCAGGGGACGGCTAGTCTATATAAATAAAAATGTAATGTTCGTTTGTGGGATTATCATAACTCAAAAACCACTGGACAAATTGCCACCAAATTTGGCCATAAGACACCTACTAACCCAAGGAGTGACCATCACTAAAAAAAACATTAATTTTGTCATTTGGGAGTTGTAGTTGCTGGGATTTATAGTTAACCTACAATCAGAGAGCATTCTGAACTCCACCAATGATGGAATTGAACCAAACTTAGCACACAGGACTGCCATGACCAACAGTAAACACTAGAAGGGTTTGGTGGGCATTGACTTTAAGTTTAAGAGTTGTAGTTCACCTACATCCAGAGAGCACTGTGGTGTAGGGGTTCAGATTGCTCTTTGATTGTAGGTGAACTACAATGATGGATCTGGGCCAAACTTGGCATGAATATTCCATATGCCCAAATATAAACACAGATGAAGTTTGGAGAAAATAGACCTTGACATTTGGGAGTTGTAGTTACTGGGATTTATAGTTCACCTACAATCAAAGAGCATTCTGAACCCCACGAACAACCGAATTGGGCCAAACTTCCCACACAGAACCCCCATGACCAACAGAAAATACCCACAAGCATAAAGAAATTACATAYATTAGAAACCAACACTTTCTCATTACTTTATTTTCCAGCTCACCAGACTGGGCCACAGCAACGCGTGGCAGGGGATAGCTAGTCAGTTAATATGATGTTGTGTTTACTCTCTCTCATTTTAATTAGTAATCTATCTGGAGTTCCAATTTTGCGGGGGGGGGGGCAGAGTATAAATAAAGGTGATAATGGCAACAATTTCCATTTTCTTTTAAAAATTTTAGTGTATAAAAGGTTTAAGAGTTGAAAGAAAATGCCGTCACCCTGCTGAAAAGTGGTTATAACCAACCCTCTCTCTTTGTTGTTATTGTTTATTTGTTCAGTCGCTTTCGACTCTTTATGACTTAATGGATCTGCCCACACCAGAGCTTCCTGTTGTCAATTGCCACCCCCAGCTCCTTCAAGATCAAGCCAGTTACTTCAAGGATACCATCCATCCATCTTGCCCTTGGTTGGACCCTCTTCCCTTTTCCTTCATCATCATTATCTTCTCCAAGTTCTCAAGTGGAGCCCCCGGTGGTGCAGTGGGTTAAACCCCTGTGCCGGCAGGACTGAAGACCGACAGGTTGCAGGTTCGAATCCAGGGAGAGCGCGGATGAGCTCCCGCTATCAGCTCCAGCTCCCCATGCAGGGACATGAGAGAAGCCTCCCACAAGGATGGTAAAAACATGAAAACATCTGGGCGTCCCCTGGGCAACGTCTTTGCAGATGGCCAATTCTCTCACACCAGAAGCAACTTGCAGTTTCTCAAGTTGCTCCTGCCACGACAAAAAAAATGTTCTCAAGTATTTCACCTTGCCTTTAATATACTTCCTTCCTGGAGTATGAAATGGTTTGATCAGGAATAGAGTGGTATTGCAGAAATACATCGCAGTCAAGGCAACGGTATATCCCATCGAGCACTGTATCATACCATTATTCCAACCATATCATTCTCCGCAGATTAAATAATTATGTAAATGGTAGGTTTTTAAAGAAATGTCTTTCTTGTCTTCAGCTGGTTAATGATATTTCTGCTTTTTGCAATGACATGAATTGATTTTCCTATTCGAGTAATAAACATTTGATAATAAATGTATTTTCCTGGCTGAATAAATGTGCAATCTGTGTTCTGGGAAAGGAAGGTGTAATTACTTGCCACACAGATCTTATTTTTTCTAGACTTTGCATTCTGAAAAGATTAATGGACTCAAATTAGTTATTGAATAAGAAAAATGGGAGCATATTTTCAAATTTCCTGGATGATTTCACATACTTTGTTGAAATTTTAACTTGTTAAAGAAATTAATTTCTATTGATGGACCACCTGAAGTCCATAATTTTTCTTCCCTGGTGAGATGATTGGCATGTTAAAGGAATGAACAGGTTCTTCATCTCAGGGAAGGAGAATTATAGACTTCAGGTGGTCCATCAATAGAAATTAATTTCTTTAACAAGTTAAAATTTCAACAAAGTATGTGAAATCGTCTTGGAAATGTGAAAATATGCTCACATTTTTCTTATTCAATAATCAGTTTGAGTTCATTAATCTTTGCAGAATGCAATGTTTATTTTTATTTTATTTATTTCACATATTTCTACCCCACCCTTCTCAACCCCTGAGGGGGGGACTCAGGGTGGCTTACAAAAGGCACAATTCGATGCCTACACAATAATACAGATAAACATATATAAACAGCAATTAAAACAGTTATAACAGTTAAAAATAATCAGTTATATATCACAGTCAATAAAATCAATCTCATGCTCAACGTTCCCCAGCTCAGAATCCATAAATTCATTCCACATTGTCCATTCCTATCAGTCGTCATTGTCCTTTATTTATCTGCCAGATTACCCAAACGCCTGGTCCCAAATCCACGTTTTTAATTTCCTTCTAAAGGAAAGGAGGGATGACGATGATCTAATKTTCCCGGGGAGTGAATTCCACAGGTGAGGGGCCACCACCGAGAAGGCCCTGCTCCTCSTCCCCTCCAATCTCACTTGTGATAGAGGCGGGGCCGAGAGCAGGGCCTCCCCAGAAGATCTTAAACTCTGGGGCGGGACGTAGAGGGAGATGCGTTCRGWCAGATACACTGGGCCGGAACTGTATAGGGTTTTGTAGGTCAAAACCAGCACTTTGAATTGTGCTTGGAACTRGATCGGCAGCCAGTGGAGCTGACATAACAGAGGGGTGGTATGCTCCCTGTATGACGCTCCGGTGAGTAATCTGRCTGCCTCCCGCTGGACTAATTGAAGTTTCYGAACAGTCTTCAAAGGCAACCCCACATAGAGTGCATTACAGTAATCTATTCGGGATGTAACAAGAGCATGGACCACTGTGGCCAGATCCGACTTCCCAAGGTACAGGCGCAGCTGGCGTACAAGTTTTAATTGTGCAAAAGCTCTCAATGTCTAGCTTAAATAAGATATGTGTGGCAAGTAGACAAAATAAACATTCTGCAAGGTCATCAGAAAATCAAGCATGGGAAGGGGATTAGTTCTAGAAATAGACTGGGAAACTACTACAGTTAAGAAAACAGGGTTTTTAACAAAACACTACCTTCATCAGGAATCCTTGTATTACTGGTGAAAATGACTTCTCCTGCCAGGGCCTCTTGACATTTTGACTGTATTCCTGCTCAGTTTGATGTGTGATTTCAGCTACTGCAAGAACCGCAGGTTTGGGACCCGGTGTGCCAAACTACAAAGGTTGCTGATTATTATTATTATATTCATTTATACCCCATGTTGTTGTTGTTGTTTTTGTTGTTTTTATTATTTTCATTTCTGCCTTGCTTTTCCTTTCCTGAAGGAGACACAAAGCGGCTTCACATAAAAGCATTATCATACAATTTAAAACATACAAATATGCACACGGATGGGTTGAAGGCAAACGAACAGAAGCATAGTTTGCTTTGGACCTCTGGCTGGAGAAGAAGCTCATCTATTTTCATAAGACACGGAAGACCTTCTTCCTGGGGCCCTTCCACACAGCCCTATATCCCAGAATATCAAGGCAGAAAATCCCACAATATCTGCTTTGAACTGGGTTATCTGAGTCCACACTGCCATATATTCCACTTCAAAGCAGAAAATGTGGGATTTTGTTCAGCTGTGTGGAAGGGGTCTCAGAGCCCTTCGACACAGCCCTATATCCCAGAATATCAAGGCAGAAAATCCCACATTATCTGAGTGTGGACTCAGACAGCACAGCTCAAAGCAGATATTGTGGGATTTTCTGCCTTGATATTCTGGGATATAGGGCTGTGTGGAAGGGCCCATAGAATCACTGGGACCCCTTCCACACAGGTGAATAAAATCCCACATTTTCTGCTTTGAACTGGAATATATGGACTCAGATAACCCGGTTCAAAGGGATTTTCTGCCTTGATATTCTGGGTTATAGTGCTATGTGGAGGGGCCCTTGATTAAGCTGCTTAGTTAAGCTTGAAATGGGTAGCAACTAGCGTAATATTAGGGATATTATATATACATTGTATGACGTGTTGTCTTTTTTTTGTAATATTTGATGTTCTCTCCTTTGGTGGAAAGAGCATAAAGAAGCATTATAATTGTTATTCTTATTTTTGCTGTTATCATCATCATCAACAAAATGCTTCTTTCCTGTTCAGTTTTTTAAAATAACAATTATATTTGCTGTATATATTGTCTTCAAAACAGAATTAAAAGGACTAACTGCTCAGTGTTTTTACCACGATTGAAGATTTAAATTGTCAGGAAGTCTGACTCAAAAGATGCAGTATATCATGTAAGCTCTGATAGCATAAAGACAAGAAAGGTTAATAGAATTATTAACCAAGGAAAATGGAGATGGGTATAATGACACCGTTGCAGGTAGGGAGAGATTTGAGCATTAGTACTTACATTGTCTCTATTAGGAAGTACATTATCATTAATCTTGATTAATTCTGATGTGTCAGCCAATATGATGCTGGTGCCAGCAATACAAAATAGCCAGTATTCTTGAGGGAGAGACTATAACTCAGAGTAGTTTGAAACTTAGCAAAACAACCAAGAATTTGCCAATAGATTCGTTTTAAGCGTATTTAAATGGAGTAAATATAATGCTACTAATAATTCAGTACAGAAAAAACCCCAAAAAGAAAACAAACTTTAATAGTTTTCAAGAAAGTCTAGATTAGTCTAAAGAACGTGAAGACACACATACTAAAGGTGCAGTTATGCTAATTGAGAACTTATTTCAAGGTCATCTTATTTAAGTTAATGTCTTGGTTCTAATCTTATTCACCTGGAAGAATATTGTTTCACGTGGACTTGTTTTCATGTAAATCTATTCAGCAATCCTGTTCAGAGGTGGAAATCATATGCACATCACATAAAAAGGCATAGCTATGCTAGTCTGGATCACTATACAAAGGGATTTAGTACCATAGTTGCAACTAACTGGAAGAAAGAAGTTGGTAGCAAAGATTTTCAGAGTCCCTAAGAGGTTTTGTAAGCAGATGAAAAAATCACAATGTTGTAGGAGCACTTATTTCACAGTGAAAGTGTTACTTTTAGAAATTAATACAGTTATTAAAAACTCATTTATGACTCCACGGTTTGAGGAAAAATTGGTATGTGTTGTTGTAGGTTTTTTCGGGCTATATGGCCATGTTCTAGAGCAGTGGTTCTCAACCTGTGGGTCCCCAGATGTTTTGGCCTTCAACTCCCAGAAATCCTAACAGCTGAAAAATTGGCTGAGATTTGTAGGCCAAAACACCTGGGGACCCACAGGTTGAGAACCACTGTTCTAGAGGCATTCTCTCCTGACGTTTCACCTGCATCTATGGCAAGCATCCTCAGAGGTAGTGAGGATGCTTGCCATAGATGCAGGTGAAACATCAGGAGAGAATGCCTCTAGAACATGGCCATATAGCCTGAAAAAACCTACAACAACCCAGTGATTCCGGCCATGAAAGCCTTTGACAATACAAAAACTGGTTTCTTTACATATGTGTCAGGATTTTAATAGGTAAATCTCTAATTGGCTCAATCCAGGTAAAATACTCCAAATTGTAGCTGTATTATTTTACTGGTGAAGTCTATTTTATCAGATGCAACTCTGATTATTTTGCTGGTGTAACTATAGTGTATGAAAACCTATGTTACCAGCTTCTTTCTCTTGGTCTCAAAGGAACTACAAGATATCTTGATCAAATGCATATGGAAATGTATTGATTACATAATTTGATATTAGATTTAATGGTGCCCTAAAGTAAGTGTATGGCATAGGTAATCATTTTGCCACTTCCAAACACTATTTTGTTCCTAGGAGTAAATGATTAAAAACCTATAGTAGCTGAGCTGTGGAGCTTGTTGACCTAAAGGTCGCAGGTTCGAATCCTGGGAGCGGCGTGAGCTTCCACTGTTAGCCCCAGCTTCTGCCAACCCAGCAGTTCGAAAACATGCAAATGTGGGTAAATCAATAGGTACTACTCTGGCGGAAGGTAATGCAGTGCAACCAATCATAGGAAGATGGTAAATGGAACATAGGAATGGCACAAGGATTATGAGACCGGATCTGATTTCAACTGAGGCGTTATGTTATGTCTGTTTTGTTGATCTGTCTTGTTGATTGTTAACTGTTGTGGATTGATGCTGTTGATCCTGTTTGTTGCATTGTTATGTTTTAATTGCACTGACACTGTTTGATAATTGTACCATGTAAACCGCATTGAGTCGCCTGTTAAGGGCTGAAAAATGCGGTATAGAAATAAAGCAAATAAAATAAATAATAAATAATAATGGTGCTCCATGCAGCCATGCTGGCCACATGACCTTGGAGGTGTCTACGGACAACACTGGCTCTTTGGCTTAGAAATGGAAATAAGCACCACCCCCCAGAGTTGGACACGACTGGACTTACCTTTTAACCTAGCAGCCAATAATGAAAGGACCAAGGCAGTACATCTCTAGCTCATCCTCTGTTCGGATATCAGCCAGCACGTCAATGCCTTACATCAAGAAATAGCTTTCTAAGATCTACAGAGATACTCGCAAGAACACCTCATCAAGTGAGAGTCCAAAAGTGGCAGGTGAAAATCCAGAACCGCAATCCGTTGCTTTTTTTTATTTGGTCATGTCAGGAGTGACTTGAGAAACTGCAAGTCGCTTCTGGTGTGAGAGAATTGGCCATCTGCAAGGACGTTGCCCAGGGGACACCCGGATGATTTGATGTTTTATTTTTATCATCCTTGTGGGAGGCTTCTCTCATGTCCCCGCATGAGGAGCTGGAGTTGATAGAGGGAGCTCATCTGCCTCTCCCCGGATTCGAACCTACGACCTGTCGGTCTTCAACCCTGCCGGCACAGGGGTTTAACCCACTGCGCCACCGGGGGCTCCAATCCGTGGCTAATAACGGATGAGAAACTCCCTCCTGGACACACAGAGGACTGGGCGACTTAGAAGGTACTGAACAGACTGCACTCTGGCACCATCAGATGCAGAGCCAATCTTAAGAAATGGGGCTACAAAGAGGAGTACATGACATGCAAGTGTGGAAAAGAGCAAAGCACAGACCAATAACTACAATGCAGCCTGAGCCCTGCCACGTGCACAACAGAGGACCTTCTCACAGTGACACTAGAGGCACTCCAAGTGCCCAGCTTCTGGTCAAAGGACATTTAGTATAATGCCAAGTTTTTAACTTTGTTTGTGTTTTCAAATACTTTATAACTGTATCCTCAATTCGCTTCTGACACAATAAATAAATAAATACTAAGCATTCTTGGAAACTATCAGTCTACAGAAAAACTGTGTTTGAGATTTGTCAGAAAGAAATATAAAAATAAATGCAAATAGATCCTAATTTGTATTACTGAATCCAAAAGAAATATACTAGCATTTTCCTTTATTAGATTTGTCAATATAAGTCAACTATAACCTGTACTTTCATATGCCTTCCCAGCTATGTTTGATAGTACAGAAAGATGCTTCCCCCAAGTGGAATATACCAGAATAACCTCACATTGTACTAGGAAGAACAGATGGGCATTTTTCTTTCATCTCCTGTTCATGCAACTGTAACATTCTACAGATAAATAGAGCTTTCCAGCTTTCCAACTTTGTCTTTCTATGTGTGTATCTATATAAATAAAAATGTAATGTTCATTTGTGGGATTAACACAACTCAAAAACCACTGGATGAATTGACACCAAATTTGAACACAATACACCTATAAGGCCAATAAGTGACCATCACTCATAAAAACACTTTTTTTGTCGTGTCAGGAGTGACTTGAGAAATCAAGTCGCTTCTGGTGTGAGAGAATTGGCCGTCTACAAGGACGTTGCCCAGGGGACGATTTTGATGTTTTATCACCTTGTGAGAGGCTTCTCTCATGTCCCCGCATGAGGAGCTGGAGCTGATAGAGGGAGCTCATCTGCCTCTCCCTGGATTTGAACCTACAACCTGTCGGTCTTCAGTCCTGCCGGCACAGGGGTTTAACCCACTGCACCACTGAAAAACACAGTGGAAGAGACTTAAAAGGCCAAAAAATAAAAAATACATTACAACGCATGCGCAAAACCACATATGTATACAAACACACATATCTACACATATACACAAATATATACAGAAATATATACACACATATATGCACACACAAAACACACAGAAAGGGGGAACAAAGGAAGGAAAGAAGAAGAGAAGGAGGGAGAGAAGGAAAGAAAGGAAGGTAGAGAAGGAAGGAATGAGAGAAGGAAATAAAAAAGTGAAAGACGGAAGGAAGGAGAAAAGGAATGAAAGAGAGAAAGAGGGAAGGAAGGAAGGAAGGAAGGAAGGAGACAAGGAAGGATGGAACCAAAGAGCAAAGGAAGTGAGAAAAGGAACAGAGAAGGAAGAAAGAAGAAGGGAAAGAAAAAGAGGGAAGGAAGGAAAGAGGGAGGGAAGGAAGGAGAGAAAGAAAGAAGGAGAGCCACAGCAAAGCATGGCGGGTACAGCTAGTACATATATAAAACTGAAGAGCTATTAATTGTTTTTATGTGCTGAGATGTTCTGACAGTTTAATTCCATTCAGATTTTTAAATTGGGGTGTTGGAAATCCCATGTAGTAAAGATGAATAGTTTCATCATAGGCAATTACTTGTGACTGAGTATTATTATCTTCCAAAGATAGAGTCTTGGTGGTGAGGCTGTAAGTGACTGTAGAGAGAGATCTATTCTGGATCAGCATGGTCTTTTCCAATGAGGACATGCATTTCCAGATGGAAGGTGGTTCCAACAAGGGTTTGCTTGACATGCCTTCCTCTTGGTACCTTTCTCCCTTTCACCCTCTATTCATGCCTCCTCAAAATCTATAGCACCATTACTAACAGCTGACTTCCGTTTACAAGGCTAGATTATGTCGGCTTGGGATTTTTTTATTTTTTTACCACAATTTTTTAAATTAGCATTAAGTCCATCTTTAAATCATTTTTGATGCCCACTGACATCCTGTTTTCCATTCTCAATCAGAAAATAAAGTAACTGCTTTGGGAGATGGTGATCAGGCATTCAGTTCAGCATAGTTGCTAGTAGGCTTGGTTGATCAAGAAAAAAATTGGTTCTAAACTCGTTTCGTTTCTAGGGGGCGCCAGCGCTTCTAATCTGATTGGATTTCYGAAATTTCCATTTTCAAAATTTCGATATTTACGAAATTTTGGTAATATACGAATCGATTCGTTAATGGCGTACGCGATTGCGCAATGCGCGAAAAAAACCTCCAAACGGGACAGGGGGAACTTCTGAAGCTTCCTTCTCCCTCTGTTGTTGACTGTTGGTGTGAGAAAAGTAACAACAACTATATTATATTATATTATAATATAATATTATATCCATTATATTATATTATATTATATATTATATATTATATCCATCCAAAAACAATCCAAAGTAAGAATGGAGTCAGCACTTACAGGAATCCAGTCTTTAAAACGCTTTAAAATGGCTTGTTTTAACCCAGCTAATCGTCTTCCTGGCTCAGCAGCTTAAAACTATTATTACTATATATTTATATATAATATWATATTATATTATATATTGTATTAATATATTATTATTATAACAACAAAAATAGGAGCCCCCGGTGGTGCAGGGTGATAAAGCCCTGAAGACTGACAGGTCGCAGGTTCGAATCCCGGGAGAGGCRGATGAGCTCCCTCTATCGGCTCCAGCTCCTCATGCAGGGACAAGAGAGAAGCCTCCCACAAGGATGACAAAACATCAGAAATCATCCAGGCAACGTCCTTGCAGACGGCCAATTCTCTCACAACAGGAGCGGTTGCTCCTGACACAACAAAAAACAAAAAACAACAAAATAACTAGAAGCACTTAATTCAGTGTATATCTATCAAGAACTTAAAGTCTGTAGCAAATTGCTGTACAAAAAATGTAATTTAGCAAATAATCCGGATTATCCTGGTATATAATCTGGGATAACAGAACGTTCAAGCAAACTGCTTCAAAATCACAGGGTTAGAAATCACAAGGAAACAAGGTGGAAGCAAGAAAAAGCGTTATCAAAAAACTGTCCCAAGCCCATAGCATGTCCAAAAGCAGAAGATTAAGTCAGAATGAGATGTCCATCCAAAAACAATCCGAAGTAAGAATGGAGTCAGCACTTACAGGAATCCAGTCTTTAAAATGCTTTAAAACGGCTTGTCTTAACCCAGCTAATCGTCTTCCTGGCCCAGCAGCTTAAAACTATGGGTGTGGAGAGGGAAAAGGGAATGAAAAAGGAGGAAAAGTATGGTAATTATGGTTATATATAAATTTATTTGTTAAGAATTAGAAACAAGCAATAGCACCCTGCCATCTGTGGGATTAAAACGACAATCAGTCCTTCACATTTGCATTTTTGATTATTCATGGGTTTGATTAATTTGTCCTGCTTGGGAATATTTAGGTCTTCTATTGCAATTCTATGGTCCACATCTACCATAAGTCACAATGGGGGATCTAGGCAGAATACTTCTAGACATTTCTAGGTCCTCCAGAAAAACTATTTGGTCAACTTCAGACAGAAGTTAACTATAACGTGCTGGATGACCTAGATATTCCTAGAGTGGTGTTCTCTAGGAATAAATAAAATGTTTCCTTTGTTTTCTTGTACCCTTAGCCCCAGTGAATGTGGAGGGATGACTGTATATTATTATTAATTGATATGAGGGCACTGAAAATTGGTTGAATTTGAAGTTTTGTAGGAAATCACATCTTGCAAATATGCTTTTGTTGCAATAGCAGAGCAGGATGAAATACTGTTTTCCTTTATCAGAGGGATAGTTCTGTCAAACACATGGCAAATCTCTTGAAATAACACTTAACTTCAACAAAAAAAACCAAAAAACAGGAAGCACTGTCCTGTAATTTCAACTTCCTTTGCTCTCCTATATTTTTGATTACACTTCTAGGGAAAGGGTGTGGTAAGGGAGATACGAGTCTGTACCTTTTTCCAATCAAGCTAAGAGCCAATTATGGCTCTCATTTATTTACCGTAAAAATCGGCATATTAGACGACTTTCTAAGCCAAGAAAGTCATCTTAAAAGTGGGGGGGTCGTCTTGTGTGCCGGCTATAAGTTCCACCACTTGAGGATGCCGAGAGAGAGGGACGGGAGCAGCCATGAGAGGCCAAAGGGAGCCTGCTGGTCTCGCAGCTCAGCTGGCCAGCCCTCCCGGCAGACCTGCCGATCCTCCTCCTCCTCCCCCCTCGCCATCCCCAAGCAGCGCAGCAGCTGCCGCTCCTCCTCCTCCCCCTCCTCCTCCTGAAACCTCTTTGGGGTTTCTTTCCTGTCTCTGTGCTCAGCTCCCTCTGAAAGAACAGCCGCTCCTAAGTTTTAAAAGTTTTAAATAGCCTGCAGAAGGAGGAAGAAAAAGGTCTCTTTCCCCCGTTTGGTTTTGTTTCTGCAGCCAAGAACGAGGCAGCCTTAAAGGGGAAGTCCCAGTGCAAGGGCCATCTATTCTTAAAGGGGAATCCCCCCCCCCCAAATAACTGCCACAGATTCAGTGCCATGGAATCACAGGAGTTGTAGTTTTACAAGGTCCTTAGCCTTCCCTGTTTAAGAGAGCCAGTACCATACCAAACTACAAGTCCCAGTTTTCTATCAGATTGTTTTGAATTTCAACTCTCACAATTCCTAACAGCTAGTGGCTGGGTTGCTGTGAGTTTTCCAGACTGTATAGCCATGTTCCAGAAGTGTCCTCTCCTGATGTTTTGCCCAGATCTATGCCAGGCATCCTTGGAGGTTGTGAGGTCTGTTGGAAACATGGCAAGTGGGGTTTATATATCTGTGGAAAGTCCAGGGTGGGAGAAAGAACTCTTGTCTGCTTGAGGCAAGTGGGAATGTTGCCATTGGCTACCTTGATTAGCAATGAATGGCCTTGCAGCTTCAAAGCCTGGCTGCTTCCTGCCTGGGGGAATCCTTTGTTGGGAGGTGTTAGTTGGTCCTGATTTTTTATTGTCTGGATTTCCCCTGCTTTTGAGTGTTGTTTTTTATTTACTGTCCTGATTTTAGAGGAGTTTTTTTTAAATACTGGTAGCCAGATTTTGTTCATTTTCATGGTTTCCTCCTTTCTGTTGAAATTGTCCACATGCTTCTTGTGGATTGCAATGGCTTCTCTGTGTAGTCTGACATGGTGGTTGTGAGAGTGGTCCAGCATTTCTGTGTTCTCAAATACTGTTAGGAATTGTGGGAGTTGAAGTCCAAAACACCTGGAGGGCTACAGTTTGCCCATGCCTGATTTAGATCTATCTCAAAAAGGGTATATTCATCAAACCCTTTGGGCATGACCTTGGAAATATCTGGCTGCAGTGCAAAATGTTCTCACGTGTTGGGTTTTGGAAGCTGCACAAGATGGCTTTATGACAACTTCTGTCCCCTCAGCTTACCACTAGCTGCTGCATTTCCCTCCCCTGGCTTATACTCAAGTCAATAAATTTTCCCAGTTTTTGGTCGTAAAATTAAGTGCCTCAGCTTATATTCGGGTCAGCTTATACTCGAGTATATATGGCAACTAGAACTGGATGGCCACCTGTTGGGGAGGCTTGCATTGTGTCTTCCTGCCTGGCAGGAGTGAGTGGGTTGGAATGGATGGCCATTGGAGTCCCAACTCTAGCGTTCTGTTGTTGTTGTTATTGTTAAGCAGAGTTGTATGGCCACCTGTTAGGAAGGCTTGCATTGTGTCTTCCTGCCTGGCAGGAATGGGGTTGGACTGAATGGTCATTGAGGTCCCTTCTATTATTATTGTTGTTGTTATTGCTATTATTGTTGCTATTGCTATTATTAAGTAGAACAGGATGGCCATCTGTCGGGAGGGCTTGGACATGTGTTCCTGTCTGGCAGAATTAGGGTTAGACTGGATGGCCATTGGAGTCCCTTCCAATTCTAGATTTCCATTATTGTTGTTGTTGTTGGGGAAAGGACATTGGACCCGGCCCTGGTCTCACTCTAGGTAAGGTAAGGTAAAAATTTATAGAACTTTATTACGCTCCATGGACCCACAACTGTTAAATAAATAATAAACATACAGGAGTTTACAGGTGAGGTAAAGGTTTTCTCCTGACGTTAAGTCCAGTCGTGTCCGGCTTTGGGGGTTGGCGCTCATCTCCATTTCTAAGCCAAAGAGCTGGATACTGCTTTGATAGTCTTGGATTTGAAATCAAATCTGATGTTTTTATTTTTATTTGGTGTGCAATGGAAGAGGGGTGGTCTTATACGGCGAGTATATACCAAACTCTATATTTTAACTGGAAAAGTTGGGGGGTCGTCTTATACGCCCAGTCGTCTTATATGCCGGAATATACGGTATTTATTTTTTCAATAAAAAATGTCATTGTGACGTCTTCTGATGGAGACAACGCAATCACAGAACAACCTTTGGAAGGATGTTCAGAAAAGTCAACACATGACTCAAAAAAGAAACAAAGCTGGGGAGGCAGCGTGGACTCTTCTATTTAAAAGGTGTGCACCCTTCTTAACTTTTGCCCCAACCCTGAAGGATGCCAAGTATTCATGTTTATACATTCCTGTGAGATAAATGGATGTGTGGCACACTTTGAACTAAGACAGGACACCTTGAACTATGCCTTTTTCTTGGAAAGCACAGTGAGATTCTGTTCTTTCATTAACCTTTTGTTTAACCCAAGAGCTGAAAAGTATAGTTTTCCAACAAGTTTTCAGTATTTAATAAATTCATTACAGAAAATTACTCAGCCCAACATCAAAAGAATACTTGGTGTCTTGGTTTTTAGACCTGTTCCTGGAGATATTTGTGATGCTGATTCAGAAAATTGCATTAGATAGATCACATCAGCCAGTTTCATAGATATTGTTATCATGTCTCAGGCGTCAGCGGTGGCCGGGAGGGCTTTTGCACAATTGAGACTCGTGCGCCAACTGCGACCGTACCTCATAAAGGCTGATCTGGCCGGGGTGGTCCATGCCTTGGTCACCTCTAGATTGGACTACTGTAATGCGCTCTACATGGCTGCCCTTGAAAACAGCTCGGAAATTCCAACTGGTCCAACGGGCGGCGGCCAGGTTGTTAACTGGTGCTCCTTACAGAGAGAGGTCAACCCTCCTGTTTAAGGAGCTCCATTGGCTGCCGTTCATCTTCCGTTCCCAATTCAAGGTGCAGGTGCTCACCTACAAAGCCCTAAACGGTTTGGGACCCGCCTACCTGCGTGACCGCATCTCCATATATGAACCCTTTGGTCATCTGGAGAGGCCCTGCTCACGATCCTACCTGCGTCGCAAGCGCGTTTGGTGGGGACGAGGGACAGGGCCTTCTCTGTGGTGGCCCCCTGACTCTGGAACTCTCTCCCCAAGGACATCAGACAAGCCCCGACATTGGCAATCTTTCAACCAGCCTGAAGACCTGGCTGTTCCAGTGTGCCTTTCCAGATTAGGAAACTCCTGGCATCATGTCCCAAATGCACTTTGTTAGAGACCAGGATTGTCTGCACATTGCACCTACCTCCAAAAAACCTCTACATACCTCCTGTCAAGTTCAGCACTTTTAAATTTTGTATATTACATTTGGCCCGGCCTTTAGGTTTTAAATATGTCATGGTGTCATTCTTTTTAGTGTTTTATTGTTTTGCTTGATGTTTTATTATTTGCTTATGAGTTTTACTGTTATATTTGTATGTTGTTGTTGTTGGCGGCGGCCTTGGCCTTGTAAGCCGCATCGAGTCCTTCGGGAGATTTTGCGGGGTATAAATAATAATAATAATAATAATAATAATAATAATAATAATAATGGTTTTCTATGGGCAAACAGACAGCAACTGGTAGATGTCATATGTTCTGTGTTTCCAAAACAAGAGCTGATAGGGGGAAACTGGTGCCGTTTTTGGAATCAGCAAGTCAAATATACCCCGAAACAGGTTTAATATTTGAGGCGTCAAAATGCGTGTTGGCCAGTATAATTTTTCAGAAAATATATTTACCTCTTCTCCTCCACCAACAACCAAAACATACAGACAAATATTAAAATCATTCACTATTCTGTCTCAATTTTTATTGGAATCTGAATACAACATTGTTCAATCTGCATGCTCTGTATTATTAAGTGGTGAAATTTGGCCCATGTTGCTGTTGCCCTACCCTGGCGTTTTGTGTTAAGAAGAAATGATGGTATCAGTGCAAGTCTGTTCATGCTGGCAGATATGTGGCAAGATGTTTGATATGAACATGTTTTTCATTCCCACCCACTGGCATTGTTAAGAGGGATGTCATTATAGAGATTTCTTAAATGCACTCACTAATCGGACTAGGACTGAATCTAAGATGATGATGATCCACAGTTGGCTCAGATTAATGTACTGACTAGTCAGACTTTCCTATGGGAAGTTCATGAGCAAAATGTCAGAGCTATTCCATTCTATCATTCAGGCTCTATGTTATGTATGTATTTATTTATATTCATGCCTTGGATTCGTGTTTCCTGATTTCTTGCATTTTGTTTGGGAAGTTTTGACTTTGTTTTTATGGACTTTGCTGGACTATTACCCTGGACTACTTTGTTCCTGCTTATCTTCCTACCTAATTGGATTTACCTATTTCTTTAAAGTGCTTTTTACTTCCATGCTTTTTAATTATCTTCAGTAAAAGGATTGTTTCTCTATCCAACGGTGTGGTGTTTAAAGTCAGAGGGCTTTTCCTGTCCTGGAGTGCAACAGTTGTCCCAGTTGTGCATTTCTTTACACTTGTACCATTCCTTGGGCTATTTTAAGAAAGAGGTGCAAAACGTTTCCTCAAACAGTTGAGAACTTTTGGCAATCCAATGAGTTCATTACTGAAAAGAAAACACAAAACAATTCTGCTTCTTCCCTTTTACAATGCCTACAGCTTTCTTATAACTACTGCCTTTCCTATAAAATGAATTAATAGATGTTATCTTTTTAAACCAATTATCCATTACTTTTGGAAATCATGGTACACCAAAGCTCAGAAGAAACTGCATAGCTTTAAAACATTTCTGCTCAGCTCTGCAAAGATTTATCCACTCTTTGCCCTTTGTTCAGAGCTACAGGAAAATAAATATGGTAATCCGCTAATAGTTTTATAAACACCGAGATTAACCAAAAGTGGAGCTTGAATGGGAAAGAGCTGTGATTCAGCCACATGAATTCAAAACAGATGATCTCGTTTTATTTCTACTAGGATTGCAAGCTTTGCTGTGCTGATGCAGCACTTTTTTCAGGATGCACCATGGCAGCTTATGCATGAATGCCACCCACTTCTTTTTATCATATGGTGGTGTTCTGCCCTGTATTCTAATTAAAGATATGCTTGTTTTACTCTCTTAGTAGCATATGTTTGAGCAACGCTATTCCAAGAAAGCTGCTCAGTAGTTTTAATAAAAAGTGTGCTTTGAAACAGGGACAATATTTCCCAGGATGGGGTATGGAGTGCAGTAATCTTTGGCCCTTCAGTTGTATTGGACTACAACTCTCATGATTCTAGTAGGTATTCTAAATTATTAAAAATGTTTCCCATCCTTAAGATGGGGAGTTGCCTCTCTGAACCAGTTTTCGTCCTCCAGTCCAGATGCTCATATGTGCAACAACACAGGTAGAGAGGAAAATCCGTCCACATGACATCGACCCCATATATGTTTAGGAAAAATTGTGTCCTGGGTTGCCCTTCAAAAACAGCCTTTAGACAATGTTGAAAGTAAAAGAAAAATGCTTTACTTCAGCAAACACAAATGCAATTGAAAAGTGCAAAAGAAAGCAAGGAAGTCTTAATCCAGACACAAATGAAAGTCTCTTACACAATCCCAAAAGAAACAGCAGTCTTCCATCAGACAACAGGCAATGAACTAAGTCTTTAGCAGCAGACACAAAACAGATTCCATTGGAGTGAAAACAGCAATATCAGGGTTGTTGTTACCAGTGACAGCTGACTGCTCCTGCTACTGATTTATAGTCCTGAAATCCCCACGCAGGAGGTGCTAGGGCAGTGGTTCTCAACCTTTCTAACACTGTGACACCTAAATATGGTTCCTCATGTTGTGGTGATCCCCAACGATAAAATTATTTTCGTTGCTCCTTTATAACTAATTTTGCTACTGTTACGAATTGTAATGTAAGTATCTGATATGCAGGATGTGTTTTCATTGTTACGAATTCAACATAATTAAAGCATCATGATTAATCAGAAAAAATATGTTTAGAGGAGTATGGAAAACAGATTTGCAGTACCTTCAACTGATTCAGCTCTGACTTCCACAGACCACTGAGACCTCCACACAGAACTCTCATGTAAAAAAAAATACTGGAGGAGCTTGGGAGGAATTGACAGTAATTTAAGGGAGATGAAGTTCACCTACATCTGGAGAGCATTGTGAACTCAAACAACTATGGATCTGGACCAAACATGGCACGAATACTCAATATGCCCAAATCTGAACACTGGTGGAGCTTGGGGAAAATAGACCCTGACATTTGGGAGTTGTAGCTACTTGGATGTATAGTTCCCATGCCATTAAAGAGCATTCTGAACGCCAACAACCATGGACTTGAACCAAACTTGGCATACAGAATCCCATGACCAAAAGAAAATACTGCAGAGGTTTGGTAAAAATATACAGACCTTGAGTTGCTGTTGCTTGGTGCATTCTGTAGGATCTGAGCCCAGATCTGTGAGGGAGGCTGGTGCCTCTGGCAAGCCTGCCAGGTGGTGAGAGCCAGAGGCGGGAGGATCCACTACGCTGCCTGGCACTGGCAAGAGTCAGGCGCGGGCCAGGCCTCAAGCGAAGGAGCCCTCGGCTCCCTTGCAGCCTGGCCAGCTGGTGAGACCACGAGGAAGCTGAGGGAGCCCTCACGCGAGCCCCCGGCTGCCTCGCAGCCTTGCCAGCTAGTGAGACTGCGAGGGAGCCGAGGGAGGGCTCGCGTGAAGGAGCCCCCGGCTGCCTCGCGGCCTTGCCAGCTGGCAAGACCGTGAGGCAGCCAAGGGAGGGCTCACGCGAAGGAGCCCCTGGCTGCCTCGCGGCCTTGCCAGGTGGTGAGACCGTGAGGGAGCCCTCACATGAGCTCCCGACTCCTAATTTGGGGCACAGATAACATCCTTATGCTATCCACCATTTATTTATTTATTTACCACACTTTTATCCTGCCCTTTTCCGCCCAAAGGCGACTTAGGGCGGCGTACAGACTGGCAACAATTAGATGCCGAACACACATAAATACATCGTTTAAAACAGGTTAAATCACATAATAAAAGTCATATAAAAACAATGTTTGTTGTTGTTCATTCATTCAGTTGTTTCCGACTCTTCGTGACCTCATGGACCAGCCCAGCCCAGAGCTCCCTGTTGACCGTTACCACCTCCAGCTCCTTCAAGGTCAATACAGTCACTTCAAGGATCCCATCCATCCATCTTGCCCTTGGTCGGCACCTCTTCCTTTTTCCTTCCATTTTCCCCAGTATAATTGTCTTCTCTAAGCTTTCCTTTCTTCTCATGACGTGGCCAAAGTACTTCATCTTTGCCTCTACTAACCTTCCTTCCAATGAGCAGTCAGGCTTTATTTCCTGAAGTATGGATTGACTGGATCTTCTGGCAGTCCAAGGCACTCTCAGAACTTTCCTCCAACACCACAGTTCAAAAGCATCTATCTTCCTTCGCTCAGCCTATGGTCCAGCTTTTACATCTGCAGGTGACTATAGGGAATACCATTGCTTTAACTATGCGGATCTTCATTGCCAGTGTGATGTCTCTACTCTTCACTATTTTATCGAGACTGGACATTGCTCTCCTCCCAAGAAGTAATGTAAAACTATAAAAATCGATACGTTCTGGGTTTAAATCCATGTCCATTTGCATCATTAACCATTCCATATTTGTTCACAATACTGAGTTACAATGAGGTTTCAAAAGCTTGCTCAAAGAGCCAGGTTTTTACTCTTTTCCTGAAGGTCAGGAGGAAGGAGGCCGATCTAATATCCCCAGGGAGATCCACAGCCGAGAGGCCACCACTGAGAAGGCCCTGTCCCTCATCCCCGCAAAGCGCACCTGTGAAGCATGCAGGATCGAGAGTAGGGCCTCCCCAGATTATCTTTCTGGAAGGTTCGTAAGGGGAGACACGTTCAGATAGGTAAGTTGGGTATTTATTTACCACACTTTTATCCCGCCCTTTTCAGCCTGAAGGCGACTCAGGGCGAGATAAAAGTGTGGCACCATTCTGAATCAATCTGAAGGTTCATTCATGATTAGCACTGTGCAGACATGTAGCCGGGGGGGGGGGGGCTTGGGGGGCTTCCCCCCTCTCCCCAAAATTCTCATGGTGGTCTGTGAAAAGGCCTTACTGGTACATTATTTAAACTGTTATGTTTATTCATATCATGATCTGATCACCATGCTCAATATATCCCATATGCATGGGGGTATTGGGGTAACGATACAAAAGGTTTGCTAGGGTAGACTCTTTCACTCAGAATCACCCCCCCCCCCCCCCCCCCCGAATCAAAATCCTGGCTACGGGCCTGGCACTGTAGGATCAGAAGATCGTCTTCTGTGGAAAAGGAATCCTCCCAAGCTGTGATCCTTAATCATTACTTGCCCCGATTTCAATATTACTTGTTTCCCAGTAAGAAAGCATAGGACTATCATTGTGCTTTTGTTGAAATATTAGGGAAGATGCCAATATTTGTTGTTTCTTATTCCAAGGAAATCTGTTGATATTGTTTGAATTCCATTTATATGTTCCTTTTCATGATTGTATTCTTTAGTGACATGGCATCAGCCTATTAATAGCAAACTCATTCTTGTGTGGTATTTGTGCCATTTTTGTTCCTTCCCATTAGATCTCTTTATTGCTGTCTTGTTCTCCCCAGCCATGTGTGCAGTTCCTGTGCCTTCCCATTACAGCTCCTTAATGAGCCATCCCACACACAGGGTGTTGTCCAAACCTTGCCCGGCTTCTCCACTTTATTTTTGAACAATGATGTTAGTTTTTCCATGCTCATTATCGGCCATGTGTGCAAATTATCCTTTTGCTCTAAGATGCTAGGGAGGGTTGTTTGCCATGCTTAATAATCTGTTTGTGGCCTGCTAATAACAGCAATCTGCTTAGTTTCTGTGAGCTGGCATTGTGTTTATGAGGCAGTCTCAGTCTTATTTTCCTGGGTAAGAACCCTGGTCAGATGGGTATGATTCATCGCATACCATTGTTTCCTTCAGTCTTGTCACAATGGATTTGTAGCTTGGTGTTGAAATTCAGCAAACATTTGGGACAACCCTTTTTTTTTTCACTTCCCTCTCACAAGTTTGTTTATTTGCTTGTGGTCAAAACATATCCTGAAACCAACACATGATCCAGAATGCAGAAACTTTTTGACAAGTTTCTCCTGCACTACGTAAGCAGCAGAATTTTCTGAGAGGAGATAAGCCAACTCCCAGTATTTAACTTTAATTGCTATAAAATATTCTGAACCACTCCTTCATTGCTAAGACAATCCCAAAACAGTGTGTGCACATATATACTGTATATGAAACAATATTATACCAAAAGTCACCAAAACTAAAAATAATGCAAAATATTTAAATTATAGGGACCAAGGTGGTGCAGTGGGTTAAACTGCTAAGCTGCAGAACTTGCTGACTGGAAGATCGATGGTTCGAATCCGTGGAATGGGCTGAGCTCCCATTGTTAGCCCCAGCTTCTGCCAACCTAGCAGTTTGAAACAGGAGGTACCAGGGGGGTGCTGTTGCTCTTTCCTCTATGACAAAGAGCCGTTAGGACTTCCTCCTTTCTTTTGATCACCCTGAATTATCTGATCTCCTTTCTTTATGGCATCGTAAAACAATTGATCCACTCATAGGTACCACTTCGGAGGAAAGGCAGTGGCACAACATGCAGTCATGCCAGCCATGTGACCTAGGAGGTATCTATAGACAACGCCGGCTCTTCAGCTTCGAAATGGAGATGAGCAACATCCCCCAGAGTCGGACACGACTAGACTGAGTGTCAAGGGAAAACCTTTACCTTCACCTATTTAAATGATATAATAAGTAAAGGTAAAGGTCTCCCCTGACATAATAATAATAATAATTATTATTATTATTATAGCACTTTATTTATATTCCGCCCTTCTCACCCCTGAAGGGGACTCAGGGCAGATCACAGTACACATACATGGCAAACATTCAATGCCACTTTGTATAGACAAAACACAGACAGACAGAACAGAAGGAGGTACCAGGGGGGTGCTGTTGCTCTTTCATCTATGACAAAGAGCCGTTAGGACTTCATCCTTTCTTTTGATCACCCTGAATTATCTGATCTCCTTTCTTTATGGCATCGTAAAACACCTCCCCCCCCCCTTTTAGCAGTACCTAATTTCTCTAATCACAGCTAAAGCTGTTTTCGAATTTCTTATGTAAACAATGAGCTTGGCTGACAGTTGGTACCTCACGCCAACCCAGGGCTTCGAACTTGCAACGGTTTGGTTGATAGATCTTATAATTGCTGATGATTTACCAGTTGTGCTAAAGCTCTGGCCCATTAAGTGTAGTCATGCTCAACTCTGGCGGGCGGTGCTCATCTCCATTTCCAAGCCAAAGAGCTGGCGTTGTCCATAGACACCTCCTAGGTCACATGGCCAGCAGGACTGCATGGAGCGCCGTCACCTTTTCACAGGCAAATTTGACAGATCCCATCCCCTGTGCCCCCCCCCCCCCCCCCGCTTTCTCCCCCTTCCATGTGAATCATGAGCTCGGAAGAGGATTTTTTTCTGGCTCCTGTCCCCCATCCTCCTATCTCTACAGTTCTAATACAGTTCATAGATGAAACACCACAGATGACAACCAGAAGTCGGTTTGAGTCATGTGAAGGGCTTAGTTGCACTTCATCTATGAAACGTTTTAGAAGTGTATAGAAATGGGAGGGGAGACATGAGTCTGATGAGTTTCTTAATGTCCAATTTAATCCTTAAACCTTCTCTTTCAATATCTTCTGATTGGCTGAAAACTAACCCGGTTAGGATCCAGGTTGTCTTGATTCTGGTGTTACCTAGATGCAGGCAAAATGTCAGTAGAGAATGTTACTGGAACATGGCCATGCAGTCCGAAAAACTCACAGCAACTCAAAGTTTTTGCAGTTTAATAAACATTTTTCTATGTTTTTATGATAAACTGAATTAGGGAAATGACATTTATAAGCCAGGAACAAAAAAAAAGTGTTACACAGTGTACTTTATTTGTTGCCCAGCTTGAGGGTTTGTCTGTGTGTGTGTTTGTGTTAGGAGCAACTTGAGAAACAGTTGTTTCTGGTGTGAGAGAATTGGCCGTCTGCAAGGGCATCCCCTGGGCTATGTCCTTGTAGACGGCCATTGCCCAGGGGATGCCTGGATGTTTTACCATCCTTATGGGAGGCTTCTATTATGTCCCTGCATGGGGAGCTGGAGCGGACAGAGGGAGCTCATCTGCACTCTCCCCAGATTTGAACAGCTGTTCTGCCAGCACAAGGGTTTAACCCAATGCGTCATAAAACATATTACCATAACAGGGTTGTTGTAGGATTTTTCGGGCTATATGGCCATGTTCTAGAGGCATTCTCTCCTGACGTTTTGCCTGCATCTATGGCAAGCATCCTCAGAGGTAGTGAGGTCTGTTGGAACTAGGAAAAAGGGTTTATATATCTGTGGAATGACCAGGGTGGGACAAAGGATTCTTGTCTGCTGGAGCTAGGTGTGAATGTTTCAACTGGCCACCTTGATTAGCATATAATGGCCTGGCAGTGCCTGGGGCAATCTTTTGTTGAGAGGTGATTAGGTGTCCCAGAATGTTTCCTCTCTGTTGTTGTGCTGTTGTAATTTTAGAGTTTTTTTTAATACTGGTACCCAGATTTTGTTAATTTTCCTGGTTTCCTCCTTTCTGCTGAAATTGTCCACATGCTTGTGGATTTCGATGGCTTCTCTGTGTTACCATAACATATTGCCTGATACCAGATTTTAATTAGTGACAATAGTTAATTAGGATGAATGTATACTTTAATTTAAAAGCCCCTCTGTGTATGTAGATTGATGTGGCCTATTTTATCTCTCACTCGCTTATGTACCTGGTGATGCCCAGCTTAGATTAGAAAAAGTCAGTCTTTGGTTTTCTTTTTTATGAATGTGCCCACTGTATTGTCGAAGGCTTTCATGGCCGGAATCACTGGGTTGTTGTAGGTTTTTCCGGGCTATATGGCCCTGTTCTAGAGGCATTTTCTCCTGACGTTTCGCCTGGATCTATGGCAAGCATCCTCAGAGGTAATGAAGTCTGTTGGAAGTAGGAAAATGGGTTCCCCCCAGGCACTTCCAAGCCATTAAATGCTAATCAAGGTGGCCAGTTGAAACATTCACACCTAGTTCCAGCAGACAAGAGTCCTTTGTCCCACCCTGGTCATTCCACAGAAATGCTGGATCACTCTCACAACCACCATGTCAGACTACACAGAGAAGCCATTGAAATCCATAAGCATGTGGACAATTTCAACAGAAAGGAGGAAACCATTAAAAAAACTCTGAAATTAGAACAGCACAACAACAGAGAGGAAACAAACAAGGACATCTAATCACCTCTCAACAAAGGATTGCTCCAGGCACTTCCAGGCAATCATATGCTAATCAAGGTGATTAGTTGAAACATTCACACCTAGCTCCAGCAGACAAGAGTCCTTTGCCTCACCCGGGTCATTCCACAGATAAACCCAGTTTCCTAGTTCCAACAGACCTCACTACCTCTGAGGATGCTTGCCATAGATGCAGGCGAAACGTAAGGAGAAAATGCCTCTAGAACATGGCCATATAGCCCGAAAAAACCTACAACAACCCAATGTAAAGGTAAAGGTTTTCCCCTGACATTAAGTCCAGTCATGTCTGACTGTGGGGTGTGGTGCTCATCTCCATTTCTAAGCCGAAGAGCCAGCGTTGTCCATAGACACCTCATGGTGGCCAGCATGACCTAATGGAGCGCCGTTACCTTCCCGCCGGAGCGGTACCTATTGATCTACTCAGATTTGCATGTTTTCGAACTGCTAGGTTGGCAGAAGCTAGGGCTGACAGCGGAAGCTCACGCTGCTCCCTGGAATCGAACCTGCGACCTTTTGGTCAACAAGCTCAGCAGCTCAGTGCTTTAATCCACTGTGCCACCGGGGGCAAAGGATGTGGGTGAACTACAATTCCCAAAATCGTGAGTCAGTCATCCCCAAAACCCCGCCAGTATTCCAGGCACTTCCAGGCAAAGTTGGCCACGTTGGGTCTGTGTGCCAAGTTTGGTCCAGCAGAGAGGAAACAACCAGGCACATCTTAACACCTCTCAACAGGGGATTTTCCCAGGCTCAGCCAGGCCTTGAAATGCTAATGAAGGTGATCAGTTGAAACATTCACACCTAGCTCCAGCAGAGAAGAGCGCCTTGCCCCACCCCAGCCATTCCACAGATATATAAACCCATTGTCCTATTTCCAACAGACCTCACTACATCTGAGGATGCTTGCCATAGATCAGTGGTTCTCAACCTTCCTAATGCTGCGACCCCTTAATACAGTTCCTCATGTTGTAGTGACCCCCAACCATAACCCTAACATTATGAATGGCCATGTAAATAATGATCTGCAGGATGTATTTTCATTCACTGGAGCAAATTTGGCACAAATACCCAGTATGCCCAAATTTGAATACTGGTGGGGTTGGCGGGGGCATTGATTTTGTCATTTGGGAGTTGTAGTTGTTGGGATTTATAGTTAATATGTAAACAAAGAGCATTCTGAACCCCACCAACAATGGTATTGAACCAAAGTTGGCACAGAGAACTCCCATGATCAACAGAAAATCCTGGAAGGGTTTGGTGGGCGTTGACCTTGAGTTTGGGAGTTGTAGTTCGCCTACATCCAGAGAGCAATATGGGCTCAAACAATGATGGATCTGGACCAAACTTGGTACGGATACTCAGTATGCCCAAATGTGAACACTGATGAGGTTTAGGGAAAATAGACCTTGACATATGCGAGTTGTAGTTACTGGGATGTATAGTTCACCTACAATCAAGGAGCGTTCTGAACCCCACCAATGATAGAATTGGGCCAAACTTCCCACACAGAACCCCCATGACCAACAGAAAATACTGTTTTCTGATGGTCTTTGGCGACCCCTCTGACACCCCCTCGTGACCCCCACAGGGGTCCCGACCCCCAGGTTGAGAAACACTGTGCTAAAAGGTAACCCAACATGCCTCTAGAACATGGCCATAGGTAAAGGTAAAGGTAGTCCCCTGACATTAAGTCCAGTCATGTCTGACTGTGGGGTGTGGTGCTCATCTCCATTTCTAAGCCGAAGAGCCAGCGTTGTCCATAGACACCTCCAAGGTCATGTGGCCGGCATGACTGCATGGAGCGCCGTTACCTTCCCGCCGGAGCGCTACCTATTGATCTACTCACATTTGCATGTTTTCGAACTACTAGGTTGGCAGAAACTAGGGCTGACAGCGGAAGCTCACGCCGCTCCCTGGAATCGAACCTGCGACCAGGTTCTTGTGGGTTTTTTCGGGCTATATGGCCATGTTCTAGAGGCATTTCTCCTGACATTTTGCCTGCATCTATGGCAAGCATCCTCTGAGGATGCTTGCCATAGATGCAGGCGAAACGTCAGGAGAATGCTTCTAGAACATGGCCATGTAGCCTGAAAAAACCCACAAGAACCTAGTGATTCCAGCCATGAAAGCCTTCGACAATACATTGAACCTGTGACCTTTTGGTCAACAAGCTCAGCAACTCAGTGCTTTAATCCACTGTGCCACCGGGGGCACAGGATGTGGGTGAACTACAATTCCCAAAATCGTGAGTCAATCATCCCCAAAACCCCGCCAGTATTCCAAGTTGGCCACGTTTGGTCTGTGTGTCAAGTTTGGTCCAGATCCATTATTGACTGGGTGCTGTATTTATTCAGCTGTGTGGAATATGTACTTAGTACTATGCGTGATGGCAAGAGGAGGCGGGACCGCCGCCATCTTGGCTGAGGGCACTCGTGGCTTCGGCTAGGCCTTGAAAGTTAAGCGACATATTTGAAGAGGGAAGAGAGGAGTTGAGCGCCTCCGCTTTGGTGGATGTGGCTTCGCGTGGGCCAATCAGAAGAAGGGGCGTGGCCTAAGGATCTATCAGCACCTGCGGGCCCATTGCGCGCGCCCCTTCCTTGCTATTCTCCCTCATGGCGCGCCTCCTCGTGCTGCTCTTCCTGGGCATCGCGGCGGCGCAGCGAGCCTCGGACCTGAGCCCTTACTTCGGGACCAAATCGCGCTACGAGGCGATCCATCCACACCTGCTGGCCGACCCCTACTCATTGGGCCCGCCGGAGCCGGGCTTCCCTTTGCCCGCGGCTAGCTGCGTGCCGATCCAGGCGCGCGCCCTGATCCGCCACGGCACCCGCTTCCCGACGCGGAAGCAGATCGAGAAGCTGGGCGGCCTCCACGAGGCGCTGGTCCGCCGGAGCAGCTCCTCCCCGCCTTGCCGCCCTGCCGAGCGCCTGGCCGGCTGGGCGATGTGGCTGCGGCCGGAGATGGACGGGCGCCTGGCCGCCAGGGGGCGCCGCGACATGAGCGCCTTGGCCCGCCGCCTCGCCGCCCGCCTGCCCACCCTCTTCTCCGCCAGGAACAGCTTCGCCTTCGCCAGCAGCTCCAAGCCGCGATGCCTCGACAGCGCCGCCGCCTTCCGAGAGGGGCTCCGGCAGGTCCACGGACACGGTGAGACAGCCAGCCAGCCAATCGGCAGGGGTTTAGGGGAGGGGCGTGTTTAGGGGAGGGGCGTGTGGAGGGGGGCGGGGCGTTGAGCTGTACATCTACACACCTAGCACTATACACACTCTCTCGATTAATGGCCGTGTGTGTGTGTGTATAACACTTGTAGCCTGAAGACACTCAGCTGTAGACAGACACACATAGACTAAGAAGAGACCTCATGACCCATCCCGTCCAACCCCCTGCCAGGAAGCAGGAATATTGCATTCAAAGCACTCCCGTCAGATGGCCATCCAGCCTCTGTTTAAAAGCTTCCAAAGAAGGAGCCTCCACCACACTCCGGGGCAGAGAGTTCCACTGCTGAACAGCTCTCACAGTCAGAGAGCAAGCCCTATGAGGAGCGGCTTAAGGAGCTGGGCATGTTTAGCCTGAAGAAGAGAAGGCTGAGAGGAGATATGATAGCAGAGGCGGCCCTAGGTAATTTTCAATGGTAAGCAAACAGTATTTTGGCACCCCTCCCCCCAACCAATCATTGATATATATTTTCTGTTCGTCGTGGGAGTTCTGTGTGCCATATTTGGTTCAATTCCATCATTGGTGGAATTCAGAATGCTCTTTGATTGTAGGTGAACTATACATCCCAGTAACTACACTTGCCGCATTTGCTCCCTTGCCTGGCCCGCTTTGTGTCCGGAGGCGTGCCTGAAGACCAAAGTCACCTCTTCTCCTGACTTTCTCCTCAGCCATTGGGACCGAGAGAGAGAGAGAGAGAGAGAGAGGTGGAGATGCCCACCTTTCCTGAAGGTAGGCGCAAAAACAAAGGAGGGAGCGGAGGTGGGAGATACCTCCAGCCGGAGGGCTCTCTCTCTCTCTCTCTCTCTCTCTCTCTTGGTCCCAATGGCTGAAGAGAAAGTCAGGAGAAGAGGCGACTTTTGGTGCGCACACTGGGGTCTTCAGACATGCCTCTGGACCCAAAGCGGGCCAGGCATGGCGGCTCCGCCCCTTGGCCCACCCGTGGATTGGGGAGAGGAGAGGAGGCGGGTGGAGCGCCGGAGGATCGGGAAAGGGAGCCGGTCATGGGGAAGGGATCGAATGCGGAGAACAATTGAGCGCCGGCTCTGCTCGCGCACCCGGTGGCTGGGTGGAGCAGGAACGAGAGAGGCTAGCCGAGGCTCAAGGGCCCGGCCCCTTTGGGAAGAGGATCGCCCGGCAGCAAGGCAAGAAAGCCGAGGCTCCCCCCGGACTGCTAGGGCTGTTGTGAGCTGAGGGGGCGCTCCTCAAGTGGCGGTCGAGGGGCATTTACAGAGGCGCCTCTGCGCCCCTGGCAAAAAAAAGTGTTCTGCGACCGCTTACTTCGCGTAATGGACGAGCCGCCCCTTCTAATATATATAAATATGTGAGAGGAAGCCACAGGAGGAGGGAGCAAGCTTGTTTTCTGCTTCCCTGGAGACTAGGATGCAATGGAATGAGAGATATGCCATGTATAAATATGTGAGAGGAAGCCACAGGGAGGAGGGAGCAAGCTTGTTTTCTGCTTCTTTGGAGACTAGGACGCGGAACAATGGCTTCAAACTACAAGAGAGGAGATTCCATCTGAACATGAGGAAGAACTTCCTGACTTTGAGAGCCGTTCAGCAGTGGAACTCTCTGTCCCGGAGTGTGGTGGAGGCTCCTTCTTTGGAAGCTTTTAAACAGAGGCTGGATGGCCATCTGTCAGGGGTGATTTGAATGCAATATTCCTGCTTCTTGGCAGGGGGTTGGACTGGATGGCCCATGAGGTCTCTTCCAACTCTATGATTCTATGATTCAGGAAGTTCTTCCTCATGTTCAGATGGAATCTCCTTTCTTGCAGTTTGAAGCCATTGTCATTGTCCGCATGATTGCCCAAAGGCCTGGTCCCATCCACGTTTTTAACTTGTTTCTAGAGGAAAGGAGGGACGTAGATAATCTAATTTTGCCGGAGACCGAGTTCCACAGGCGGGGGGCCACCACCGAGAAGGCCCTATTCCTCGTCCTCGCCAAGCGCGTTTGCGACAGAGGCGGGGCCGAGAGCAGGGCCTCCCCGGAAGATCTTAAACTCCGAGGTGGGACGTAGAAGGAGATACGTTTGGACAGGTACGCTGGGCTGGAACCATATAGTGTTTGGTGGGCATTGACCTTGAGTTTGGAAGTTGTAGTTCACCCACATCCAGAGAGCACGGTGGACTCAAACAATGATGGATCAGGACCAAACTTGGCACGGATACTCAATATGCCCAAATGTGAACACTGATGGAGTTTGCGGGAAATAGACCTTGACATTTGGGAGTTGAAGTAACTGGGATTTATAGTTCACCTACAATCAAAGAGCATTCTGAACCCCACCAATGATAGAATTGGGCCAAACACACACATGTATATGAGAGATATACTATCATAGATTTGAAAAGGACAATTATATGTTGCATCTTCCAGAGTAGGCAAACTAAACTACCTGTACAACAACACTGACAAAGAAACAGCAAGAAATACCGTTTACCAACAAGCATAAAGAAATTACATATGTTAGAAACCAACACTTTCTCATTACTTTATTTTCCAGATCACCAGACGGGGCCACAGCAACGCATGGCAGGGGACGGCTAGTCTATATTAATAAAAATGTAATATTCGTTTGTGGGATTAACATAACTCAAAAACCACTGGACGAATTGCCACCAAATTTGGCCACAAGACACCTACTAACCCAAGGAGTGACCATCACAAAAAATGATTTTTTCATTTGGGAGTAGTAGTTGCTGGGATTTATAGTTCGCCTACAAACATTTAAATAGAGTTATAAAGTACATTAAAACAGTTTAGAAAACATATAAAACATTGCATTAGCGTTTAATCACATGATCCTCACACGTAATCCGGCCATTCCAGTTAGTCAGCGCACATCAATTCCAAATCTGTCTATTTCTCAAGTTCTCCAAAAGATTGGTTGCAAAGCCATGTTTTTGCTTTCTTATGAAAGGTCAGGAGGAAGTGGGCTGATCTGATGTCTCTGGGAAGGAATTCCACAACCGGGGTGCCACCACTGAGAAAGCCCTGTCTCTTGTCCCTGCCAGTCACACCTGCAAGGAAGGCGGGACAAAAGAGCAGGGCCTCCCCAGACAATATTAGGCTTGGAAATAGTTCATAGGAGGATATACATTTGGACAGGTAGATTGGGCCAGAACCATTTAGGGTTTTAAAGGCTAAAACCAGCACCTTGAATTGTGCTCGGTAGCAGACTGGCAGCCAGTGGAGCTGATGTAACAAGGGGATGGTATGGTTCCTGTATGCTGCTCCAGGGAGCAACCTGGCTGCCGCCCGTTGGACCAATTGAAGCTTCTGAACCGTCTTCAAAGGCAGCCCTACTTAGAGAGCATTGCAGTAATCTATACTAGAGGTATCCAGAGCATGAACCACATTAATATTTTCTCTCCTTTCAACAAATTACAGCTGGGGATTTTTACGTTCTTATTGCTTGCAACTCAACATTTAAACTAGTTTATATGAATAATTTATGCATTTGAGATGACCTGGTTCCATAACTTTCTTTTTCAGGCAGTTTGAAAGAAACCTTTGAAGTGAACGACAAACTGATGCGATTTTTTGATCACTGTGAAAAGTTTGTCAAAGGTGTAGAAGACAACAGCACGGCTTTGCGTGAGATGGACGCTTTTAAGGATGGTCCTGAAATGAAGACACTAGTGGATAAAATTGCAAGGACCCTGTGTTTACCAGTGAGTGAGCTAAATGCAGGTAATATCTTGGAACTTTCTGAACTCTGTATTGGCTCAGCATGAAGTGTTGAACATGTTTTTGAATGTGGGCAACTGCTAAACAGAACAGACAGTCTGTAATTTTTTGCCTATTTTGTGCCAAACTGTAGCCATTGCATGTGCTGTGACTTGTGCAGTGTGCACACTTTGGCCACCCAGACTGAGAACTGAAAGCTCTGAGCTGCAATCTGTAGAAGACGGTTGGAAAACTTTGCATGATTAAATGTGGAGTGGGAATAAGCTGCCAGCATTTTCTTGCCGTTTTCAGGTAATGGTGCATGCAAACATCTGTGCTTTTTACCACATCGGTATGTCAGTCCTTTTTAACCGTAGGATATCATTACCAGCAAAACATTTACTATCAGCGAGCTCAGTAGCTAGAACCATATATATGTATGTATGTTCTGTGCATAATGAGTGGCTTAAAAACAAAAAAAAACTACGGGGCCAAATGACCCCAAATTTGGCAATAAAACTCCTCACAATCCAAGGAGTGACCATCACTGAAAAAAACCCCACAAAAACACCTTTAAATTCAAAAAAGGAAGATGGCAACACACCTCCCCTGCCCCCCTCATGCTGAGGACACAGAATGAAAGTTCTGAAGCAGCCGCAGCCCCTAATGAACACTAAGGCAAGGGATCTAAGGGCAGAGGCTGAGGGGGAGGGGGAGGAGGAGGGGGGGAAGGAAAAAAGAGGGAGGTGGGCCACAGTCTGTGCACACATTCTGACTATCTCCCACACACACACTCCCACAGCACAAGGGAAGGAGGAAGGTGCCACGATGGGGGTAATAGGGACACACGAAACTGACATTGCTTGGAAAGGAGCCCCAAAGACCATCCAGCCCAACCTCATTTGGCAGTAAAGGAAGACACCATCAAAGCCCTCATAATGGATGGCCAACCAGTTGAAAGGGAGTCTTAAAGGCCATCTGGTCCAACCCCCTCCTACCTGCCTTCCTTTCTCTACTTCCCTTCCTTTCTTTTCTTCCTTTTTCTCCTCCCCTCACCAGTTTCATTCTCTTTTATTAAATCTACAGTGTAGATGCACCCAAAGTCAACCCTTCCACACTGCCATGTAAAATCCAGATTATCTACATAGGACTGAATTATATGGCAGTGTAGACACATGCACACATGTACACGCATACACACACACACGGATGGATGTTGGATCACTGGTTGGTGTGTGTGTGTATATATATATATATATATATATATATATATATATATATATATATAATTACAATACTTTATATATTACTATTATATATATTACTATATAATACATATATATTATATTATATATATTATTATATATACTACTATATAATATAATGTTACTACTATATATTACTATATTAAATAGACTCATAGAATAGAGTCAGAAGGGACTCTACCATAGTATTGGGGAGAACAGACAGGAACGAAGTAGAGAAGATAGGAGGGAGGGAAAAGGGGAAGGAATGAAGGAGGGAAAGGGGGAAGAAAGAAAAGAGAGAAGGAGGGAAGGAAGGAAAAGAAGGAAAGCAAGAGGTACCGAAGGAAGGAAGAAGAGAAAGTAGAAAGGAAAGAAAAATGGATGGAAATGCATTTGGATGCATTTCATGGAAAAATGGATGGAAAAGAAGTAAAGAAAGAAGGAAGGAGAAAAGGAAATAAAAAAGTGAAAGAAGGAAGGAAACAGGGAGGGAAGAAAGGAGACAAAGAAAGAAGTAGAGAAAGGGGGAGGGAAGGAAGGAAAGAGAGAAGGAAGGATGGAACCAAAGAGCGAAAGAAGGAATGAAAGAAAGAGTAGAGAAGGAAGAAAGGAGAGGAAGGGGAAGAAAAAGGGGGAAGGAATAGGTAGGTACCTCTCTTTCATAATAGTCCAGATATCTACCTCTACTTTGAAAATTCTTACTATAGGCTACAGCAACACGTGACAGGGCACAGCTAGTGTGTGTGTGTGTGTGTGTGTGTATGACGACATTTATATGCCACCCTTCTCACCCTGAAGGGGACTCAGAGCGGCTTACAAGGTATATATAGATACAATATATTATATTATTAGCATAATACAATATCAGTATTAAATATTACGATATTGTACTATACCATTATATTGTAAAATTATTAGTAATATTCCATGTAATATAAATATATAGTTATCATATTAGTAGTAGTAGTATTGTATTGCATTATGTTATAATATTATAAATATTACATGTATATACTATACATTATATTACGATATTATATTATATTATATTATATTATATTATATTATATTATATTATATTATTAGCATAGCACAGGAGACAAGGTGGAACTGTCCTCTGGCCCCCCCTCTCTTCACTCTGGCACAGTTAACTTTTAACTAACTTAAACATTGAAAAATTAAGAATGACAGATTGAAAGACGAGTAGGTAAAGGGTGAAAGTATTTGAGTACATTCAAACACAGCATGGCTGCAGTTTTGTTGGTTCCTCCAATGAGAATAAACCCATTTAATCAGTGATTGTACGATGAGTCCACACATAGGTAAATCCATTTTACTGAATGGACCATAATTGAGACTCACAATAGGATTTAGGCATATGTTTTTATAGTTTTTATAGCATATAAGATGCTTATAAAGTTTTAGCATGGGGCCTTAAAGCAAAATGTATGTTTATTTATACAACTGGCCATTTTAATCAGTTGGGTAAGTTATTGTACTGAAGAACACTGGTTGGCGGGGACGAGAGATAGGGCCTTCTCGGTGGTGGCTCCTCGGCTGTGGAACGCCCTTCCTGTAGACGTTAGGCTGGCACCATCTCTCATGACATTCCGTAGAAAGCTGAAGACCTGGATGTTTGTGCAGGCGTTTGAGTAATTCAGTGCAATTTTGGTAATTTGAACATAGGAACGGAACAATGGACGACGAATTTGGATTACGCTTGGATGATGAGGCGATTAGGGAGGGGATTGTGATATCTGTGTATTGATGATTGCTTATTAGTGATTAAGGGAAATGCGTAATTTAACTGTTACTGTATATTAATTACTGTTGTTTTTATTGTCTTTGCTGTTTGGAAACCGCTGTGAGTCGCCCTCGGGCTTGAGATACAGCGGTATACAAGAATAGTAAATAATAATAATAATAATAATAATAATAATAATAATAATAATAAATCTCTAGGCATTTTTACATTCTTGCTCATACTAATCAAATCAGTGCAATCTGTACACAATGTTTATACTGTGTGAAGATTATAGTAAACTTTAGATTCTCTGGCTCATCGATTTTTTTGTTCAGTTTTTGCTAAATACCTGTTGTCTCCTGTAAACAATGGATGTAGAATAATGTCATTGAAGTAGTAGGCTGTGTATAGAGCTATATATCTATTTGATATATTATCTGTTTTTTCTTTGTTGTACAATGCAAAACGGTCCTGTAAAAGTTCTGTTTTGTTCACAGTTGAGATGATCTTTATGTTCTGCCTTTTTGTGTGAGTATTTTGCTGCTGTTTATGTCATCTCTATAGGGTTGAAGCCAAGATAATGTCTTATCAACTTGCTCATCTTTCTTACAGATTTGATTCAAGTGGCATTTTTCACTTGTTCCTTTGGGCTAACGATAAAAAATACCAACTCCCCCTGGTGTTCACTCTTCAATACAGATGATGCCAAGGTAAGTACAGTGTTCCTTTGCTGTTTTGCAATTCGCTTTCCGCAGACTCGCTGTTTTGCGGTTAGGGTTTAAAATTGATGTTCTAAACCCTAACCATGAAACACCGAGTCCGTGTCTGCCAGGGCGAGATGGGGAAGCCAGTCCTGGTCAATTCCAGGGGCGGAGTCTGCTGCTGGTTGGATCGGCCAGGGCCGGCTTTCCCACCTCGCCCCAGCAGCCCTTCAGAAGCCTAGGGCAGCTCTGCAAAGGCTGTTGGGGCAAGATGGGGAAGCCGGCCCTGGCCGATCCAACCAGCGGATCAGCCAGGGCCGGCTTCCCCATCTCGCCACAGCAACCTTTGCAGCGCTGCCCTGGGCCTCCATGGCTGCCAGGGCAAGATGTGGAAGCTGGTCCTGGCCGATTCGCTGGTTGGGTCGGCCAGGGCTGGCTTCCCCATCTCACTCCAGCCATGGAGCCCTGCAAAGGCTTCTAGGACGAGGTGGGGAAGCCAGCCCTGACCAATCCAGGACCGGGCAAGGCCTGCTGCTGGTTGGCCAGCTGGTCAAGCAGTGAGAGACTTCCCACCACACAGGAGGCTTCTGGGAAGAAGAAGCCCCTGCAAGTAGTATGGCCAGCGGGAGGGTGCCCACCACCGCAACGGCCCTTGCCCAGTAAGTCGGGCAAGCATTTCATATATATATATAGAGAGAGAGAGAGAGAGCATCCCTACATCACTGTTTTTCACATCGCGGGTAGGCCTGGAACGTAATGAGAAGCCGTAGCATGGGACGGTTGTGTTGTTAAAGTGCGAAGTATGGAGATTTATCAGAGAATGCAAGCTGCTTCTGGTGATTGTGTTGATGTGAGTACTGTGCGTCGTTGGGTGAGAAAGTTTAAAGATGTTGAGGTGGGAACATCTGACTTGTGTGACAAACAAAGAGTTGGATGTCCTGTGACAGCAACCACCGAGTTTCATAACTCATCGTGCACAAATATTTTGATAGCCAAGCAAAGCAATAATGTGACCCACACATTCTTGTGAAATGCCGATTATGCTTGAAATTTCTCTCTGAGTGATACGATGATCGTTGTGAATCAATCTGTCAAACTTTTGCTTGTGAAACTCAGTAGTTTCTCTCACAGGACGTCCTGTTGAATTTGTAAGTTGGATCAGGTACATTGTTAAGTGTAACTCCAGACAAGACATATAGGTTTTATTTACTGTATTTATTTATTTACTGTATTTGTATACCGCCCCTCTCAGCCTTCCGGTGACTCGAGGCGGTTTACAAGGCAAAATTCAATGCCACCAAAAACACAATTACAATATAAAAACTTTAACATCAATAAAATCATAACAGATGTAATAAAACATAATTCAATAAATACTCATTAAAACAGTGTCAACTTAAGAACAAACCTGCAGAACCTATCTTGTTCTTAACTTGGGAGCTGTCCGTATTTGGCTCATAAAAACAAATAAAAAGTGGAAGAGAGGATAATTTAAAAACCATTGCTTTAGGGCTTAATAATGAGGTGGGATAGCATATGAAGTCTGGAATACAAGGATTGAATGAAAAGTAATGCCTCCACCTTTGTAACCCCTCAACAGATGGCAGTACTGGTATGTAGCAGGTACTGGCTTGTTCAGTAGACTCTCCTCTACAGTTCCATTTTGGTGGGAAGCCTTAGCATTGAACGGTTGTGTTGTTAAAGTGCGAAGTATGGAACCTTGCGCAGTCGGTCGGTCAAGGTGACTTAAGCAACATGCAGTCATTGAACAGCAGAAGGTGTCATCTCAACATCTTTAAACTTACTCACCCAACGATGCACAGTACTCACATCAACACAATCACCATAAGCAGCTTGCATTCTCTGATAAATTTCCTTTGAAGTGACATCTTCTGCTGTCAAGAATTCAATGACTGCACGTTGCTTAAGTCGCATTGACTGACAGTCTGCGCAGGGTTCCATACTTCGCACTTTAACAACACAACCATTCAATGCTAAGGCTTCCCGCCAAAATGGAACTGTAAGGGAGAGTCTACTGAACAAGCCAGTACTTGCCGCATACCAGTACTGCCATCCGTTGAGTTACGAAGTTGGAGGCATTACTTTTCATTCAACCCTCATGCTTCCTTTCATGTAACATATAATGTCTTGATTGTAGGTACTTGAATATCTGAATGATCTAAAGCAGTATTGGAAGAGGGCCTATGGACATGAGATCAACAGCCGCTCCAGCTGCAATCTTTTCCAGGATATCTTCAAGCATTTGGACCAAGCTGTTTTGGAGAGCAAAAGGTAAAAGGATCTAGAGGGGCAGACGTAGGGCAAGAAGGGGAAATACACATTCTCTGTTGTGGTTCTTTGTCTTGACAGTATTGAGACAGCTCTTTGCTCCTTGATGCGCTTGGACCACTTTATAAAAGCCAATCCATGCTTGGTAAAGCTTTCTGATATTATCAAAAGCAAAATATACATAATAGTGAAAGGGGAAGTGTATACAATGCCATGCATCTAGTAAAAGAATTGCAAGATCTACTGGGGAGAATGATCCCTGAATTTATTTTTATCCAATACCTGGCCACGATTCCATAGCACTGAGCCATGGCAGTCAAATTGGATTAGTACAGTGTATTTTCACCTTAAGGGACAAAGTTAGCATGATCTGAGACATTTTCTTCAGGATCAGCTAAAGTTTTTTTAAAAATTACAATTAGTTTCTATGCTCCTGAATCTGCTTTGAAGGTTGCAGAAATAGCACTTATTGTAACAACAAATTCAGCATAGATCAGTCTTTCAACGGCTTAATTATTATGTGAAGAAAAGAGGAAACATACAGGATTGCTGTGAGTTTTCCAGATGGTATGGCCATGTTTATCAATGTATGTATTTTGTTCGGCATCAAATTGTGCCAACTGTGTATACCGCCCAGAGTCACCTTCGGGCTGAAATGGGCCGGATAGAAATAATGTAAATAAATAAATAAATGTTCCAGAAGCATTCTCTCCTGACATTCCACCCACATCTATGGCAGGCACCCGTAGAGGTTGTGAGGTCTGCTGGAAACTAAGCAAGTGAGGTTTATTATATCTGTGCAATGTCCTGGGTGGGAAAAAGAACTCTTATCTAACAATAACAACAACAGTAATAATAGAATGAAATAATAAATAACTTTGACTCAAGTATAAGCCAAGGGGGGCTTTTTCAGCCTAAAAAGGACTGAAAAGCTCGGCTTATACTCAAGTATAGACGGTAATTCAGTTAGCTTCAAGCTGCAGTGGCTAGACAACAAATGCCCATGAAAGTGCATGAAAGAAAGCCCTCAGTGTGCATCAATACATCATGGTTTGTGTGTTTGTTTATTTATTTAGTGCTCATCAAGGTGGCTAATTTATTTATTTAATCAGTGCTCATCAAGGTGGCCAATTGCAACATACACACTTGCCTCAAACAGACAAGAGTTCTTTCTCCCACCCTGGAAATTCCACAGATATAATAAATCTCACTTGCCTAGTTTCCAACAGACTTCACAACCTCTGAGGATGCCTGCCATAGATGTGGGTGAAATGTCAGGAGAGAATGCTTCTGCAACGTGGCCATACCTCCCAGAAAACAGTGTTATTTCATCTCCTAGCAGTTGGTGGCAGTATCAGCACAATCTGCTAATAAATTGAATTTTACAAGATTACACAAATGTGAATGAGGGATGTTATTATCACTGTACTAGGGTTCTAGATTTCAAATCTCCACTTGGCCATGAGAACCCACTAGGTGACTTTGGGCAAGTCTCAGCCTTAGAGGAAGGCAAAGGTAAACCTACTCTGAGCCAAGCTTGCTAAGAAAACCCTGTGATAGGTTTTGCTTGTGGTTACTATAAATCAGAAGCCACTTGAAGACAAAACAACAAAAGCATTCCTTGCCGAATTTCACATTCGTTTTTTGTATAACTTGTTGCCTTCGATAGAAAACAAGTCAAAACACGGGCTAACTTACTTATCGGTGACCTTCGGAACAACACCGATGGTACATTAAGGATCAATCATTAATCCAAAAGTAAAGATGCAGCAATATTACATAATATTTAATGTAAGCAGATAATGTAAAATCCATACCAACAGGGATTATTCGAAGAGTAAGCAAATAGAATGATTTCCATCACTTTGATAAATCTATATGTTGTACACAATAATAACAACAACAACAACAAACTTTATTTATACCCCGCCACCATCTCCCCAGTGGGGACTCAGAGCGGCTTACATGGGGCCAAACCCGGACAGCATGTTACAGCAAAATAAAACCAGAACATAAACAACAAGCAACATCATCAAAATTACATAGAAAAAAAAAGTTTAAACACAGTAACAAAATAACATTCCAATAAACATAATCATGATTATACTCTTAACATGGGGTTATCAAGAAGGATCTTGCCTGTTATTGATGTAGCCTTGTTTAAATCCTCCCAACAAAGGATTCCCCAGGTAGGAAGCAGCCAGGCTTTGAAGCTGCAAGGCTATTTGGTGCTAATCAAGCTGGCCARTTGCAACATTCACACTTGCCTCCAACAGACACGAGTTCTTTCATCCACCCTGGATATTCCACAGATACAGAGACCTCATTTTCCTAATTTCCAACAGACCTCACAACCTCTGAGGATGCCTGCCATAAATGTGGGTGAAATGTCAGGAGAGAATGCTTCTGGAACATGGCCATACAGCCTGGAAAACTCACAGCAACCTAAATCCAAAGMGTTTGCCAGATAWTTGACCAAGCTATATAATTTCTTTCCAAGGCTACCTTCTACTTGCCTCTTGTTTTCTTTTTAAGAATGTCAATGTGTGTTTGTGGTTTGTTTATCGTCCCAAGTTCCTTCAACTACTATATACTCTAGATCAGGGGTCCTCAAACTATGGCCCGGGRCCCGGATATGGCCCTCCAACGTCATTTACCCGGCCCTCGCTCAGGGTCAACCTAAGTCTGAAACAACTTGAAAGCACACAACAACAATCCTATCTCATCAGCCAAAAGCAGGSCCACACTTCCCATTGAAATACTAATAAGTTTATATTGTACTTCATTTTAATTATTGCATTGTTTTAAAGTGTTTTTTGCACTACAAATAAGATATATGCAGTGTGCATAGRAATTCATTCATGCTTTTTTCAAATTATAATCCGGCCCTCCAACAGTTTGAGGTGTTGTGACCTGACCCTCTGTTTAAAAAGTTTGTGGATCCCTGGTCTAGATAATCAAAGCAAATAACTCAGATTATCTGATTTGAACTGGATTATATGAGTCTGCACTGCCATATATTCCAGTTCAAAGCAGATAGTCTGGATTTTACAGTGTAGAAGGGGTCTCAGTCAACAGAGTAGCCACATGCAAAAGAAAAGAGAGTTTCTGCATCTTAAATAGTAGGTAAAAGCAATTGCCTATTATATTTTACAGGGCTATTCAAAAGCCCAAGTGCTGTCCTTCATTATATTTAATATAGATTTTAAAACAAATGCATTTTACAAAAGAAAATATAGCTATTTGATGTATATCCTGCCTCTCTCCCAATACATCTCTTAAGATGGCTAACAGCACAAATGAAAACGTCATTGTTGTTTTGTGTCTTCAAGTCATTTCTGACTTAAGGTGATCCTATCATGGAGTTTTCTGAGGCTTATTATTATTATTACTATTATTATTCCATACAGCCATATAACCCAGAATATCAAGGCAGAAAATGGGTTGTTGGAGGTTTTTCAAACTATATGGCCATGTTCTAGAAGCATTCTCTTCTGACGTTTCGCCTGCATTTAGATCAGGTATCCCCAGAGGTTGTGAGGTCAGAGTTGGATAGTCTTATCTTAAATTACAGCTGTATGTAAATATTCAAAAACATTTCACCTACGGATGCCTCAATTAATGTAAGGTATCTATTTTTATTTTGAAATTTACCAGCAGCTGCTGCATTTCCTACCCTCGGCTTATACTCGAGTCAGTACGTTTTCCCAGGTCTTTTGTGGTAAAATTAGATGCCTCAGCTTATACTCAAGTATATACGGTACCTTAAATAATAAGTGTAGATGAGGCCTTAGTCTCATAGATGAGTCCTGGACGACACCCAAACTATGAACCTGAGAGTTCAAAAAGACTGTGACCTCCTCTAGCACAGGCCCCTTCTACATTGTCCATATATTCCAGATTGTCTTCTTATATCATCCAGTTTAAAGCAGATAACCTGGGATCAGATCCTGGGGTATAAGGATGGTGTAGAAGGGGCCTTAATCTGAATTCCTGCTGCCTGATCTGCCTTTTGACGGACCAGGAGTGCCTCTGTCTTGTCTGGATTGAGCTGGAATGTGTTCACCCTCATCATTCTTCACTCTCACCTACTACTTCCAGCTTTACTGGAAATGGACAGAGGCAATGTACAGTTAAGTGTCACTGGGATACTTGTGAAACCAATCCCCCAAACTACAGACAATCTTTCCTGATAAAGGGACATGGCAATGGGCACAGTGTTGAACAAGGAGAGGATACTTGTGCCACCAACAGGTACCAGTTTGTTTGTTTTCTTATTTTTGTGCCACGGTAAAAATAATTTCAAGTTGTATAACTTTGATTATCTTGTATACATCAAGAGACAATGTTGTCAATTAAATCAGCTTCAACTCCATATTGTAACAAAACCGGATGGTGATGTGTTTTTGCGTCTGTGAATATATCTGCCAGTCAAATATGGAAGGTGTAATAAATTAAGCATGCTTTGTGTACTAAATTCACTACTACTAGGACATGGGTGTGTTGGACTAGAAGATCCTTCCTCCACCTGGTGGCATCCAAGTGCCAGATTTTAAAGCATTTAATATAGAGGTGCAGAATGAAGAAAATTGTTTTCAGTGGTTGAAATTGAACAGTTTTATGCCCAAAGACTTTAATATTATTAGCTTATATTAAGGAGGCTTATTTGGCTTTATATTAATCTTGTGTATTTAGAGATTGCCTTTCTTTATGATATTTTTCTGCTGTGAATTTTCCCGGGCTGAATGGCCATGTTCCGGAAGCATTCTCTCCTGACGTTTCACCCACATCTATGGCAGTCATCCTCAGAGGTTGTGAGATCTGTTGGAAACTGGGCAAGTGAGACTTATATATCTGTGGAATGTCCAGGATGAGAGAAAGAATCATTTGTCTGTAAAAGGCAAGTGTGAATGTTGCAATTGGCCACCTTGATTAGCATTGAATAGCTTTGCAGCTTCAAAGCCTGGCTGCTTCCTGCCTAAGGAAATAATAATAATAATAAAACTTTATTTATACCCCGCTACCATCTCCCCAAGGGACTCGGTGCAGCTTACATGAGGCCGAGCCCACAATACATCAGTAATACAAACAATAACAACAATAAAACAAGCAATAATATAAAGCTCATAACAAAAAATAAGCAATAGACATTAACAGTAATACACCGACGTTTAAAAACCTATGGCTGGGCCAAATGTAATAATTAAAATTTTAGAAATAATGCTGAGCATAAACAGGTGAAATATAACTAGGATAGAGTTTTCGGAGAGGGATGGGGCGTGCAGACAATCCTAGATCATTAATAAAGTGCATATAAGGACATATTGCTGGGAGATTCCTTATTCTGGGAAGGCACACTGGAACAAGCACATTTTCAGGCTCCTCCTAAAGACTGCCAGAGTTGGGGCATGCCTGATGTCCTTGGGGAGTGAGTTCCAGAGCCAAGGGGCCCACTTCGTTGGGAAGTGTTAGCTGGCCCTCATTGATTACTGTATGGAATTCTCCTGTTATTTGAGTGTTATTTGAGTGTTGATTCCCCCCAGATAGGAAGAAGCCAGGCTTTGAAGCTGCAAGGCCATTCAATGCTAACCAAGGTGGCCAATTGCACCATTCACACCTGCCTCAAATAGACAAAGAGTTATTTCTCCCACCCTGGACGTTCCACAGATATATAAACCTCACTTGCCTAGTTTACAACAGACCTCACAATCTATATAAATAAAAATGTAATGTTCGTTTGTGGGATTAACAGAACTCAAAAACCACTGGACGAATTGACACTAAATTTGGGCATAATACATGTATCAGGCCTACGGGTGACCCATCACTCATAAAAACACTGGAAAACACAGTGGAAGGGACTTAAAAAGCCAGAAAAGCAAAAAGACGCTACAGGGCATGCGCAAAACCACATATATACACATATGCACATACATATACACATAAAACACAGACTGGGCCACAGCAACATGTGGCAGAGAACAGCTAGTAATAAATAATAATAAAACTTTATTTATATACCACTCTATCTCCCCGAGGGGGACTTACGGCAGTTTGCAAGTAACATCACCAAAACAGCATGACATAAAATTAACAAAACAACTTAAGCATAATATTATCACAATAACCCATATATATTAAAAACAACCTCTGAGGATGCCTGCCATACATGTGGGTGAAGCGTCAGGAGAGAATGCTTCTGGAACATGGCCATACAGCCCGGAAAACTTACAGCAACCCAATAATTTCAGCCACGAAAGCCTTCAACAACACATTTTTTCTGCAATGTTTGGTTCTATGTGTATTATATATTAGAGCAAATAAAGATTTTTAAGGGTTATTTCACAGTTTAAGCTTTAGAAAACAATAAAATGTTTTCCTGTAAGGACATTCCTGATATCAAGCTGAGGTTGAAAAACAAGTTCCCTTATTTATTCTCCGCTGGGTGGATTGTCACCGCTTTTGTTCCGAATACACCCAGTGAACATTTCAAAGTCCCTTTAACTGAACTATTGCACTCATATAGTAGGTGTAGTTTAAGGTGACAGACTCACTGGCAAAACTTCATGCCAGCAGTGGTCTTTATAGCAAACTACTGATACTGTAGGACAGGTCATCTAAGGCTCTGAAACTTGTCCCATGAGCATAGTTATCAAAGTGTACTTGCAAACCCAGTGGCTTCCTTTGCTAAGCTATCAGCTGACAACCAATATCAAAATATTATGTTTTTGCTTTTATTTTTTTTACAAACAGCATGCTAATAATATTAGTTGTTTTCACGGTGACAGCAGGTAGTAAATAGAGGCAGCATAAGGGGCAATGCAGTGTTTAGCTTTCTAATTCTAGTTCTGCTGTCCCTGCTGTTCTTTATGATTTCAGAAAAGGAGGAATATGACAGACTTGCTTTCACCTGAAGAGTGCTTTACACATGAACACTGAGCACATGTTCATGCTATATATATACAGTGGGGGGGGGGGGTAGTATTTAGTCAGATACTAATTGTACAAGTTCTCCCACTTAAAAAGATGAGAGAGGCCTGTAATTGACATCATAAGTAGACCTCAACTATGAGAGACAACATGAGAAAACACATCCAGAAAATCACGTTGTCTGATTTTTAACAAATTTATTTGCAAATGATGGTGGAAAATAAATATTTGGTCACCTACAAACAAACAAGATTTCTGGGTCTCACAGACAGGCTCCTGTGTCCTCCACTTTACCTGTAGTAATGGCACCTATTTGAACTTGTAATCAGTATAAAAGACACCTGAAACATCCTCAAGCAGTCACACTCCAAACTCCACTATGGTGAAGGCCAAAGGGCTGTCGAAGGACACCAGAAACAAAATGGTTGCCCTGCACCAGACTGGGAAGACTGAATCTGCAATAGGCAAGCAGCTTGGTGTGACGAAATCAACTGTGGGAGCAATAATTAGAAAATGGAACAGATACAAGACCACTGAGAATCTCCCTCGATCTGAGGCTCCATGCAAGATCTCACCCCGTGGGGTCAAAATGATCACAAGAACGGTGAGCAAAAATCCCAGAACCACATGGAGGAATCTAGTGAATGACCTGCAGAGAGCTGGGACCAACATAACAAAGGCTACCATCAGTAACACACTACACCACCACCAGGGACCCGGATCCTGGAGTGCCAAATGTGCCCCCCCTGCTTAAGCCAGTACATGTCCGGGGCCAACTGAAGTTTGCTAGAGAGCATTTGGAAGATCCAGAAGAGTATTGGGAGAATGTCATATGAATGTCATATTAAACCAAAGTAGAACTGTTTCACAGAAACACAACTCGTCATGTTTGGAGGAGAAAAAATGCTGAGTTGCATCCAAAGAACACCATACACCTACTGTGAAGCATGGAGATGGCAACAGCATGCTTTGGGGCTGTTTCTCTGCAAAGGGACCAGTGCGACTGATCCGTATACATGAAAGAATGAATGGGGTCATGTATCGTGAGGTTGAGTGCAAACCTCCTTCCATCAGCAAGGGCACTGAAGATGAAACGTGGCTGGGTCTCTCAGCATGACAATGATCCCAAGCACACCACCAGGGCAACGAAGGAGTGGCTTCGTAAGACACATTTCAAGGTCTTGGAGTGGCCTAGCCAGTCTCAAGATCTCAACCCGAAAGAAAACCTTTGAAGGGAGTTGAAAGTCCATGTTGCCCAGTGACAGCCCCAAAACATCACTGTTCTTGAGGAGATCTGCATGGAGGAATGGGCCAACATACCAGCAACAGTGTGCGCCAACCATGTGAAGTCTTACAGAAAACTTTTGGCCTCTGTCATTGCCAGTAAAGGATATATAACAAAGTATTGAGATAAACTTTTGTTATGGACCAAATACTTATTTTCCACCATCATTTGCAAATAAATTTGTTAAAAATCAGACAATGTGATTATCTGGATGTGTTTTCTCATGTTGTCTCATAGTTCAGGCCTACCTATGATGTCAATTACAGGCCTCTCATCTTTTGAAGTGGGAGATCTTGTATAATTGGTATCTGAGTATATACTTCCCCCCCCTCCCCCACTGTGTGTGTGTATGTGTGTATACACACATATACATATACAAATCTATCTATCAACATCCATCCATGCAGTGCCAGATTTACCGTTGTGTTTAGGTGTGCATGAGATCTTCGGTGTCTCCATACATTTAGTTACATTTAGTTATTACAGTTTATGTATGTATCTATATCTCTCTATGTATGTATCTATATCTCTCGTAAGGGGTTTAACCTCTGCTTTGCTTATAAAATGGAATTACTGTGTCGTGAAGTGATGCATGTCTGAAATGTGTGTCGCCAACATGAAATGTTTGGAAAGCTCTGGTGTAAGGAATACTCATCTGCAGAATGAGTCCACCTTTTCAATAGGCTGTTGTAGGAAATTCTGGAGGGGAGAGAGTTGTTCGTGAAGTCATCCTCTTATCTACAAAGGAATGTTAACACGGAAACTAAGGGGCCTTCCACACAGTCTTTAGGCCAGAATATCAAGGCAGGAAATCCCACATTACCTGAGTGTGGACTCAAATAACCCAGTTCAAAGTGTGTTGGCAAAGGAACAGCAGTCTCTCATTCCTTGCCTGTAGGGAATTCCTCGTTCACTTGCATGGAACCCCAGATCAAGAGAATGGTTAAAGATAAGGCTGAAATAAGACTTAAATCTCTGTGTTTAAGTTCATAATTGCTTGGTTTTTGAGATGTGTTTTGCTTAATTGTGCTTGTACACGCATCCGTGTGCTTTGTTACATAAGCAGAAGGTCTATTGTCAGGTATTCCTGAGTTCATGCTTGGGAGAAACACCTTCTTTGTAAGCCAATCAGATTCTGCATTTGTTTGTGGGTGGGACTTTTTTGTTGGCATCAGATGGAACAAAGAGATTGCCAAACACCACCTTTTGCCTAAATAAAAAGAGACCGTGAACTTCTTTACTCTGGCACCGCCCCCACTTGACTTATTTACCGAAGACAGATGGGTCACAGTAATATAATTGAAACAGACGCAGTGAAAAGCATCTAGGAGCCCTTCCACCCAGCCCTATATCCCAGAATATCAAGGCAGAAAATCCCACAATATCTGCTTTATGCTGGGTTATCTTAGTCCACACTCAGATAATGTGGGATTTTCTGCCGAGGGGCCACCACTCATATGAAGACTCATATAATTCACTCATATGTAGACTCACATAATTCACTCATATGTAGACTCATATAATTCTGGGATATAAGGCTGTGTGGAAGGGCCCTAGGTCATAGAAGAACAAAGGTACTTGGCCAATTAAAACACCTTCAGTAGCAACCTTGTTTAAATACTAAAGGTCTTCTGGAGGAAAAGCAACCTACATTTTAAGATCCCTTCTACACTGCCATATAAAACCCAGATTATCTACTTTGAACTGGATTATATGACAGTGTAGACTCATATAATCCACTTCAAAGCAGATAATGTGGATTATATGCTTTGATAATCTGGATTATATAGCAGTGTAGAATAATAATAATTATAATTACAACAACAACACTTTATTATATTCCACCCTTCTCATCTCGAAGGGGACTCAGGGAGGATCACAGTACATATACACAGCAAACATTCAATGCCGCTTTGTATAGACAATACACAGACAGACAGAACAGAAGGAGGTGGTTTGTTTCAGCTGTTTTTGGTGCCATGGAAGGTTGGGCTCAAGTCCAGGGGGTGCTGTTGCTCTATCCTCTATGACGAAGAGCTGTCAGGACTTCCTTCTTCCTATTGGTCACCCAGCATTTTCTGATCTTCTTTATTTATGGTGTTGTAAAACACCTCCCCCGCTTTTAGCGGTACCTAATTTCTCTAATCACAGCTAAAGCTGTTTGCGAATTGCTTAGGTAAACAATGAACTAGGCTGACAGTTAGCAGTTTATGCCAACCCGGGGTTTCGAACTTGGCAACCTTTTGTTGATAGCTCTTATAATTGCTGATGATTTACCAGCGATGCTAAACTTCTGGCCCCAGAAGGCGCCTAATAGGAATTTCCAGAACCTGGAAACGACTACTGAGGCCCTTTCTACACTGCTATATAAAATCCAAATTATCTGCTTTGAACTGAATTATCTGGCAGCGTGGAATTGTTTAATTCAGTTCAAAACAGATAATGTGAATTATGTACTTTGATAATCTGGATTATATGGCAGTTTAGAAAGGGCCTGAAACAACACTCTCACTCCCCCACTCCAAGGGCCATTGAATCAGGAGAAGTTCCCTTAAATTGAAAGCAATTTGGGCATGTAGTTTTAAAGTGTTGCCAGAAATCTGTGGTTTTGAATTAACTTAGATAACACATTAACTTGGATACATTTCTGATTGTCTGTTTACACTAGCCTATTGGTCCAGGTTTCATTTCTTTTATGTGAGCAGATCTTTTAGGTAGTTTGTTTCTGTGCAGTATATCCTCGGTATGGAAAACAATAGGAAAATAGGACGGATATCACAAACTCAAATTGATGGAAATAATGTTGACAGTAGATTATTGGGCAAGAGTGAGCGGTATGTGGTTAGCAAATAAAAGAGAAGAATCCAAAAGGAACCCATGTCCACGTGCCTGGTCAACAACAGTGAATCTTTAAATAATTGTAGCTTAAGGCAGTATTCGAGTTACAAACATCTGACTTGCATATGACTCGTAGTTACAAATGGGGATGAGACAACAGGAAGGGAGAGGAAATCTACCCCTAAGAAGGGAAATTCACCCTTATTATGGGGGAAAGGCATCTCCACTAAGACTATCACCCATCTGATAAGTTTCCGGTCTTAATTCAAGATGCAGGTTATTACCTATAGAGCCCTAAACGGTTCAAGACCTGCCTACCTTCGCAACTGCATCTTCCCTTACGAACCTGCATGGCCATTAAGATCTTCTGGGGAGGTTCTTCTCTCGCTCCCACCCCCAATCTTTTTTGTAGTTGTTATTATTATTATTATTTGAAACACAACAAGATTAGTATACAGCAAACAAGATCACTATGCTGGTTGTTGTTGTTATTATTATTATCATCATCATAATCCTTGTTTCTACAACCTGAAATTGTCATAGGGAGAGAAAGTGAGGTGCCATCTTTTGAAAAGGGACACAGACACCAAAACAAACATTTTAGGGATGCTAAACCTTCCCAATGCTATTTTTTTGGTCTGGAGCTGCACTTAAAATGTATCTGTTCTGACTTGCATAAAAATTCAACTTAAGAACAAACCTACAGAACCTATCTTTTTGTAAGATGGGGACTACCTGTATTTGAAAATGTGTCACAAGTTTTTCTGGTTAGTTGAATGCTAATTTCAATCTTGAGACCATGAAAAGAAAAGCAAATGCTCTACAACTGTTGATATGACTATGTTATAATAGTTATGTAGTGGTTATATTTCTCTGCTGGTAATGCATTTGATGTCTTGTTTTTTAATGTTCTAGTTCCACGCCTATATCCTCCCCTGTGATGCTACAGTTTGGACATGCAGAGACCCTCCTGCCGCTCCTCGCTTTGATGGGATTCTTCAGAGATACGGAGCCCCTTAAAGCTGACAACTTTGCCAAGCAAGAAAGCCGGCAGTTTCGCAGTGGCCGCATTGTGCCTTACGCCTCAAACCTGTTGTTTCTGCTTTATCACTGCGAGAAAGCCAGCTCACCAGAGGAGAAATACAAGGTTCAAATACTGCTCAATGAGAGACTGCTGACATTTCCACATTCAGGGGCGAAAGTTGCTTCGTATAGTGACCTGAGAAACCATTACAAACACCTCCTTGACAATTGCCACTTCAATAAAGTCTGTGCTTTGACAAAGCCTGGTTAATCAGAAAGGGACACATTAGGAAAAGTATTATGAACATTGTCACTTGTGGAAGTATTTGAGGAAACAAACTTTTACAGAGTGTCTTTGAACTCACTCTGAGGAATGACTGTCAACAACCTCTTAAACTGATGGTTTGCGATTCAAAAAGTCTACCGAAAGGAAGAACCCGTTGTAGAACATCTCAATATATTCTCTTCTGTTTCTGGAAAAGAACAATTAGCCTAAGGCTCTAAATGTGAATAGTCCGTGGAACAAAATGATGTATTTGCTGGAATAATTACTTGTGGGGGGAGGGGGACAGGGACGACAGTATGTTCATACAAGGTTTGAATGAAAAGTAATGCCTTCACCATCGTTATTCCTCAACAGATGGCAGTACTGGTACACGGCAGGTACTGGCTTGTTCAGTAGACTCTCCTCTACAGTTCCATTTTGGCAGGAAGCCTTAGCATTGAACGGTTGTGTTGTTAAAGTGAAAAGTATGGAACCCTACAGACGGTCGGTCAATGCGACTTAAGCAATGTGCAGTCATTGAATTATTGACAGCAGAAGGTGTCACCCCAAAGGAGATTCATCAGAGAATGCAAGCTGTTTATGGTGATTGTGTTGACTTGAGTACTGTGCGTCGTTGGGCGAGTAAGTTTAAAGACGTTGAGGTGGAAACATCTGACTTGAGTGACAAACAAAGAGTTGGACATCCTGTGACAGCAACCACCAAGTTTCACAAGCAAAAGGTTGACAGATTGATTCAGGGCGATCATTGTATCACTCCGAGAGAAATTGCAAGCATAATCGGCATTTCACAAGAACGTGTGGGTCACATTATTGCTTTGCTTGGCTATCAGAAGATCCGTGCACGACGGGTACCCAAGATGCTGATGCCTGAAATGAAAACGCACAGACTTGAAACTTCAGAGACTGGATCTCATCACCGTACGACATCCTCCATACAGTCCAGATTTAGCACCGTCTGACTTCCATCTGTTCCTGATAATGAAAGAAGATCTGCAGGAACATCATTATGCTTCTGATGAAGATGTTGAGAGAACTGTGAGACACTGGTTGTGGAAACAAAGTGTCGACTTCTTCCGTGACAGCTTCAGAAAACTTGTTCATCATTGGCAGAAATGTATCCAATTGTCTGATAATTACGTGGAAAAGTGAATAGTGGTAGTTAAAGAGCACATCCTAAGGATTATTTCTGTGTTTGATTTATTAAAATATTCCCATCCAAACCTAAGTAACGAAGATGGAGGCATTACTTTTCATTCACCCCTCGTACATCACTTGTATTAGGGGACTTTCAATATCCCTTTGCTGTAGAGTTGCTGAGTGAAATAAGGGGTCAGTGCTTATGAGTTTTTGATGACAACACCTGTGGAATTTTCTCTATTTACACAGTCATTAAAGTTATAGGAGGCCTATCTCTTATTTTACCCCGCTACCCTACTCTGCTAACATTTTGATGTTTGTTATTGTCGTATTATCATATGAACTACACAGATACATCCTGTTTACACTGGACATTTTGAAGATATAGTACAAATTTTGTACAGCAATTGTGGCACTCTTTGTTTCCTGGCTGTAACTATTTTGTTTGTTTGTTGTACGTTCAGCTGATTTTGCACAATAATAACATGCTTGCCTTCTCTTATTGTGAAAACATGCATATTGGGTTTTACTATTTGGGCAACAAGCTTTTCCAAGTTATATTGATTGTGTTCTGCAGTGCTAACAATGAAAAGAAGTGGGCATAACTGAACTGAGTATAGGGTTGAAACTTGGGTCTTGTAGGTGTTATAGATTACATATCAGACATGAGCAAACTTTGGCCCGACAGGTATTTTGGACTTCAACTCCCACAATTCCTAATAGTCTACTGGCTGTTAGGAATTGTGGGAGTTGAAGTCCAAAACACCTGGAGGGCCAAAATTTGCCCATGCCTGCTACAGACCCTATAATTCCTCACCCACTGACTGTTCCAGCTATACTTGGTAGGCCACAGTAATCTCAGTCATTCGGCTAAGGAGTGTCACCTTCACTGCACATTGTGATGTGTTGTGCTTTCACATCACTTCTGGTGAATCTTCATTACCCCTTAAAAGATATTTCTAGATGTGCTGTGATACGTTCATTTGTGTAATGTGTCAGAAAAAGAATATTCAAACCTAGCACCAAAAATAATTGACTTCATCTTTGGCCCCATCTACACTGTCATATAAAATCCAGATTATCTGCTTTGAGCCAGATTATCTGGCAGTGTAGACTCATATAATACGTTTCAAAGCAGTTAATGTGGATTATCTGCTTTGATAATCTGTATTATATGGCAGTTTATTTTATTTGTTTATTTGTCATGTCAGGAGTGACTTGAGAAACTGCAATTCGCTTCTGGTGTGAGAGAATTGACCGTCTGCAAGGACGTTGTCCAGGGGACGCCCGGATGTTTTTGATGTGTTACCATCCTTTTGGGAGGCTTCTCTCATGTCCCCGCATGGGGAGCTGGAGCTGATAGAGGGAGCTCATCCGCGCTCTCCCCGGGATTCGAACCTGTGACTTGTTGGTCTTCAGTCCTGCCAGTACAAGGGTTTAACCCATACACTGCAGTGTATGGCAGTGTAGGTGGGGCATTAGTCAGTCCGGTTTGTGTGGTTTGGTTTGTGTATAGAACCATTCCTTGAATCTCCGGGCCCGTCCAGACAAGCCCTTTACCTCAGGGTCTCATCCCTGGTTTTCTGCTTTAAACTGGATTACATGAGTCTGCACTGCCAGATAATCTGGGATAAACAGAAAGCTTGGCATCATATCCTGGGATATAGGGCCTTACATTGTTTTGAATCCAAAAGGGGTGTTGGACAGAGTTTGTTAATTTATTTTAATTAAGGAAGCCAACCGGAAATAAAGAACAAACATCCAGAAAAAGGTGGCATCCTGATTATACAATATGGAGGTCAAAATGCTTCTTAAGATTAGTTAGAAGCTTAAAATATATCTTCTGGGCCATAGTAAGTTTGATTTCAAGCATGCTAAATTAGTACCCTTTGAAAAAGGATCATTTCACAATCTTTTTTTCTGATAATTTGGAGGTATTTTTAATGACCCCTACCAAAGCTGGTTTTGACCCACTTAGAAAAACAAACAAACTGGAATCCCTACAAAATTGACTTGATGTTTCAGGGGAAAACTGGCCTAATAGCTCAGGGAGGACATAATGGAAAAGCTGCGTATGTCGCTAGAACCTTCAAGTAAATGCTGCTGCTTATCAGGGACATTGTTTTTTGGAAGAATGTGGTGGTACAAGCAGTCCAGGAGTCTGCAAAATAGCTTTGGAGATGTCCTTTACCTATTTCATCTAATTCTGCTGCTTTTCATTTTGAAAATCACCCAATTGGAGAAATAATGTTCAGATGCATTTGCCAAATCAGTTAAGCCAAAAAAGTTATTTACAGACATCAAAAGGAACAAGAAAATTGACTAACTATTTATATTTTGAGGAACGTCATCTCTGTCGTATTCTTCTATTGACCAGAATATGGCTTGTATTGTGTATAAGCTTCTTTCATCTCTGTAAAGGTATATCACAGTGGTTCTCAACCTGGGGTCCCCAGATGTTTTTGGCCTATAACTCCCAGAAATCCCAGCCGGTTTACCAGCTGTTAGGATTTCTGGGAGTTGAAGGTCAAAAACATCTGGGGACCCCAGGTTGAGAACCACTGATAATATATCGGGTGTTTATGAGCAGGGGGTAATATTATCTGCTATCAGTTCACTTTTTTTGTTCTGTGAGCCTTTGTTTAAGTCACTGATTCTCAACCTGTTGGTCTCCAGATGTTTTGGCCTTCAACTCTCAGAAATCCTAACAGCTGGTAAACTGGCTGGGATTTCTGGGAGTTGTAGACCAAAACACCTGGGGACCCACAGGTTGAGAACCACTAGTTTAGGCTATGTTTTGGCTTATGGTCCCAGTGTACTGTCATTTTAGCAATATGCCTATTCCAGTGGTTTTTTGTGTGTTTGTTTGTTTGTTTTGCAATGTAACACAGTTCAAAAAATGTCACAAGGCAGAGGTACTGAAATAATATACCAAAAATCAAGCTATCAATCATATCGGCCTAAAATGAGGATTTTGGGACTGTTTTATTCTTTGCATTAGATGCAGGTTGGATATGGTCACATTTCCATAGACTAGGGGACAGTTTATCTTAAATGATTGCAGAACAAAAGTCAAGAAATGGTAATGAACTTTTTCTTGATCAAGTGTTTTTTCTTTAGCCAGGCTCGTAGACCATGGATATCCAATTCCTTGTCTCCGAAAAAATCTACTGTTGCAATGACATGTTTATAATTTATTCCTGTGGCTACTGAAGCAAGAAAGTGCAATATGACATTGATGGATATTCTCTAGATATTGTTCTGAAAGAGTATTCCCATCAGTAGAGAATTTTTAAATGAATGCTAATTAAAAAAAGCTTGAGTGATATTGAGTTGTTGTCCTTTTATTAATGGAACATATCACCCATTGGAATGGGGCCTGTGGGAATGATTTTGACTTCTTCTTTTCCATCTCCAAACTCCCTATATGTAATGTATTATGTCCTGCAGTTGATGGTGGTTGGTGATGGAAGGGTTGATGTAAGTCTTAGTTCTAAAGGGTTGACTAAACTGTAAATAAGAGTTCATGGATGAAAGCAATTAAGGGTGGAGGTATGCAAGAGATAGGCTGCAGCTGGGTGTTTCTGGATATAAGGAGCGAGCCTTGGATCTTTGGGAGAAAAGCATTTGTCTTATCTTGGTGGTGGATGCTGCTGGTTTCCCCCTGGGTTTCTGGATTTTAAGTATCCTGACCTGTCTCCTGAACCCTTGGAACCTTGAATCTTTGGACTGGCTTTTGTCTACGATGTAGACTCTTGATCCCTGGACTTTGCTCATTGAACTCTTGGCATTTGACCACTGGATTGGACACTTTGACTACGGTGTAGCGTTTGCTATCAGTTTTTGTTTTGTATTCTGTTGCTGGGTGCTATCTTTATGTTTTATATTTTGGACTATTAAAACAGCCAGACAGTAAGTGCTGTTTTAATTAAATTGTTTTATACAAACTGGGTTTTTGTTTGGTTCATCTGCCTCTGTAAGGGCAGAGCCCTAGCATTGTGACAGAATACTTTTCTCCCAAAGATCAGTTCCAAGGCTCGCTCCTTATATCCAGAAACACCCAACTGCAACCTATCTCTTGCATAGCTCCACTCTTAATTGCTTTCATCCATGAACTCTTACTTATAGATTACTCCACCCTTTAGAACTAATACTTACATTAATCCTTCCATCACCAACCACCATCAACTGCAGAACATAATACATGATACTATATCACTATAACAAAGGGTCTTCCATTCCTTTTAAACCAGTGGTCCTAACCTTTTTTGATCAGGGACCACTCTCCAACATTAGTACCAAAAGGCTTATGAATCAGTTTTTGGTCAACTTCAGATTCCGTTTGGTTATTTGGGGTGCTGATTCAGAACATTGGATTGGATAGACCACATCAGCTCTAGTTTCTGATACAGAACATATGCCGCCCAGTAGTTGCCATCTGATTGCCCACATAAAAATCGTATTTAATAATTGTGAACTGATGCGGTCTATCCAATGCACTTTTCTGAATCAACACCCCAAATAATCCCAGGAACAGGCCTAAAAACGAAGACACCAAGGCGCTCCCGCTTCCAAGCACTACATGAAATGGCTCCATTCGGGGAGAGAGGAGAAGCAACAATCGGGAGGCTTGTTGCGACTTTTGTGGATAGTCAGCCTCTCCCCGCCTGGCATCCCTGTTGCCTCGGCACTAAAAGAGGGTTTCACGAGACCAGTTGCTCTCATTGCAATGGTGTAGCAACGGTGAGGCAGCAAACCATATTTTAGTTCTTACGGACCACAGGTTAGGAACCACTGTTTTAAACAAATCCTTGGGATTTTGGAAATGAATTGTTGAAAATTTTCCCCTTCCTCTGGCATTCCACGGCCGAGGAATAACCAGTTGGATAGCAACTTTGGGGCTCTTTCAACTGTACAGCTGTACAGCTTTGATTCCATTTACATAGCCATGAAATTCTAGGATTTGCAATAAGAGGTATAGTATTTAGAATCCTAAGTCAGAGAGCTCGAGTGCCTCGCCAATTTACAAATCCCGAGATTCCAGAGGATTTATTGTCGAAGGCTTTCATGGCCAGAATCACTGGGTTATTGTAGGTTTTTTCGGGCTATATGGCCATGTTCTAGAAGCATTCTCTCCTGACGTTTTGCCTGCATCTATGGCGCATCCTCACAACCTCTGAGGATGCTTGCCATAGATGCAGGCAAAATGTCAGGAGAGAATGCCTCTAGAACATGGCCATATAGCCCAAAAAAACCTACAACAACCCATTCCAGAGGATGTTTCTGTGATATTTAAAGTAAAAACTGGATTACTGTGTCACAAATAGTGCATGTCTAGAAAGTATGTCACCAGCATGAAATGCTTGGAAAGCTCCAACATACCCTTCAACTTTATCCTACTGATTTCTATGCCTGCTCTAAGAACACACATCTGCTTATCTACTATTTCTACTTTTGTGCTGAAGAGTGTCTGGATCTCTCCACAATTTCTCTCTCTGGGCCCTTCCACACAGCCAGAATAAAGAGGCAGATAATCCACAATATCTGCTTTGAACTGAGTTGTCTTGAGTCCACACTGCCATATAATCCAATGTACAGCTGTGTAGAAGGGGCCTAACTTTCTATTCCTGGAAGAAAAAGGCAGTCTGCAGAGTTGTTAGGATTTTGCAGTCTACCCGTCCCTTTCCCCTCAATTACTTTGTCCCCATTCAGTTGGTTTGACCAAGTACATGAAAGTGGAGCAAGGTAAATTTATCATGGAAAAACCTCACTGCTTTAAAATGTGTGTTAGGACACTATTAGTCCCCAGTGGCGCCATGGGTTAAATCCTTGTGCCAGCAGGACTGCTGACCCAAAGGTTAAAAATCTGGGGATTGGGGTGAGCTCCCATCTGGCAGCTCCTCTTTTAATGTGGGAACATGAGAGAAGCCTCCCACAGGATGGTAAAACATCTGGGCGTCCCCTGAGCAAAGTCCTTGCAGATGGCCAATTCTCTTACACCAGAAGCAACTTGCAATTTTTCAACTCGCTCCTGATACAAAAAAAAAAAATAACATCCCAAAAATATCCTGGCTTCCAAAATGAACTTCTTGAATTTCAGCAAGAACATAAACTCAAGAGAATTTGTGGGAAGAGAGAATATTAACTGAAAAGGCCACAAGAAACCACATCTCACATTAAGATTGTAACTAAATGGGTGGTTTAAATTCACTTTACAGCAGAATGTTGTACACAGTAATGGCAATAAATAAATATAAAAACATCAGACGGAAAGCTTGAGATCCTAAGCATTCCAGTTCACAACTATTTCATATTCCTATGTCAAATTTAACTAATTTATGAGGCCATAAAGAAAGAAGACTCCGGGGAATGTGGAATGCGGAAGAACTTCATCGGTGTCGTTGATGGACGATGAAAAGCAGCAGCTCCCCTGGCGGCCAGAAAAAAAGTTAAATAGCCTTTGTCTGTTAAATGTTGTTTGTCAAACTGGCATTGAATGTTTGCCATATATGTGTTTACTGTAATCCGCCCTGAGTCCCCTGCGGGGTGAGAAGGGCGGAATATAAGAACTGTAAATAAATAAATAAATAAATAAATAAATAAATAAATAAATAATTTGCTAGAGCCACCATTATAGAAGGAGTGCAGGTGGCTAAATATCTTCTGACCAAAACAGGCAACAGCAATGGCATTGTCTGTTGTCTCCAACAATTCTTCCTCTGTACATGAGGCAGGACATAGTGGACAAGCAGACAGATGTGGAGTTGTCTGTTCTGCTCCACAGTCACACAAGGTGTGGGATTCTTTTAGGCAGTGCCATTTTGCCAGGTTGTCTTTCGATCTGCCCACTCCACTTCTGAGTCTGTTCAGGGACTTCCAAGTTACCCATTCTTGGTTTGCCCCTGGAGGAAGACCTTCGTGGGGGGCCATCCAGTTGGGATTTCCTTGTTTAGCTGCCCAGAGGGATACCCTTGCTGTTGCTGGGGACGCCAAGAGGAGTGGTAGTTCAATGCTGTGTTCACCTGCTTTGCATCTGCTGGGATGAGGCTGGTAGCCATGCAGTGGATGACTTTCACAGTGGTCAACCTTATTTTTTTCACATTTAGTAGCAACTTCCCATCGCACATAAGGAGGGCAATGCCAGCTAGCTTGTAGAGGTTATCAACAGGTGTAGGTTTAAGACATCCTGTGATTATTCTGCATGTTTCATTCAATGCTATGTACACCTGCTTTACATGGGCAGGCATACTTGGCAGTTGAGTAAGACAAGGCCAGGGCTGATGTTCTTACTAATTTTGGGTCTGCATCCCTTGTGCTGCCAGTAAGTTTCCGCAGGATGTTATTGTGTGCAGCTACTTTGTGCTTGGTGTTCAAGCAGTGTTTCCTATATGCTAGTGTTCGATCTAAGGTGACACTGAGATATTTAGGATGGAAACAATGTTCAAGCTCTCCACCTTCCCAGTTGACTTTCAATTTCCTGCTGGCTTCACAGTTGCATAGGTGGAAAGCACACACTTGTGTCTTGGCAGGGTTACTACTACTATAGCTACTACTATAATTTTGCTGTTTTTCCCTTTCCCCTCTGTTTATAATTTCTTGTCTGCCATTTGGGGATGTTCGAAATGGCAGAAATCCATTCCGTTTTTGCTTCGAATTTCAGGTTCTCCCTGTTTTGTTTTTGGGAATATTCTGGGAGATTAGGAGATGGGGTGTTTGAATTTGGGATCAGGAGTTCCATTTCTGTTTTGGGAAGAATGTTCCCGAAAACAGAAGGAAAGGGTCACCTGAAATGCGGAACAAAACAGAATGGATTTGTGTCATTTCACACACCCCTACATATTATTTCACTACATTCCTCCATCTTCAGAAACTGGTTTGTGATGCAGCTTGTACTCGTCTTTCTCTGTTCTACGAGTTGGTTCAGTCAGCTTTTCTTTTGTTGCTGTCAAACTTTTAAAATATTACTATCCTGTTATGTTCTGCAGGATCATTTTGTTCTTGAACAGCTGCATGTTGTTCTGTGTCTGTTTTTTTAACAGAGACGCAACATTTGCATAGCTGGAAATCATGCAAAAGCCTCTGTATTTGACCTCCTTTTACTGCTCTAATTGTATCACGGTCACCAAGTCTGCAGTCTGAGGAAATAAATACAAATTGTAGCAAATATGGCACTTAAATGACGTTTGTGAGTATGGAACCGATCACAGCAACTTTCTCAATCTCCAGTCTAATTGTTTGTTAAACTGTCTTGGATAGCTGCATTGAGCATCAATTCGATTGCATTACAATTTACAATTTGATTAGAGAATGTGTAGAAGTGTGCTTTAGTGCGGCTTGAGACTTTTGTGACTATAACTTTACAATATAAGCCGCATATATTGTCCTTCAGATTTAAACTGAAGTCCTTGGGAAGAATGCCATTATTCTGGTATTGTTCCCTTATAATCCTTCACACATTTTGTGAGGCATAGTGTTAAGAAGCCACTGTGTTGATAAAACTACACAATAACTATTACAGCTTATTGTAATCAAATGTCTGCTTTGATTTCATGTTTACAAGACTGTTCTCAATAAACGACTCCCAAAGGGAGTTACAACCAGCTAAAGTAATAACTGCATTCCAGTTCTCTTACATAAGCCTCCAAGTGGATTGTGCAAGCATGCCTCTAGTTTTTCTTGGATTTAGAAATTTGGAGTTGTGCTTCTTCTGTTTTTCATTTGGCAGAAAATGCCATGTCCTCAACAGCCCGCGCTGAAGAAATGGCAATTTGGTTTTAATTTATTTGATTTCCTCAAGTCAACTAAGCTAGTACTATCTTCTATATAAATAAAAATGTAATGTTCATTTGTGGGATTAACATAACTCAAAAACCACTGGATGAATTGACACCAAATTTGGACACAAGACACCTATCAGGCCAACGAGTGACCATCACTCATAAAACACTGAAAAACACAGCAGAAGAGACTTAAAAAGCCAAAAAAAAAAAAATACATTACAATGCATGTGCAAAACCACATATATACACAAATATATACACACACATACACAAAACACATATACACAGACTGGGCCACAGCAACGCGTGGCAGGGGACGGCTAGTTATACATTATGTTTGTGGGATTAAAATAACTCAAAATCCACTGGACAAATTGACACGAAATTTGGACACAATACACCTATCAGTCTAACAAGTGACCATCACTCATAAAAACACTGAAAAATACCGCAGAAGAGACTTAAAAAGCCAAAAAACAAAAAATACATTACAACGCATGCGCAAAACCACATATATACACAAACACACATATATACACATATACACAAATATATACACACATATATGCATAAGGAGAGAAGGACAGAAAGGAGGGAAGGAGATAAAGAAGGAAAGAAAGAAGAGTAGAGAAGGAAGGAAGGAGAGGAGGGAGAGAATGAAATAAAAAAGTGAAAGAGGGGAGGAAGGAGAGAAGGAACTAAAGAGAGAAAGAGGGAGGGAAGGAAGGAAAGAGACAAGGAAGGGTGGAACCAAAGAGCAAAGGAAGTGAGAAAAGAAACATGTAGAGAAGGAAGAAAGAAGAAGGGAAAGAAAAAGAAAGAAAAAGAGGGACACAATCCAAAACACAGCAACACCTTTATTGTATAAAATCTATATAAATAAAAATGTAATGTAAGTTTTTGGGATTAACATAACTCAAAAACCACTGGATGAATTGACGCCAAATTTGGACACTACGCCCTTAACATACCAACAAGTGACCATCACTCATAAACCCAAAAGCAGTGGAAAGGACTTAAACCCCCTAAAAAGCTAAATGATGACACAGCACATGTGTGAAAATGACTCTTTTTTTCTCCGTGTGAGGGAAAAGAAAACAAACAGCAGCCCCAGCTCTCTTTTGTCCATGCCTGTTATAACAACAACCATTTGTTTAATTTGATTAATTAATTAATTAGAGGCTGTAGAAACTCTGCCACCAATATACAATATTCTGAGGAGTTTTTTCCTATGGAATCAGGCTACCACCAAAGTCAAAAGGGGGTTTCAATTGTTTTTTGACCAGAGATTTAATTGACACCAAATTTGCACACAATACACCTAACAATCCAATGAGTGTCCATCACCCCTAAACACGCACACAAAACCCCAGCGGAACAGACTTAAAACCCCCCAAAAATACACAATATATACATGTACATATACAGTCATATACTTATAAACATGCACACATTCATACACACACACACAAACACACACACACATACATATATACATGCACACATACATATATACATATACACATGCACACGCATATACATATACACACAAATATGCATATAGACAAGCACACACATATACACAATATGCATGTACACATATAAACACACAAATACACAAATATATACACACACACATATATACACAAACTTATACGCCCATATATATATATATATATATACACACACATACAAACACACATATATGCACAAACATATATACACACACAAACACATATATACACAAAAAAAACACATATACACAGACTGGGCCATAGCAACACGTGGGAAGGGTCGGCTAGTTTTCAATAAATTGTTATACGTGGCATAAGCTTGGCATGCATGAGTAACTACAGGAGGCACCTGAGGCAGAACTATTATCAGTTATTCCACTGTAACATTCTGTATCATGAGCAAGACCAATCTTTTAACTTCAAAAAATATTTGATGAATGATAAGGTTGTAAATTTATCACAAACACTGGAACAGAAAGCTATTTGTGCTTAAACACCTTTTCAAAAACTATTAAGATGTTTACAGAAATTGCTTTGTTATTGGTTGTCCTTTGATTGTTTTGGAATATCACAACCGCAATGAGCTTAATTTCTCAGCTTCATTCAGTTGGCCCTCCATATCTCCAGGTTTAAGTTTTGTAGCTTTAATTATTCACAATGTAATTAATAAATGCCCTGCTGAGGTTCGGTTCCAGGAACCACTGTGGATATCAAAATTCATATATATAGGACAACATAGTGAAATAGTGTATCTTAATATAAAATGAGCCTAACTGCTCATTGGAGGGAAGAATAGTAGAGGCCAAGATGAAGTACTTTGGCCACATCATGAGAAGAAAGGAAAGCTTAGAGAAGACAATGATGCTGGGGAAAATGGAAGGAAAATGGAAGAGGGGCCGACCAAGGGCAAGATGGATGGATGGGATCCTTGAAGTGACTGGATTGACCTTGAAGGAGCTGGGGGTGGTGATGACCAACAGGGAGCTCTGGCGTGGACTGGTCCATGAAGTCATGAAGAGTTGGAAACGACTGAACGAATGAACAACTACAATACAAAAGGGCAAAATCATTGCTTTTGGATTTAAAAAATATATTCTCAATCTGTTGCTGGTTGGATCTGTGGATACAGAATCAATGGATATAGAGTGTCAACTGTACGATCTCTTTTAAAATCTCTATGATCTCGAGGGTTATGTTGACCGTTGAGTTCACTTAGAGCAGTGGTTCCCAATTTTTTTTTTGACCAGGGACCACTCTCCAACATTAGTACCAAAAGGCTTACGAATCAGTTTTTGGTCAACTTTAGATTTGATTTGGTTATTTGGGGTGCTGATTCAGAAAATTGCATTGGATAGACCACATCAGCTCAAGCTTCTAATACAGAATATTTGCCATTCAATAATCACCATCTGCTCACCCATAGAAATCCATATCTAATAATTTAGAGCTGATGTGGTCTATCCAATGCAATTTTCTGAATCATCACCCCAAATAATCCCAGGAACAGGCCTAAAAACAAAGACACCAAGGTGCCCCCGTTTCCAGGTACCACATGAAACAGCTCCACTCGTGGGGAGGGAAGAGGAGGAGAAGCAGCAGTTAGGAGGCTTGTAGTTGTGCCTTTCGTGGGTAGTCAGCCTCTCCCAACCCAACATCCCAATTGCCTTGGCACTATAAGAGGGTTTCGTGAGACCAGTTGCTCTTGTTGCAATGGTGTAATAATGGTGAGAAAGTGAAGTTTTAGTTCTTGTGGGCCACTGGTGGTCCACAGACCACAGGTTGGAAACCACTGTCTTAGAGGACCCAGAGATCTCTAAAGTGGTGTTCTCCCAGCTTAAAAATAGCATTTTGAAAATTCATGCTTTTTCCACTTTTGCAGGGGTTCTGTGTCCCTAACCCCCATGAAAGTGTAAAGTCTCCTTCTCACTCTCTAGGGCCGTGATGGTGAACCTATGACACGCGTGTCAGCACTGACACACATGGCTATTTTTGATGACACGCGGCCACATGCGGCCGCATACAGAGAAGTACACCTTATAGGAGCCAATCTAATTCCATCCTTAAATTTGTAAAAGGCTCTACAAATTTAACATCTGCATGTTTGAGCATTGTTCACTCCATAACTCAGCATGGAATATACATTTTTCTTATTTAAACTATAAATATTGCAAAATTACGTTAATTTTTTCTCGAAGTTGACACCCCACCCAAGTTATGGTCAGGTTTTTGGCAAATTTTGACACACCAAGCTCAAAAGTTTGCCCATCACTGCTCTAGGGGGACATGGAGGAAGCCTCCCACAAGGATGGTAAAACATCAAAACATCCAAGCATCTCCTGGGCAACGTCCTTGCAGACGACCAATTCTCTCACACCAGAAGTGACTTGCAGTTTCTCAAGTCACCCCTGACATGAAAAAAAAGTGTTGCACAGTCATTTTTTTCTTATTGTCCCATTGTACAGTAGGGAATGCATAATAGCACTCAAATGATAATAAAAATAAATTTCAGCCAATAATACACAACTGCATGCAGAGTGGTTAGACATGTAAAACTCGACTCATACATCCTTGAACACCGTCTTTGTGCAAGAGCTGAAAAAGCACATCTTGTTTAGAACTTATTCAGTGAACGATATCAAGAGGAGCCCACTTGACAGCCAATCCTAAGCATGCTTACTCAGAAGTTAATCCTGTTTGCTTTAATGAGAGTTGCACCCTTTCTACTCAGGTTGTGGTGCCTAGCAAATGTTCATTGACAAGCAGCACATTAAAGCAGTAACAGAAGTTGAGCACCCTTCCATATGTTGTAGGACTAAGACTGAACTGCCATAGCAGCCATAGCCAGTACCTTTAGCCAACATAGTCAAAGCTAAAGCATCTGGAAGATTACTTGATTCCTACAGTTTTTAAATCTGAATTCCGATGTGTTGCATGCTATGACAAAGTTATCTGTTTAATGCAAGATATGACCTTCCAGATGTAGGCATTCTATTTTCATCATCCCTGATCACAGGACTGGGGCTGATGGGAATTCTGGTTAATATCTGGAGGACCTCAAGTTGCTGATAATGTATTTGCCTATGTATCTAGTTCCCTCCCCATATTTTGCTGATAACGTCTTTGCCTATGTACATTTTGCTGATAATGTCTTTGCCCGTGTATCTAGTTCCCTCCCCATGTTTCCATTCAATTCCTCTTATTGGGAAATAGGTTAGTTTTCCTCTTCCCGAGTATAGATATATCGTTGTTGTAATTGGGAACTGAATGTTTCCCTTTTATGTTTGGAATCTGTCCTGAGTCCTTCTGGGGAGATAGAGCAGAATATAAATAATAATAATAATAATAATAATAATAATAATAATAATAAAAATAATTAGAAACACAACAAGATGAGTCCACAGCAAACAAGATCACTCTGCTGGCTGTTGTATTGGATCACACGTCAGACACTTCCCAAGTGTCTAGGACTGTGTGATGTATCGGCGAATAATGCATGCAGATCCCAGTAAGGTGGCCTTTTGCAGCTGACAGATTGTCAGCACTGATTGTATTTAAGTGCAGGCCAAGGTCTTTAGGCACTTCACCCAGTGTGCCGATCACCACTGGGACCACCTTGACTGGCTTGTGCCAGTCTTTACAGGTCCATCTTTAAATCCTCATATTGTGTCAGCTTTTCCAGTTGTTTCTCTTCAATCCTGCTGTCGCCTGGGATTGCAACATCAACAATCCATACTTTGTTTAATAACATGATCGTGAGGTCAGGAGTATTGTGCTCCAGAACTCTATCTGTCTGAAGTCCTAGAGTAGTTTGACATGTTCATTTTCTGTAACTTTTTCCGGCTTGTGATCCCACCAGTTCTTTTTCACAGGCAGATGGTATTTGTGGCACAAGTTCCAATGAATCATCTGAGCAACGGTGTTATGCCTCTGCTTGTAGTCTGTCTGCGCGATCTTCTTACAGCAGCTGAATATGTGATCTATTGTTTCATCTGCTTCCTTGCAGAGTCTACATTTGGAATCTGTCGCTGACTTTTCAATTCTGGATTTGATGGCATTGGTTCTAATGGCTTGTTCTTGGGCTGCCTGAATCAGGTCCTCTGTCTCCTTTCTCAGAGTTCCATTTGTGAGCCACAGCCATGTTTTTTCTTTGTCAATTTGACTCTCAATTTTTCCTAGGAACTGTCCATGGAGAGCCTTCTTTTGCCAGTTTTCTCTTCTGCTCTCGGTTGTTGTTATTGTTGTTATTATTATTATTATATTGTTATTATATATAATATATTATATATTATAAAAGCTATCTGGAGGGCCTGTTTTGCTGCTTCTACAGTTTCCTAGTACATTCTTGCCCAGGCTGAAGCAATGGACTCTAAAGAGAAGTTGGATTGATGCACAGACTCTTCGACTTGGAACATATGCATATAACTAAATGAAAAAAGCTGAATACACTTCTCTTACCTAAAACAAAATAGCATGCTCACTGAATGCTCACAACTATTAATGCAATAATGACTGTGCCAAAGTTACATTGCAATTTTTATTATTTGTTTTCAAAAGGTTGTCAGAAGGGAGCTGGCAACAAGGGACATGTTGCACATATTTGCCCCTCCAAAAGACTCCTTTTTCTTGCGGTTGAGCTCACAATTCTGTTCAGTTGGCAAAGGTAGCAATTGTTTGAGTTGGCAGGGCTCGGGAAGGCTGAACCTACTGGGATCTGTCAGATATGAGGAAAAGAGCTGAATCACTGCCTGACTTATGCAACCAGTGCCACTATCATTCACTAGATCAGTTTGGTTTAGTTCCTGGTTTTCCAAGGTAATTGTCACGCTATCACTGGTTATTTCTGAGGAAGGAGGAAGAACCTGAACTTGTCAGAGGACAAATCCCACCATCTAAATAGCTTGAGTTTCAGATGTATTAAGTACAAAGTTATACTTTTCACACGGGAAAAATGTTGTGGAGAGTAATCTGAAGCACTCTACTACTATGCTTGAGTGAGCTAAGGTGGCTTTTATTTCAAGTATTAATGTGCTTTCTGTTTGCAAAAGAAGAATCCTTTTTTACAAAATTGTAATCAAGCATCGATTACTCGTTTAACACCAACAATAGTGCTAAATGAGGGATTTATAAAACTGGCATGATTGAATCCTTGCATTAGTTCCAGCTTACAGCTGAAATCTGTTGCAACTAATGTTGAGTAATGCATGAAAATGATTATGGGAACTCTTTCTCACTTCCTGTAACCTCCATCCGAGGAAAAGGCTGTGAAATTCTTGGAAATTCATTCTTGCAAAATATTTTTGCTGCCAAAATGTTTTGTGAGTTTTAAGTTTTTCAGATTTGATTATTCATGAATTTCCTTAATATGTATTTTCTAGGAATCCCTAGGTCCTCCAGTGCAACTCTGTGGTCAACTTCTGTTGGCAGTTGACCATAGAGTCAGGCCAGAAGACTTAAAGTTTGTTGCGCTAAGCGTATTTCAGTCAAGTCCAAGGCAGAAGACACAATAAGAGCCGCCGCAAACTAGCATCCTGCGAGAGCAAACTGTGCCAGCACGTCCGAGGACGTCGAAGACTCCACCTCTCTCTCCGCCTCTTTCTCCGCCTCTTTCTCCGTGCCAGCGTGGTTTTTCCTTTGCTAGGGCAGCGATGCCAGCGTACTCTCGCTGTTGACAGAATTCAACAACGAGAGTACGCTGGCATAGCTGCCCTAGCAAAGGAAAAACCACGCTGGCACAGAGAAAGAGGCAGAGAAAGAGGGGGAGAGAGAGGAGGAGTCTTCGACGTCATCGGACATGCTGGCACAGTTTGCTCTCGCAGGACGCTAGTTTGCGGCGGCTCAAACATTGCACCCAGTCAAGAGGAAAAAGAACAGAAAAACTTTACTCTTATCAGCAGAGTTAAAACTATGTTACAAACAGTGCAATAAACTTACATAGTTTTTGTAAGCAATACAGAATAAGGCTTCTTCTTCATCCAAATGAGAGAGCAGTAGAAATGGTTGAGCAAAATGCCTGAGCAAAGGCTCCTCAGAGCAAAAGCTGAACTGTATTCTAAAAACTATACAGTTATACCCCACCGGGTGTGATCCAAACTTACTAGTTGACTTACATTAGCAGCTGCACATAATAATTAACAGCATAAGGTTTTCTTTTACACACACACACACACACACACACACACACACTTGATCCTGTTACGACTTACTATAACAGAGTTTTCTAGGCATTTGTATTTCCTCCAGCACTATTCTGTGGTCAACTTTCAGCAGAAAGTAATCACAGAATCACACTAGAGAACTTAGAGGTTCCTAGAGAGATGTAATCAGAGATATAATTGTAGTATTACCAACTCTTCCTCCTCATAATAAGTCAATGAGCAAAGGTACGTCTTCAGCTGTTTCTTGAAAGCAGGGAGGGAGGAAGCCATCTTTAACTCCTTAGGCAGGGAGTTCCAGAGGCAGGTGGCAGCCACAGAGAAGGCCCTTTCTCTTGTTCCCACCAGCTATGCTTGGGAGAGGGGTGGGACTGAGAGGAGGGCCTCTTCCAATGACTTCAGTGTCTGAGTTGGTCTATAGTGGGAGACGGGTTGTCAAATAATCTGGACCCAAATAATTTAGATTACAAGCCCCACAGTTCATGGCCGCTGGTAATGATTGTTGAGGCTTCTGGGAGCTGAAGTTCAAGATATATTGAAGATCAGATGAGAAATGTATATAATAAAGTTTATATGACAAATTTGTGAACATCCTGCGGCTCCTCCATGATGACATGATGGCAACAGTCTTGGACAGCAATGGCTCCCAAAGTGACCCATTTAAGGTGGAATCAGGTGTCAAACAGGGATGTGTTATTGCTCCAACCTTATTTTCCATCTTCATCGCTATGATACTTCATCTTTTTGATGCGAAGCTTCCCAATGGAGTGGAAATCATCTATCAAACAGATGGCAAGCTATTTAACTCAGCAGACTGAAAGCCAAAACCAAGGTTACAACAACATCTGTTATAGAACTCCAGTATTGTGATGACAACTTTGTCTGTGCGCATTCAGAAGAAGACCTATAAGGTCTCTAAACACCTTCACAGAAGCATACGAAAAGCTCGGTCTATCATTGAATATTGAGAAAACCAAAGTGCTCAATCCCTTTCCAATGCCAGAAATACAGCTTAATGGTGTAACATTAGAAAATGTTGATCACTCCCGCTACTTGGCAGCCACCTCTCCACAAAAGTCAACATTGACACTGAAATACAATACCACCTGAGCTCTGCGAGTGCAGCTTTTTTCCCAATGAAGCAGAGAGTGTTTGAGGACCGGGACATCCGTAGGAATACTAAGGTGCTTGTTTATAAAGCTATTGTCCTCCCAACCCTGCTATATGCCTGAGAGACATGGACAGTCTACAGACGTCACATGCAACTCCTGGAACGATTCCATCATCACTGCCTCTGGAAAATCCTGTAAATTTCTTGGGAAGACAAATGGACAAATATCAGCGTGCTGAAAGAAGCAAAGACCACCATCATTGAAGCAATGGTCCTCCGCCATCAACTCCGCTGGACCAGCCATGTTGTCCGGATACCCTACCACTGTCTCCCAAAGCAGTTGCTCTACTCCGAACTCAAGAATGGGAAACGGAATGTTGGTGGGCAGCAAAGGAGATTTAAAGATGGGCTCAAAGCCAACCTTTAAAACTCTGGCATAGACACTGAGAACTGGGAAGCCTGGCCCTTCAGTGCTCCAGCTGGGGGTCAGCTGTGACCAACAGTGCTGTAGAATTTGAAGAGGCACGAATGGAGGGCAAAAGAGAGAAACGTGCCAAGAGGAAGGCGCTTCAAGCCAACCCTGACCAAGACCGCCTTCCACCTGGAAACCAATGCCCTCACTGCGGGAGAAGATGCAGATCAAGAATAGGGCTCCACAGTCACCTATGTATCCACCACCACACTGATCCTGGAAGACTATCCTACTCGGACAATGAGGGATCACCTAAGTAAGTAAGTAAGTAATAAAGTTTATTGTGTAGTGCTAACATTCCTGGTGGGAGTTCCTGCAATATACTACTGCAAATGTTTACATTTCTAGCATGTTCTTCCTTAGCTCATCTTGTTGGCTGGTCATCATATCCTGCCTAACTGAGAACTCCCTTTGTAAACTTCCAAGATGTTTAATTGTGATACAAGCCAATGCCGTGCAAAGGACTGCTTATTCTGAATAAGCGTCACGTGAAATAGCTATGTACATAGCTTCATAGCCCTCTGTTCAGGCTTGTATTGTAGTTTTACTACTCCACCTTTACTCTCAATAGATAAATATCAGTAGAAGTTTAAGGTGCTGGTAAAATCTAGCATTTCCACCACCCCTTCTGAAGCATGGAGATTTTGTAGTCTGATTCTCTAAGCTGTTGTGCATCAGGAATATATATATTAGGGCTGGGCGGTTTCGTTTCGTTAATTCGTAATTCGTTAATAATTCGTTAATTTTTTTCAATTACAAAACGATAACGAACCATTCTGGAGCAATTTTTTAAAAAAAACGAATTTTTAAATAGTTTTGTAAATGCTTCGTATTTCGTTATTGTATTCGTTTCGTTATTGTTTTGAGGTCGTTTCGTTATTATTTCCGCATGTCTGGGCCAGTTTTATGGTTTAATTAGTGAAAAAATTATAATATCACACCAACAGTCAACAACAGAGGGAGAGGGAAGCTTCAGAAGTTTTTGGAGGTTTTTTAGCGTATTTCGCGGTCGCGTCCGCCATTAACGAATCGATTCGTTATTGTTTCGGAAATCGATTCGTTAATTTTTTACCATTTACGAAATTTCGTAAATATCGAACTTTTTAAAAGGAAAATTTTGTAATTATTTTAAATATCGAAACAAAAAACCCCCAAATACAAATCGATTTTAGAAACAAATTTTTCCGTTGTTACCCAGGCCTAATATATATATATATATATACACACACACACACACACACACATATATATATATATATATGCATCAGGAATATATATATATATATATATATATATATATATATAGGCAATATTGAAAGCTAACATCTTAGTATTAGGGCATTGCTATATCAACATATGTCTGTAGGAGAAGAAGGGGAAATGGCCAGAATCACTGGGTTGCTGTGAGTTTTCTGGGCTGTACATCCATGTTCCAGAAGCATTCTTTCCTGACGTTTTGCCCACATCTATGACAGGCACCCTCATAGGTTGAGGGGTCTGTTGGAAATGACGTTTACTTAGTTTCCAACAGACCCTTCAACCTCTGAGGATGTCTGCCATAGATGTGGGCAAAACGTCAGGAGAGAATGCTTCTGGAACATGGCCATACAGTCCGGAAAACTCAGCAACCCATTGAAAGGACAGTTTGACTTCAAGAATGAAGTCAGACTTCAAATACCTGACAAGTTTTTACGTAAAAGAAGGCAAAATTAGATCTAATATAGGGGTAAGCTTGGGCCTAAGGGAATGATAAACTTTTTGACAGTAGAACCAGTTCAGTCATGGAAATGATGATGAAAATGTTCAAGGGCTGCCAATCCCTGGCCAGAATAGCCAAGAGTGAGAAGTACTGAAGTTGCAGTTTGCCAACTGGTAACTCAAACAGGATTTTCTTGGCAAGATCTGTTCACAGTAGGTTTGCTTTTACCTGCCTCTGAGGCTGAGAGTGTGTAGTTTTCCCAAGGAACCCTTGGAGTTGAGCCTTGGATTCCTGGAGTTGTAACCCATCACTCAAACCACTACACCACAGTTTATCTCTGGGCAGGTCTACACAGCCCTTTAAGTGTGTGGTTTTCTGGGGGGGGGGGGGGATGGCCTGCCAGGCAACTATTCCTCCTTCTCTGGAGCTCTCCTTGCATGTACCAATGATGTGCCAGGAGGTGGGGGCGTGGGGGCAGAAGCAATTTTCCTCCTCCCCACTTCTCCTGGTGCATTATTTATTTATTTATTTATTTATTTATTTATTTCAGCTATTTGTACCCTGTCCTTCTCAACCCCCAGACCTGGGGGGTGGGGTGGGGCTCAGGGCGGCTACCAGCCGGCAACAATTCGATGCCTCCAATGTATACATAATTAAATCTATATAAATAAAAATGTAATGTTCGTTTGAGGGATTAACATAACTCAAAAACCACTGGACAAATTGACACCAAATTTGGACACTACACCCCTAACAGACCAACAAGTGACCATCACTCAAAAACACTGACAAACACAGCAGAAGGGACTTAAAAAGCCAACCCTCCAAATACATTACAACACATGCGCAAAACCATACACACACACACACACACACACACACACATATGCATACACACACAAAACACATACACAGAAAGGGGGAAGGAAGGAAGGAAGGAAGGAAGGAAGGAAGAAGAGAAGAAGAGAAGAAGAGAAGAAGAGAAGAAGAGAAGGAGGGAGAGGAGGGAAAGAAGAAGGGAAGGAGAGAATGAAGGAAAGAAAGAAGGGTAGAGAAGGAAGGAAGGAGAGCAGGAGAGAGAGAAAGAGGGAAAGAAGGAGGGAAAGAAGGAGATAAGGAAAGAAAAAAGGGTAGAGAAGGAAGGAAGGAGAGAAGGAGGGAGAGAAAGAGGAAAAGAATGAGAGAAGGAAAGGAAGGAAGGTAGAGAAGGAAGGAGAGAAGGAAATAAAAAAGTGAAAGAGGGAAGGAAGGAGAGAAGGAACGAAAGAGAGAAAGAGGGAAGGAAGGAAAGAGACAAGGAAGGATGAACCAAAGAGCAAAGGAAGTGAGAAAAGAAACAGGTAGAGAAGGAAGGAAGAAGAAGAGAAGGAAGGAAAGAGGGAGGGAAGGAAGGAGAGAAAGAAAGAAGAAGAGAAAGAGGGAGGGAAGGTTGGCTACAGCAACGTGTGGCGGGTACAACTAGTACATAATAAAATCAATAATTACACACATTTAAAACAAATCACACTCAATTAAAAACCGTTTAAAGCTGAAATTCTGTAGTTAGAGACTCCATCAAGCTTGTCCGTAGTCCATTTCCATGTTGGTTTTCATCATTGTCATTGTCCACATGATTACCCGGAGGCCTGGTCACACATCCATGTTTTTAACTTGTTTTTAGAGGAAAGGAGGGATGTAGATAATCTAATTTCACCGGGGAGTGAATTCCACAGGCGGGGCGCCACCACCGAGGAGGCCCTATCCTTCATCCCCACCAAGCGGGTTTGCGACAGAGGCAGGGCAAGGCAGGGCCTCCCTGGAAAGTCTTAAACTCCAAGGTGGGACGTAGATGGAGATACGTTTGGACAGGTATGCTGGGCTGAAACCGTATAGAGTTTTATAGGTCAAGACTAGCACTTTGAATTGTGCTTGGAGCTGGACTGGCAGCCAGTGGAGCTGATGCAGCAGGGAGGTGGCGTGCAGGTCTTATTGGTACATGCCAGGAGAGCTCCAGAGAAGGGGGAATAGTGGCCAGCAAGTTATTTTCCTTTTTTTAAAAGGTTTTCGAAGGATGTGTGGGCTGTCTTGGGTTTCTTGGGTTCCAGGACCCGGGACTTTCCAGCAGACAAATTACCTCGGCCAAAAGCAGGGTTTTCCTACTTTGTGCCAAAAGCATTTATTTTTCCCTGAAGTGTCATCTGGATGCCCCAGGGGGAAGACGCGGGAGGGCACGCACTATAGGTGCTGTCTGGATGTGCCCTCTCTGACTAGATAAGATCTTTTCATCATCTTAGATATATTTAGAATCATAGAATCATAGAGCTGGAAGAGACCTCATGAGCCATCCAGTCCAACCCCCCTGCCAAGAAGCAGGAAAATTACATTCAAAGCACCCCTGACAGATGGCCATCCAGCCTCTGTTTAAAAGCTTCCAAAGAAGGAGCCTCCACCACACTCCGGGGCAGAGAGTTCCACTGCTGAACGGCTCTCACAGCCAGGAAGTTCTTCCTTATGTTCAGATGGAATCTCCTTTGTTGTAGTTTGAAGCCATTGTTCTGCGTCCTAGTCTCCAGGGCAGCAGAAAACAAGCTTGTTTCCTCCTCCCTATGACTTCTTCTCACATATTTATACATGGCTATCATGTCTCCTCTCAGCCTTCTCTTCTTCAGGCTAAACATACCCAGCTCTTTAAGCTGCTCCTCATAGGGCTTGTTCTCCAGACCCTTGATCATTTGAGTAGCCCTCCTCTGGACACATTCCAGCTTGTGGAATATCTCAATATCTATTTTCAAATGTGGTGCCCAGAATTGGACATAATATTCCAGGTGTGGTCTAACCAAGGCGGAATAGAGGGGTAGCATGACTTTCCTGGATCTAGACACCATACTCCTATTGAGGCAGGCAAAAATCCCATTGGCTTTCTTTGCCACTGCATCACATTGTTGGCTTATGTTTAACTTGTTGTCCACGAGGACCCCAAGATCTTTTTCACACATACTACTCTCGAACCACGCATTCCCCATTCTGTATCTTTGCATTTTATTTTTTTCTGCCTAAGTGGAGTATCTTGCATTTGTCCCTATTAAACTTCATTTTGTTAGTTTTGGCCCATCTTTCTAATCTGTTAAGATCGTTTTGAATTCTGTAAATATTGGAATTCCAATATTTACATGATGATTTACCACTCAACAATTGAATGAATGGTTCTATTCTAGTGGGGAATCACCAACAGGATTCCATCCATTATTTGCTATCACACACTGCCTTCACTTTATGACTTGATTTACCCTTACCAAAGTCTCCTCCCTTGAACTATTCTATTTGTTCTTCCTGTTATATCTGGACTCACTCCCCACAGTAGCTCCATTGTATTATCTAAGTCTTGATCCTTTTCCTCCTTCAAATCTGTCATTTCATATATCTGCTCAGCCTAAGGAAATGACCACTTGACTGTTTTATTATTGTTTGGCATGTCTTTCATGTTTTCATGTCTTTTCAGTAAGGTGTGCCAGTCAGCTAAAACAAATTGTACAATGTCCATTAATTAAATTGGCAAATCTTCTCTAAGCTAGACAAGATAATTCAACAAAATTTATTTATTTACTAGCTGTCTCCTGCCATGCCTTGCTGTGGCCCAGTCTGTGTATATGTGTTTTGTGTGTGTATATATTTGTGTGTATTTGTATATATGTGTGTTTGCGTATATATATGTGGTTCGCGCATGTGTTGTAATGTATTTTCTGTTCTTTTTTTGCTTTTTAAGTCCCTTCTGATGTGTTTTTCAGTGTTTTCATAAGTGATGGTCACTCGTTGGCCTGAGAGGTGTCTTGTGTCCAAATTTGGTGTCTGTTTGCCTGTGGTTTTTGAGTTATGTTAATCCCACAAACGAACATTACATTTTTATTTATATAGATTTATTTATTTATTTATTACCCCATCTTTCACCCCATGGGGAATCAAGGTGGCGAACAATCACACACATTGGTCATAATTTAAAACAAAACAAATGAAAAATGAAAAATAAAAAACACAATTAAATAGCACTTTGTGGATTTTGGTTAAAATCTTATTAAAATATAACACTTAAAATAAAATGTAATACTCAACCTCACCCCCCTACTCCCGAATCTCACCCACAACCTCCCTAGCGGCATGCCTGTTATACTTCTCCAAATGCCTGCTGGCAAAGAAAGGTCTTAACCTGTTTGCAGAAGGCAAGCAGGAATGGGTCCATTCCGGTCTCTCTTGGGAGGGAGTTCCACAGTCTGGGAGCAGCCACTGAAAAGGCCCTCTCCAGTGTCTACCAGGTTCATAGAAAGAGATACAGTCCTTCAGATAACCTGGACCACAGCCGTATAGGGCTTTGTAGGTCAAAACCAGCACTTTGAATTGTGCCTGGAAACATTTTGGCAGTCAGTGGAGCTGCTGTAACAGCGGAGGTGTATGCTCCCTTTAGCCAGTCCCAGTTAGCAGTTTGCCTGCTGCTCTTTGAAACAGCTGAAGTTTCTGAGCACTTTTTAAAGGCAGCCCCATGTAAACACATTACAGTAGTCCCACAAGGATGTAAACAATGGGCTTTACAACAGAATTGGGTTTTACAACAGAGTGATCATGTATAGGTCTGATCTACTAGATACTTTTTTCATCTGAAGTCTGACATGGCTGTAGTGAAATTGGTAATTCCCATCTTTTCTAGAAGCAACATTTGTTCTTATTTTAAGTCTATGTGCCTTGCACAAATGGGTCTCCTGCCTGCACAAATATAAATTATTCGTAGTAGTTGCTCTTTCCCCACTTCCCTGGGATTTCTTTCCCCTAATTTAGGTGAGTGTTGAATCTTTTTACATAGCCTCCAAGATCCTGTTTAAAAATTGCACGTGTGTGGGAAAGTTCCTCAGAAAGGCAGTCATGTGTAGTGCTTGTTCTACCTTGGACTGGGTCACTGTATTCATTCTTACTCAAAGCAAGTGCCTCACAAGCCAAGGCTTCAAGAGCCGTTGGAGGCACAGAACGCACAAAAAAGAGCAAGCTGCTTACATGTAATTGTACTTCTTGTATGATCATTTGTGCCTTCACAAAAACCTGATCTCCTCTCTTCTTGCAGAGTGTTGGGGTTCAGCCTGAGTTTGAACTTGAACCTGATTCTCTGTTTGTTCCTCCTGATGCTAATGAAAGTATATTTACTGATGCTAATGGAAATGTACCTTTTGATGCCAATGCTCCTGAAATTAGTGAGGAAGAAACTGCTGTAGGTTTGGAAAATGCCAATGTTCCTGAAATTAGTGAGGAAGGAACTTCTGTAGATTTGGAAAATGAAAGTACCAGTGTTCATGAGAATGTTTCAGAGGGAGACCTTGAACTTTCCCTCCCTTCTGCACCTGTTAACTGTAATGACAACAGAAGGGGCCAAATTTGGGAAGACAGAAATAAAACACTCAGTTTGCGTCGATCCTCCCGAATTCAAGAATTAAAAACATTGGCTTCAAAACAGAAGGGCGGTTCACGGAACCAATTCTTGAGTTTTAATTGCCTTACGCTGGGCTGACTGTCTCAGTTCAGGCATCGTTTCAGAATTGATGAAGACCTTGGCAGTTCTCCCGGTTCCCTGGCCATAGTTTGGAAAGATTTCTAGGATATCAAGTACGGTTAGTGGATTGCTAACAGATTCCAGTATTTCCCAGTGAGGCTTTTGGTTTTGCTTTGTCCATTTAAATTCATGTTTGCTGATTTTGCTGTGGCTTTTGACTTGCATTTTTCCTTTATTTTGTAACCATTTTTCTTCAATAAAAAAGGATTGTTTTTCACAGCCAAGTGTTGTGGATAGTTATCTTAGGGCCTCGTTCCCTGCTCTGGATTGCAACACAGAGCTACGTTAACTCATAAAGAACATCAGAACTGTGGAGAGTAGCTCTTGGCACTACTTATGCTGATTCCTGAGATGGTGGGGTCACCATCAAAACCTCCTCGTCTATGAGGCATTCTATAGTTTTACATGTGAGTAGAGATGACCACTCGAAGAACTGCAGTTACAGGAAAGCAACCTGTCTTTTCACACTTGCTTGAGTGGAGCCACTGTTGGCGCAGTGGGTTAAACTCCTGTGCCGGGAGGACTGAAGACCAACAGGTCGCAGGTTTGAATCCAAGGAGAGCATGGATGAGCTCCCTCTATCAGCTCCAGCTCCTCATGCAGGGACACAAGAGAAGCCTCCCACAAACATCAAAAACATCCAGGCGTCCCCTGGGCAATGTCCTTGCAGACAGCCAATTCTCTCACACCAGAAGTGACTTGCAGTTTCTCAAGTTACTCCTGACATGACCAAAACAGAAGCAAAAACATTTGCTTGAATTTCAACACATCTTTGTATTTATGACATTTTCAAATGCTTTATTTGGTCCTTTTAGTCAGATCAAGGAACAAGGAGGAAGTGAAGAGTGTTATATCTATTTGCATAATTTCACAGATTCATGTGGCGGGCTTCTACACTGTCATATAATCCAAATAATCCACATTATCTGCTTTGAACTGGATTATGTGAGTCTACCATATAATCCAGTTCAAAGCAGATAATCTGGATTTTACATGGCAGTGTAGAAGGGGTCTGGAACTACTCTAAGGAGTAATAGTAATAGTTCTTCATCCTTCTGAGGAATTATTTTGGTTCAGTGGGTTAAATCTGAGTCTGACATAGCTGAATCAGTCATGTACACTATTCTGTTCATAGTCCTAACAGTACAAAACAGTAAGTGAATAACTACTTGAAGAAAATGTACCTTGATCAGGCTGTGAACTTTGTGTAATATTAGTTAACCAACAAGCGGCACCTATAACCAAGGATCACTTTCTGTTAAACTGGGGGGGAAAGGATCAGAACATTATTGGTTCCCTGTATTTGAATGGTTTCATTTCGAGTATCTGTATTGTTTTGGGGCATTTCTAGGTGGAAGATATTTTCTTCCCAAGTATCCAACTTGTTCTTGGAGCACACCCAGTACTTGGCAAGATTGCTAGGGTCAGAATAAGTGACACAATCCAAACAAAGAATTGGCCCAAAAACTATTGCATAACACGCAAGCTCATGTGACAGACTTTGTGCTTCTTTCTTAGAGTGCTTTTTGTCACACATATTGGCAGTGTGGGAATCTTGCTCTTTTGGATGTAATCTTAGCCTAATTGCCTAAAGAGGGGAAAACATTAACAAAAATGATAGGTTCAATTTCTGGTCAGACAGGTAAATTCTTGATATTTAGTGTTGAACACATTCTGTATGTTACTTCTCGTTTTTCTGTGTGTGTGTACGAGAGAGAAAGACACTGAGAAAATATGTGTGCATATATCAATGCCACTGTGCAGGAGTAAATTGTGTGTGTATGTGCATGAGCATATAGCAGAGTAAATGAAAATTGCATATGTGTAAATAGGCGTGTGGACAAGAGTGAGCGAGCAAGAATGAATGTTGTGAATATTGCATGTTCATACATGTGTCTATTGTATATGTTAACGTGAATTGGCTCTGAACAGGCTGATTGGGATATTTGTCATTACCTATTGGGCTGTAGTAAAGTGCAAGGAGTAAGTGCAAAATATGCAGGCAATGGGTTAGCTGTTAAATTGATATTAATTAAATGGTTGGGACTAAAGTTCCTAAGTGCAAAAGTCCTGGGTTGCTTCCCACTGTAGATCTTATATGTTGTTGTTCATTCGTTTAGTCGTCTCCGACTCTTTGTGACCTCATGGACCAGCCCACGCCAGAGCTCCCTGTCGGCCGTCACCACCCCCAGCTCCTTCAAGGTCAGTCCAGTCACTTCAAGGATGCCATCCATCCATCTTGCCCTTGGTCGGCCCCTCTTCCTTTTCCTTCCATTCCCCAGCATAATTGTCTTCTCTAGGCTTTGCTGTCTCCTCATGATGTGGCCAAAGTACTTCAACTTTGTCTCTAGTATCCTTCCCTCCAGTGAGCAGTCTGGCTTTATTTTCTGGAGGATGGACTGGTTGGATCTTCTCGCAGTCCAAGATCTTATATAGCAAAGCTGTAATATTCAGCTTGATGGCATTACATTAATAAAAGTCGGAATAATCCCCCTCCCCTCTTCCTGAGGTAGTGCTGGGCTACGAACTAGATTTTTAGTGCAACAGCAGTAGTAATATGTGTTGAAAAGGTCACCATAGGTCCCATAAAGGTCCGTGAGTCTGGTTCCAAAGAGCTGGTAAAGGAAATAATATTAACCAGAGCACACAGAGTACATGGTAGGAGTCCACCAAGCCTGGCAGCAGAGAGCCGTAGTCCTAGATGACTTAGCAAGATGGAGGGCATTGGAGCTGGTCTCCAAGATGGAAAACAACAGGAACAACATGAATGGCACCAATTCGCTACAGGAATGTAGTGAGCAGAGGAAGACAGCAGATAGTAGCAACCACAGGAATAAACAGAAGCAGCACTCATTCCAGAGCAATGGAGCAGCCAAGGAACATGAGCCAGGAATGGCGAACAGCAGAGGCACACTCCCCTCCCCTCGAGCTGCCGCTGCCTCCTGGTCCAGCTGGAGCAGCCAGATAATTCAGGAGGATTAAAATGTTAGATGTGCGACAATGAACTTAATAAGGCTACTACTCTGAGAAAGGTGAAACTTACTTGTTGAAACACGATCCCCCCCCCCCCAATAATTTGTCAAGGTCTTTGCAACACATTTTAAAAAATATATTATTATTTTCCAAGACTTTTTTGAACTTTTGCTATTCCAAAGACTGGAGATCAGGAGTGGACTGGCAGCAGCGGTTTCCCCACAAAGACTTTGTTGTTTCAACCCTTTAATAAAATGTATCTATTATTTCTAACCCTCTGCCTAACTTGTATCTTTTATATACATATATCTTGTATATATTTCTTCATATGAATTGGATATGTTTCTTTATAAAATGTAACAAAGCATAGTCCAGAGACAATAACATTTTCTTAACCCCGTTACGCTGTCCCGAGCAGTAAAGGTTGGGCTAATCCTTCTGACCGTTCCCAGCCAGGGCAATCATCATAATCCATTGTATATGTGTGTATGAAGAGATAGACAGTTTCCATGTCAGACCAGATAAGCCAGCAAATATTTGTTTAGCTGAATGGCTCACTTGGGCTGAGAGATTGCTGACCGTGGAAACGGAGGCTCAAAGTATGTATATTTACTTAACCTTTTATTGAACACCCAACCTTTGATTGCTGAGATCATCACCTTTTGTCTTCAGAACCTTTTATCTCCAGAGTCAGAACTGGATAGTTGAGTCAATCAAAGACTCATTATCTTTTCTGGGACATGGTTTCCACCAGGGACGCCCCCTTCAAATGCAGAAGCATAAACATACAGAGAAAAGCTACAGGAGACATCCCACCAGCTGATTGGTTCCCTGGCCAGCGAATCCCTGACAGTCACTTCCCCACAAAAGGAGATCCCTGCCAGAAGGTGGTGACATCAGCAGTGCCCTCAGCCAATCAGGGCACAGATCAGGACTGGCCTTTCTCTCAGCCAATCAGAGAGGGGAGTGGGAATTTTGAATATATCTGTCATGGTGTATAAGAAAAATAGCTTTTCTCTGTATGTTTATGCTTGTACATTTGAAACATCAAATTGTACTTGCATCCTTTTCTGCTGAACTAAATAAACCTCTATGGCTTGCCTTCAACCTAAGTGAGTATTTCTCTGTCCTAACCCATTCGGTGTAGTTTGAGCTCCCCAGGCATGTATCCTCATTATCAGTGGTCCTAGTTATCCACAACAAAGATGCTACACAAGGGTTGAATGAAAAGTAATGCCTCCACCTTCATAACTCCTCAACAGATGGCAGTACTGGTATGTGGCAGGTACTGGCTTGTTCAGTAGACTCTCCTCTACAGTTCCATTTTGGCAGGAAGCCTTAGCATTGAACGGTTGTGTTGTTAAAGTGTGAAGTATGGAACCCTGCACAGACGGTCGGTCAATGTGAATGCAGTTATGACAGCAGAAGTGTCACCCCAAAGGAGATTCATCAGAGAATGCAAGCTGTTTATGGTGATTGTGTTGATGTGAGTACTGTGTTGGGGCAAGAAAGTTCAAAGATGTTGAGGTGGGAACATCTGACTTGCGTGACAGGCAAAGAGTTGAACGTCCTGTGACAGCAACCACCGAGTTTCACAAGCAAAAGGTTGACAGATTGATTCAAGACGATCGTTGTATCACTCAGAGAGAAATTTCAAGCATAATTGGCATTTCACAAGAACGTGTGGGAAAATTTCCCATCAGAAGTATCCTGTGGCAAACATCAGTTGCCAATAAGATGTCGCTGGAGAAAACTTGAAGCCCAGAAGTGCATTTTAATTGCCAGTAGGCCTTGGAACAGCATTCTCAAATTCTCAACTGTAATTTAGAGCTGTGAATATATGAATGGGTAAGATTAAGGCCCCATTTAAACAGTCCTAAAACGTGGGAAACAGATTAGCCTGAGGCATCCAGATGACAGTTCAGGCTAATCCATTTAAACCTAAAGTAAACTGGATTCCCTAAATTAAATCCAGGTTTAACAAATACTTCTGAAGATCCGGACCTTGCCTGGAGGTCCGGATCTTTGGAGGTATAGGGCCTGTGGAGACAGAGTCCTGGGATTATCCTTCTGTGATCCCAGTGAGTTTCCCCAGTAATGCTTCCTTCCCAAGCTCAGGCAGCCTGGAGAAGAGGGATGGCACTGCAGTCTCCCCTTCCTCCCCCCATTTCCCATGAATCTAGGTAAAAGCATAATGTTAATGGCAGGTGTTGGCTTGCTAAATCTTGCTTGCTAAATCTAGGGGAAAGTTTGGGGTTTGTTTTCAACCTTGTGCAATCTGTTTCAAGAATAGATATTTTGTTGTCCAGCAGACAGTAGCATCGAAATTAAAGTGTCTGATAGCCTACAATCATCTGGGTCATTTTAGCAAATAATTTTGAACTGTTTTAGCAAATAATTTTGAACAGCCCAAATCAAGGTATTTTTCATTGCAGTACATTGATTCTAAAATATCTTCCTCAACAAAGGATGTCCAACAAGTTTTCTCTGCTGTAGCACATTGTTTAAACCTCTAGTTGCAGGAAATCTACTGACCGAAAGGTTAGCAGTTCAAAGTTAGGGTGAGCTCTTGACTGTCAGCCCTAGCTTCTGCCAACCAAGCAGTTCGAAAGCATGCAATGTGAGCAGATCAATAGGTACCATCTCGGTGGGAAGGTAAAGAGCGCCTCATGCAGACATGCCAGCAAAACATGATTGGAGATGTCTACGGACAACAGGCTCCTCGGCATGGAAAAATGAAACAACAGCACCACCCCATGGCCGGAGCTGAGCATCGCCTCCAGAAGCCAGAGATTAGCTTTTACCTTTGTCTATGTATTGTATGTTGTTGTTGTTCATTGTGTAAAACGCATTGAATGTTTGCCTTATATCTGTATACTGTAATCCACTCTTGAGTCCCTTCAGGGAGATAAAGCGGAATATAAATAAAGTGTATTGTTTTTATTATTATTATTTCTTACTTTTTTTTTAGAAAAAAATGGAAAATAGTAAATATAAACACATTATATTACCAATTTGAGTATGGTGTTGAACTCGATGGTTCACTGTAGAAATTACTTTGTGTTCTTAGGTGCATGTATGACCAAAAGATATAATGGTACATATGCATTTCCCCCTGAAATGTTTGCAAATTCTCCTTTTCCTTTTCAAAACATTCCCTTCTCTTTTTAAACAATAACAGCAGCAGCAGCAGCAACAACAACAATAAATGTTGCAGATTTGCAAGAGAGTACATACCAGAATCTGGTTTTTCTCACATTTTCATGACTATGTAATAAACCCGTCAATATTCATTGAGGGACATGGCTGGCTTAGAGATTTCCCAACAAATTTAACATATTTCTACATTTTCAAATCTCAGGAACTCACCATATTTCTGATTCTCCAAACATTGACAACACAGCATGTTACCCCAAATGTCAGATTATGGATGATTGTTAAGCACTGGGAGGATTCATCTTAGGAAAAACAAGCCCATTTTACCAACTACAAATTGAAGAGATTTATATATATCGGAAATAGCTGTCACTACTATAGATGATGGATGTGTAGCAGTGAAATTCATGCCAAATGTGAAATCTTTCAGGCTCCCTCCTCTGTTTCTTGAAATGGTGTTATGTAAACTCCTTTGCAACAGCAATGTGCGGCATGTCCAAAGCAAGCACTGTGTGAAACATCAACTCCTACAAGCAAGAAGTCTGAACTTGATGAAGTTTGTATAAGTAACCTAACACCTCCTGCCAATTATGTAAAGTTACATGTGAGCTTTTGTGTAGGCATTCTTGCTTGTTGGGAGGTATTGCCATTCTGCCTTAACTTTCAGAATTGTTATGCCATTTTAAAAGTTCCACAGTACTTTGTCCCCATTTAGAAGAATGTGTTCTGTATACAGGAGGGGGTGTGGATCTTTTTGTCTGCCAGGTTTTTCTTTTTAATTAGAACTACCACAATGCCAAAAAATATACGTGCCAAGGGTTCCAGACTCCATTTATTTTTCTGGATTCCTATGAATGGATAGATGTGCAAAGGTCAGGAATTTGTCTAGAACTGGAAATCCATCCTCCTCAAACTTATTTTTGTAAACCCAATACTGTTTTTTTTTTTATTCCTGGCCATTTGTAATTGTAATTAGGGCTGTGGTGCTGCAATGGGTTAAAACGTTGAACTGTTGAATCTGCTGAAAGAAAGGTTGGTGGTTCAAAACCATGGGTTGGAGTGGGCTTCTGCTGTTAGCCCTAGCTCCTGCCAACCTAGCAGTTCGAACACATGCAAATGTGAGTAGATCAATAAGTACTGCTTTGGCAGGAAGGTAATAAATGCTGCCAACATGACCAGGAGATGTCTATGGACAACAGGCTCCTTGGATTGGAAATGAAGCAAGAGCACCTCCCCATGGCCAGAGTTGAGAACTGCTTCCAGAAAGCCAGAGATTAAAGGGAAGCCTTTATCTCTGTTCTGTGCATTTGTATGTCATTTGTTATTTCCACTGTATTAAAGGCTCTGAATATTTGCCTATCTATGTATGTTGTAATCCTCAGGGAGGTAGAGCAGAATATAAATAAAATGTTATTATTATTGTTGTTGTTGTTTCTCATTTATTAGAAATGTGGGCAAGATACCCATAATAAACAATGATTTCTGGATCATCTTTCATCATATTTGGTGACCATACTATCAATGTCTTGTATATGTTATATGTACCAAAAAAATCATCAACAGTCTCTTACTATTACTTCTAACATCAGTTTGAATATTTATTTGGTGTCCCTTTAAATGCTTCAGCAAAACTACGCATTTGAACTCTGAAACAGGGGTCCTCAAACATTTTAAGCCAAAAGACGGTCTCTCAGGCAGTTGAAAAAAAATGAACAAATTCCTATGCACACTGCACATATCTTTGTAGTGCAAAAATATAATAATGAAAGAAAAATACAGTATTTGAAATATGAGGAACAATTTAACAACATAAAGTTACTACTCTTTCAAAGGGACATATGGGCCTGCTTTTGACTAATGTGAGAATCAAGTTAATTAGGATTGTTGTTGTGTGCCTTCAAGCTGTTGCAGCCTTAGGACGACCCTAAGTCTAAAGTTTAAAGCCGGGGCTGGTTAAATGACCTTGGGGGGCTGCATCTGGCCCACGGGCCATAGTTTGGGATCCCCTGTTCCAAACTTTAAAGTCTCTATCTGAAGATATTCTACCAATGAAACATACAACTTATCTCAACTGGGCAAAAAAACCAAAACAAAACAAAACACACACACACACCTTTATTTTGCTTTACGGATGGCTGCTTTATCATGATACTCCACTTTCTTCATTTATCCCTTATAAGAAAACCAAGTTCACAAAGCGTTCATCCTTGCAGCATTCAATGTTCTGCCCTCAGGAGTACGCCAGGGCAGATTTCTGAGAATTCAACTTTAGTACACACTGTACCCACGTAAGGAGGGACTTTCTGACACTTTTGTATTGCAATCTATATTTTGACCTGAGATGTCACCTTATTTAAGCTGTTTTGATCATTTTAGCAGTGCTTCTAGATGAAAGGATGATAATGTACTCTGACAATATCTGGCTGTGACTGGGCATGGGACTGATCCACCTCCCCCATCATGTATACTAAAACTGAATGGTAACACATCCGGGCATGCCCTGGGCAACATCCTTGCAGATGACCAATTCTCTCACACCAAAAGCGACTTGCAAACCCTTAACAATCATCCAGAGATTTCAAATGGAGTGGACTGTGAAGACTTCCACCTGGAAACTGATGCTCTCACTACAGGAGAACATGCAGGTCAAGAATAGGGCTCCATGGTTACCTACATACCCACCGCCAGGACACCGCACTTGGAGGACAATCTTACTCAGACAACAAGAGATCAACTATGTAAGTAGGTATAGTTACATTTATATAGTTTTACAATTACAAATGGCCCTTTGACGGCAACCATAATGCCAATGTGGTCCTCAGTGAAAATGAGTTTGACACCGCTGTTCTAGGGGTTTACAGGGATCACAACATGCATGTTTCCAATGCACCTAGTTTTGAAATGAAAATGCAAATCACCTTCTACTCTTGAAGCCAATCCTTGATCACAAACTGATTACTTTTACTTCACTTCCCTTTATGCTGTTTTACACATCTGCTGTATCTTCCAGCACAATATTGTAATTGATCATTATACTGCGACAAGTGGTTTGTAGCAGATATTCCCAATGAACTGTGCTCTAAATGGTCCAAACACTGTTTATGAGTTAATGGAAATTTTGTCCACAGCTCTCTCCTGTGGATTAGCTATTTACATTTTATGGCTTGGTTTGACATTCTGTTATCTATGCTATAGGCCATTTAAAGACTGTTGCATGTTCTCTTTCTACATTACATAAACTGAGTGATAGTATAATTACCTGATCTGTACAAAAGGTTCATTTCAAAAGCACCATGACCTACCTACATGGTACATCCACCTATTGACTGTAACACTACAGTCATATGTATACCTATGACTGTATGAAGGGCAAAGTGTCAAAATTTATCTCCTAGTTGGATGAAACAATTATTCTAGAACTTTTAAATACCGGTAGCCAGATTTTGTTCATTGAACCACTGAAATCCACAATCATGTGGACAATGTCAACAGAAAGGAGGAAAACATGAAAATGAACAGTATTAAAAAAAATCTCTAGAATCAGGACAGTAAATAAAGATCAACACTCAGAAAACAGGGATTTCCAGAAAGGAAACTATCAGGCCAGCAAACACCTACCAACAAAGGATTCCCCCAGTCAGGAAGCAGCCGGACTTTGAAGTTGCAAGGCCATTCAAGCTGGCCAATTGCAATATTCATACTTGACTCAAACAGACAAGAGTTCTTTCTCCTACCCTGGACAGTCCACAGATATATAAACCCCACTTGGCTAGTTTCCAAGAGACCTCACAACCTCTGAGGATGCCTGCCATAGATGTGGGCAAAACATCAGGAGAGAATGTTTCTGGTACATGGCCATACAGCCCGGAAAACTCATAGCAACTTAGTGTTTCTGGCCACAAAAGCCTTTGACAACACAATCCTGATGGGTTTAGGGCCCATCCAGACAGTACCTTTATCCCAGGAGCTCCCAGTTCAAAACGACAGGTGTCCAAATGCCATTCTCTGAAAATATGGGAGAAATTGCTACAAAGTGCTAAAAACGTGAGATTTTCAGTTACAGAAATATCCCAGTTCTGATCAGAAAATGAGGATATTCAAATCTGTATGTCCCTACACTCAGAAAATACAGGAATTTTTATGTTGGTTTGTTCCTGGGTTATACATATCAGTTCCTGATTTTTTGTATCCTAAAAACATGGCAACAATTGACTAGAGGGCGAAAACTTTACCCTGGCAAGTGAAACTTTGTCCTCCACATGTTTAATGAAGTTTGTAACACACAAACAAAAGTTTTTCATGTAATCAATTTTGCCCATGTTTTTATGATAAAAGGCATGAGAAACAAACACGTATAACCCAGGAACATCATCCAGTTCTTCCCAGGAAGAAGTCCATGACCAAACTTGTCTGGATAGGTGGCCATGCGGCCTCTGAATCATAATAATAATGACAAAGTTCTGTTCCTGGCTTGAATGTGTCAGTTCTTGTTTAACAGTGTAATCCTGACCTTGAAAGTAATGGTTCTACTCCACAAACTTTGTTTGTGTGTCCCAAACTTCATTAAATGTGTGGAGGACGAAGTTTCTCTTTCCAGAGCAAAGTTTTTGCCCTCTAGTTAACTTTCACAATTTTTTCAGGAAAAAAGCAACGAGGAACAGATATCATCTTGTGAGCTTCAAAATTTCATAACAAAGTCTGGACATTGCAGGCAGAAATTCCTGGATCAACAGGTTTGTGTGTAGACTTGCTCTCAGGTCCCGTTTGTTTGTTTTTTTACTTCCCCATGTACTTGACATGGGGATTTGGTTATCCAAATGTGCAGACCTGCCCTCAACCCCCTCGTGGAAAACCTGCGATTTGGTGCTGTCTAGAAGCACCCTGGGTTACCTGAGTCTACACTGCCATATATTCCAGTTCAAAGCTGATAATGTGGGATATTATTCAGCTGTGTGAAAAGGAGCTGAATTTGCTGGTGGGGGTGGAAGTAGAGAGAGAAAAAGAATACCCTGAGGGGGGCCAAGTGGTTTCCTTATTTGTGCACTTTATTCATCCTCTCAAAAGCGTTCACCAGAAGTTGCTCAAGGGCGAGGGCTTGCATTGGGCTTTTGTCCCTTGTGGCTCCAAATGTGAAGAAACCTGCCTTCCAAGCCTGTAGCCAAGGGGACAGCTTAGGGGTTTGTTTATTTATTGTGTCAGGAGTTGTATTGTATTTTTTTAAAACACACACACACACAAAATTTTGCAAACTTGGCATTCTATTACATATCCTTTGACCAGTAGCTGGCTTCTTGGAGTGCCTCTGGGTGTTGCTATAAGGTTTAGGGGTTCAAACCACCCACTTTTCCTGACCAACTACTCATGAATTTTAACTGATTGACCAAATCCCCATGCAAAGTATGTGAGAAGCAAATATTAAGAGTCCCTACAGAACTACAAATACTATCTCAACCAAATTTTGATTATACACACTATCATTACTTACCTTTTTACTAATTTACATTGCAAATGCAACATTGGCTGACATAGTGGGAGCAACCATAGTGAAAACTGCCAAAATGTGGTAGCCGGCAGGCAAAGCCTAAGGTGTGGGATGGTGGGGATTTGACCTGGATTGCAGGTGGAAACTGAGGAAACTGTGGAAACTGAGGTGCCTCCCACTGGTTCATCTAATCTAGTGATTCCCAACCTTCTTTTGACCAGGGACCACTTTAACCAAGGACCACTTTGACCAGGGACCACTCTCCAGCATTAGTACCAAAAGGGTTATGAATCAGTTTTAGATTAGATTGGGTTTGGTTATTTGGGATGCTGATTTGGAAAATTGTATTGCATAGTCCACATCAGCTCTAGTTTCTTTCGTGGGTAGTCAGCCCCTCCCCTTCCGACATCCCCATTGCCTCGGCACTATAAGAAGGTTTCTCGAGACCAGTCGCTCTTGTTGCCATGTGGTTTTGAGGCAACAGTGTAGTAATGGTGAGGCCCTGGATTATATTTTCATTATTACAGAACACTGGTGGTCCATGGACCACAGGTTGAGAGCCACTGATCCAATCGAAGCCCTGCAAAAGAAACCATGGAACAGAAGCAAAGACAAGAAGCTGTGTCATGACGTGATACGAACAAGACTGCAATAGAACTTCAATAGTCACTAAAAAACAGAGTACCATTGGAACAAATTACCTGAAAACTTCTTGCTAATTCATAGCAGAAAATGTCTTGATGTAACCTGTCATGATAAAGGAAAGAAGAAGAAAGCAGAAGAAAACAGAAAGAAACATCTACCTATTGTGGAAACTCTTGTCCTTTGTGGAAGTAGGTGAACATAGCATTAAACAAAACGTGCAGAATAATCACAGGATGTCTTAAACCTACACCTGTTGATAAACTCTACAAGCTAGCTGGTATTGCCCCCCCCACCCCCCGATGTGTGACAGGAAGTTGCTGCTAACTGAGAGAGAAATAAGGTTGTACACCGTGAATGCCATCCACTGCATGTCTATCAGCTTCCTCCCAGTAGACTCGAATCAACAAAAAGCTTCTTGAGGGAACTCCTCTTAATGTTCCCTCAGCAACATCAAGAGTATCATTCTGGAAATCCCAATTGGATGGCCCCCCATGAGGGCCTGCCTCCAGGGGCAAACCAAGAAAGGGCAACTTGGAAGTCCCTGAACTGACCCAGAAGTGGAGTGGGCAGATCAAAAGACAACCTAGCAAAATGGCACTGCCTAGAACAGCGTTTCTCAACCTGGGAGTCAGGACCCCTGGGGGGGGGGGGCAGGGGCAGAGGGTCACCAAAGACCATCAGGAAACACAATATTTTCTGTTGGTCATGGGGGTTCTGTGTGGAAAGAGCCCCATTCTATCATTGGTTGGAGCAGTGGGACTATGAGCCCTAAACGGGCCCCTAAGTTTTGTTCAATTCCTGGTCAAACTTTTGATTGTAGGTGAACTATAAATCCCAGCAACTACAACTCCCAAATGACAAAATCAACCCACACCACCAGTATTTGGGCGTATCAGGTATTTGTGCCAAATTTGGTCCAGTGAATGAGAATATATCCTTCATATATCTACATTACGATTCATAACAGTAGCAAAATTACAGTTTTGAAGTAGCAACAAAAATAATTTTATGGTTGCGGGTAACCACAACATAAGAAACTGTATTAAGGGGTCTCAGCATTAGGAAGGTTGAGAAACACCGACCTTGAAGAATCCCACACTTTGTGCAACTGTGGAACAGAACAGACAACTCCGCATCTGTATGCTCGTCCGTTGACACACTTGCTTACCCCCCTCCCTCCCCCAGAGACAATTCCACATCTGTATACTTGTCCGCAATATCCTGCCTCATGTACAGAGGAAGAATTGTTTGAGGCTACAGACAATGCGGTCACTGTTGCCCATTTTTGATGAAAATATATTTAGTGGCTTGTGCTCCTTCTATTTTTTAATCAGTTTTACTAGTTTATGCAATGCTTTTGATATGAAATAAATAAAGAGGGAGAAATGATTCAGGACCTATTCCCCATGAAGAACCTTTGCACAATGATGGTCATTTCAGGGCCTTGTTGAGATCTCAGGAGAAATTGACCTCAAAAGTCATCTCAGGGGGGGAAAAGTTTCACACCATCCTGAATTTGTTTGCTGGCTATGGGCCTGACTTCATTCATCCTCGCAAAAGCATTTTCCAGAAGTTGGTCCAGGGTGAGGGCTTGAGCTTTGATCCCTTGTGGGTCTAAATGCGAAGAAACCCTCTTTCTGTGTGCCTTAGGAAGGTTGAGAAACACTGATCTAAAAGAATCCTCCACCTATACAAGGTGGACTTTGGAGCAGAACAATTCTGCTGCTGTATGCTTGTCCACAATGCCCTGCCTCATGTACAGAGGAAGAATCCTTTGAGGCTACAGACAATGCGGTCGCTGTTGCCCTTTTTTGTCATTTCAGGGCGTTGTTGACATCTCAGGAGACACAGACCTCGAAAGTCATCTCGGGGGGGGGTCGGGGGGGTCACGCCCTCCTAAATTGTTTTGCTGGCTAGGGGTCTGACTTCATTTATCCTCACAAAAACGTTCTCCAGAAGCTGCATTTGGACTCTTGTGTCCTTTTGTGTGCTCCTCAGGCGCTTGTGCGGGTTGAGGAACACTGACAGAGAGGAATCCTCCACCTTTTAAGACTGTGGAGCTGAACAGACAACTCCGCATCTGTATGCTTGTCCGCAATGTCCTGCCTCATGTACTGAGGAAGAATTCTTTGAGGCTACAGACAATGTGGTCGCTGTTGGCCATTTTTGTCATTTCAGGGCCTTGTTGAGATCTCAGGAGACACTGACCTCAAAAGTCATCTCATTGGGGGAAATGTTTCACACCCTTCTGAATTTTTTTTGCTGGCAATGGGCCTGACTTCATTCATCCTCGCAAAAATGTTCTCCAGAAGCCGCATTTGGACCCTTGTGTCCTTCTGTGTGCTCGTCAGGCGCTTGTGGGCAGGCATGTAGCCGAGGGGGGGGCACTTGGGGGGCTTCAGCCCCCACCCCCGAAATTCTGATGGTGGTCCGCGAGAAGGCCTTACTGGTACATTATTTAAACTGCCCACATCTGATCACCATGCTCAATATATCCCATATGCATGGGGGTATTGGGGTAACGATACAAAAGGTTTGCTAGGGTAGACCCTCTTTCACTCAGACTCAGCCCCCCCCCCCGAACCAAACTCAGCCCCCCCCCAAAACAAAATCCTGGCTACGGGCCAGCTTGTGGGGGTTGAGGAACACTGACATAGAAGAATCCTCTAGTTTGTACGACTGCGGAGCCAAACAGACAACTCCGCATCTGTATGCTTGTCCGCAATGTCCTGCTTCATGTACAGAGGAAGCATTGTTTGAGGCTACAGACCATGTGGTCACTGTTGCCCACTTTTGTCATTTCAGGGCCTTGTTGAGATCGCAGGAGACACTGACCTCAAAATTCATCTCATTGGGGGAAAAGTTTCACACCCCCTTGAATTTTTTTTGCTGGCTATGGGCCTGATTTCATTCATCCTCGCAAAAGCATTCTCCAGAAGCTGCTCCAGGGCGAGGGCTTGAGCTTTGGTCCCTTCCGGGTCCAAATGCGAAGAAACCCACCTTCTGTGCTCTCATGAGGCGCTCTCATAAGGGTTGAGGAACACTGACCTAGAAGAATCCTCCACCTTGTATGACTGTGGAGCAGAACAGACAACTCCGCATCTGTATGCTTGTCCGCAATGTCCTGCCTCATGTACTGAGGAAGAATTCTTTGAGGCTACAGACAATGTGGTCGCTGTTGGCCATTTTTGTCATTTCAGGGCCTTGTTGAGATCTCAGGAGACACTGATCTCAAAAGTCATTACAGGGGGGAGAAGTTTCACACCTTCCTGAATTTTTTTGCTGGCTATGGGTCTGACTTCATTCATCCTCGCAAAAGCATTCTCCAGAAGCCGCATTTGGACCCTTGTGTCCTTCTGTGTGCTTGTCAGGCGCTTGTGCAGGTTGAGGAACACTGACAGAGAAGAATCCTCCAATGTATTGTCGAAGGCTTTCATGGCTGGAATCACTAGGTTCTTGTGGGTTTTTTTCGTGCTATAGGGCCATGTTCTAGAGGCATTTCTCCTGACGTTTCGCCTGCATCTATGGCAAGCAACCTCAGAGGTAGTGAGGTCTGTTGGAATTAGGACAATGGGTTTATATATCTGTGGAATGGCTGGGGTGGGGCAAAGAGCTCTTCTCTGCTGGAGCTAGGTGTGAATGTTTCAACTGACCACCTTCATTAGCATTTGAAGGCCTGGCTGAGCCTGGGGGAATCTTTTGTTGAGAGGTGTTAAGATGTGCCTGGTTGTTTCCTCTCTGCTGTTTTGCTGTTGTAATTTTAGAGTTTTTTAATACTGGTAGCCAGATTTTGTTCATTTTCATGGTTTCCTCCTTTCTGTTGAAATTGTCCACATGCTTATGGATTTCAATGGCTTCTCTGTGTAGTCTGACATGGTGGTTGTTAGAGTGGTCCAGCATTTCTGTGTTCTCAAATAATATGCTGTGTCCAGGTTGGTTCATCAGGTGCTCTGCTATGGCTGACTTCTCTGGTTGAATTAGTCTGCAGTGCCTTTCATGTTCCTCCACCTTGTGCGACTGTGGAGCAGAACAGACAACTCCGCATCTGTATGCTTGTCCGCAATGTCCTGCCTCATGTACGGAGGAAGAATTCTTTGAGGCTACAGACAATGCGGTCCCTGTTGCTTATTTTTGTCATTTCAGGGCCTTGTTGAGGTCTCAGGAGACATTGACCTCAAAAGTCATCTCAGAGGGGTGAAACGTTTCACAATCTCCTGAATTTTTTTGCTGTCTATGAGCCTGACTTCATTCATCATCGCAAAAGCATTCTCCAGAAGCTGCTCCAGGGCGAGGGCTTGAGCTTTGGTCCCTTGTGGGTCCAAATGCGAAGAAACCCGCCTTCTGTGCACTCGTGAGGTGCTTGTGAGGGTTGAGAAACACTGACAGAGAAGTATCCTCCACCTTGTATGACTGTGGAGCAGAACAGACAACTCCGCATCTGTATGCTTGTCCGCAATGTCCTGCCTCATATAAGGAGGAACAATTCTTTGAGGCTACAGACAATGCGGTCACTGTTGCCCGTTTTTGTCATTTCAGGGCCTTGTTGAGATCTCAAGAGACATTGACCTCAAAAGTCATCTCAGGGGGGAGAAAAGTTTCACACCCTCCTGAATTTTTTTTGCTTAAAATGACAAAAACTGAAACCCGCCTTCTGTGCACTCATGAGGTGCTTGTGAGGGTTGAGAAACTTTGTGTGACTGTGGAGCAGAACAGACAAATCCGCATCTGTATGCTTGTCCGCAATGTCCTGCCTCATGTACTGAGGAAAAATTGTTTGAAGCTACAGACAATGCGGTCGCTGTTGCCCGTTTTTGTCATTTCAGGGCCTTGTTGAGAACTCTGAAGACACTTGACCTCAAAAGTCATTACAGGGGGGAGAAAAGTTTCACACCCTTCTGAATTTTTTTGCTGGCTATCCTCCAGAAGCTGCTCCAGGGCGAGGGCTTGAGCTTTGGTCCCTTGTGGGCCCAAATGCGAGGAAGCCCGCCTTCTGTGCAGTTCTGTGAGGCGTTTGGACTTTGCTGGCGAGAGCCCACTGAGGCTTCTCGTTGCCTTGGCTTTCCTTTCCCCTCCCTCAGTCTCTCTCTGGGCGGAGGGTGGAGCCCGAGGAAGAGGGCGAGCCGCGGGGCCGGTCCAGGAGGGAAGTGCGACGTGTCCCCTCGGCTGGCTCTTAAACCTTCCCCTTTTCCCCCCTTTCGCTGCCTCCGTCCCTCGCCGCCTCTCCGAGCCCGGCCCCGCTGGAAGGAGCTGCTCTCTGCCCTCGCGCTCTCGCCCTCCCTCGCGCTCCAGCCGGGACTCTGCAGCAACATGTCCGAGAACAAGAAGCAAAGGATGGTAAGGAAGGGCCGCGGCTTTCTCCCCTCTTCGCCCCCTCCTCGCCTCGCGCCGGCTCCTGATTGGCTCCCGCCTGCGCGCGCTCCTGCCTCTGCTGAGAAGGGATACCCCCCCCCCCCAGCTGCTCTCCTCAGCACTTTGGGACTTCAACTCCCAGGAGCCAGTCAGCTTGGCCAACACTCGGGAATTCTGGGAGTTGGAGTCCAACGCATCTGGAAGACCAGTCTTTCTCAACCTTCCTAATAATAGGTTCCTCAAGTTGTGGTGACCCTCAACCATAGCATTATGATGTTGCTTCTTCACAACTGTCATTTTGCTACTGATATGAATCTTAATGTAAATATCTGATATGCAGGATGTATTTCATTCACTGGACCAAAGTTGGCCCTAATTGGGAGTTGCTGGGATTTATAGTTCACCTACAATCAAAGAGCATTCTGAACTCCACCAACGATGGGATTGAACCAAACTTAAAAAATTGATTTTTTAATTTGGGAATTGTAGGTTAAGGTTTTCCCCTGACATTAAGTCCAGTCATGTCTGACTCTGGGGTGTGGTGCTCATCTCCATTTCTAAGCCGAAGAGCCAGCGTTGTCCGTAGACACCTCCAAGGTCATGTGGCCAGCATGACTGCATGGAGCGCCGTTACCTTCCCGCCAGAGCGGTACCTATTGATCTACTCACATTTGCATGTTTTCGAACTGCTAGGTTGGCAGAAGCTAGGGCTGACAGCGGAAGCTCACGCCGCTCCCTGGAATCGAACCTGCGACCTTTTGGTCAACAAGCTCAGCAGCTCAGTGCTTTAACCCACTGTGTCACCGGGAGTTGTAGTTGTTGGTATTTATAGTTAACCTACAAGCAAGGAGCATTCTGAACTCCACCAACGATGGAATTGAACCAAACTTGTCACACAGAATTCCCATGATCATCAGAAAACACTGGAAGGGTTTAGTGGGCATTGACCTTGAATTTTGGAGTTGTAGTTCACCTACATCCAATCCAGAGAGCACTGTGGACTCTAACATAGAATTATAGAGTTGGAAGAGACCTCATGGGCCATCCAGTCCAACCCCTGCCAAGAAGCAGGAATATTGCATTCAAATCACCCCTGATAGATGGCCATCCAGCCTCTGCTTAAAAGCTTCCAAAGAAGGAGCCTCCACCACACTCCGGGGCAGAGAGTTCCACTGCTGAACTGCTCTCAGACAGGAAGTTCTTCCTCATGTTCAGATGGAATCTCCTTTCTTGTAGTTTGAAGCCATTGTTCCGCGTCCTAGTCTCCAGGGAAGCAGAAAACAAGCTTGCTCCCTCCTCCCTGTGACTTCCTCTCACATATTTATACATGTCTATCATGTCTCCTCTCAGCCTTCTCTTCTTCAGGCTAAACATGCCCAGCTCCTTAAGCCACTCCTCATAGGGCTTGTTCTCCAGACCCTTGATCATTTTAGTCGCCCTCCTCTGGACACATTCCAGCTTGTCAATATCTCCTCAATTATGGTGCCCAGAATTGGACACAATATTCCAGGTGTGGTCTAACCAAGGCAGAATAGAGGGGTCGCATGACTTCCCTGGATCTAGACACTAGACTCCTATTGATGCAGTCCAACAATGATGGATCTGGACCAAACTTGGCACAGATACTCCATATGCCCAAACGTGAACACTTGTGGGGTTTTGGGAAATTAGACCTTGAGATTTGGGAGTTGTACTTGCTGGGATTTATAGTTCACCTACAATCAGGGATCATTCTGAACCCCAACCATGATAGAATTGGGCCAAACTTCCCACACAGAGACCCCCATGACCAACAGAAAATACTGTGTTTTCTGATGGTCTTTGGTGACACGACACCTCCTTGCAACCCCTCCCTTCAGGGTCTCGACCCCCAGGTTGAGAAACACTGTGGAAGACCATTGATGGTCCAAAAGTAGAGGCGGAGGGGAACTGAGGGAATTTAGGAGAGGTTTGCTGCAGGTGGAGGTCCAGGTTGGATATGACAACCTTCTTCAAGCCTTCTCTAGTTATGTTTATCTATGGTCCTGTTTGTCGTGTTATCGAAAGCTTTCATGGCCGGAATCACTGATTTGCTGTGAGTTTTCCCCGGCTGTGTGGCCATGTTCCAGAAGCATTCTCTCCTGATGTTTTGCCCACATCTATGGCAGGCATCCTCAGAAGTTGGAAGCTAGGCAAGGGTTGTGTGTGTGTGTGTGTGTGTGTGTGTGTGAGCAGCAACTTGAGAAACTGCAAGCAGGCCCATAGCCGGGTTTGGGGGAGGGGGGGGGTTGAGAGGTGTTAGCTGGCCCTGATTGATTCCCCTGTTTTCTGAGTGCTGTTCTTTATTTACTATCCTGATTTTTGAGTTTTTTAAAAATCCTGATAGCCAGATTTTGTTCATTTTAATGGCTCCCTCCTTTCTGTTCAACTTGTCCACAAGTTAGTGGATTTCAATGGTTTCTTTGTGTCATTTGACATGGTGCTTGTTAGAATGGTCCAGCTGGGAAGAGCGGGTTGAGCTCCCGTCTGTCAGCTCTGGCTTCCCATGCAAGGACATGAGAGATGCCTTCCACTGGAAGGTAAAACATCCGGGTGTCTCATGGGCAACGTCCTTGCAGACAGCCAATTATCTCATACCTGAAGTGACTTGCAGTTTCCTAAGTCGCTCTTGACATGGAAAAAAAAACATTTCTGTGTTCTCAAATAATATGCTGTGTCCAAGTTGCTTCATTGGGTGCTCTGCTATGGCTGACTTCTCTAGTTGTCTTAGTATGGAGTGCCTTTCGTGTTCCTTGATTCGTGTTTGGGCAATGCTGCATTTGGTGATCCCTGTGTAGACTTGTCCACAGCTGCATAGTATATGGTAGACTCCTGCAGAAGCGAGAGGATCCCTCTTGTCCTTTGCTGAACGTAGCAGTTGTTGAATTTTCTTGGTGGGTCTGTAGATAGTTTGTATGTTGTGTTTCCTCATCAGCTTCCCTATGCGGTCAGTGGTTCCCTTGATGCATGGCAAGAACACTGGATGGATTTTTGTCTTTACTGTTGTGGCTTGTTCTTGGTCTTGCAGTTCTTCTGATGTCTGTGGTGGAGTCTCCATTGGCCTGTAGAGCCCAGTTTAGATGGTTCAGTTCACCTTGGAGGAGGTGGGGTTCGCAGATGATGATGATGATGATGATGATGATGATTATTATTACTATTATTACTATTACTTGAAACACAACAAGATGAGTCCACTGCAGACACTCTGCTGGCTGCTGTATTGGATCACACGTCGGACACTTATTATTATTATTTGCGATATTTGTATACTGCTCTTCTCAACCCCGAAGGGGATTCAGGGTGGTTCACAGTGCTCTTTTTGCACAGTCTGCCAAGGCTTTAGAGCACCTGATGACCCAACCTGGACACAGCATATTATTTGGGAACAAAGAAGTGCTGGACCACTCTAACAACTACCATGTCAAACTACACAGAGAAGACATTGAAATCCACAGAAAGGGGGAAACCATGAAAATGAACAAAATCTGGCAACCAGTATTTAAGAAAAAACACTAAAATCAGGACAGTAAATAAAGAGCGACATTAAAAAAATGGGAATTCCAGACAGTAATCAATCAGGGCTAGCTAACACCTCCCAAAAAAGGATTTCCCCAGGAAGTAACCAGCCAGGCTTTGAAGCTGCAAGGCCATTAAATGCTAATCAAAGTGGCCAATTGCAACATTCACACTTGTCTCAAACAGACAAACAGACAACACACCTCACAACCTCTAAGGATGCCTGCCATAGATGTGGGTGAAACGTCAGGAGAGAATGCTTCTGGAGCATGGCCATACAGCCCAGAAAACTCACAGAAACTCTATGATCCTGTTGCTTACCATTTGTATGTAGTGTATGTTCAGGTATGCAGCTTCCTTTATGGTTCCTGAGAAGTTATAAAAGGGGCTTTAGACCACATACTCTTTCTCTCGCTCCTTTTGATCACCAGACCTGTTGACTGCTGTTTTGTTACTATAGAGATGCCCTGGCCRGATGGCACAAAGAATGATCTCAAACATATCTGAAACTGGACTGATGAGTTTTATACCTGTGTATGGTGAACACATGAAGGTTGTGAGCAGACCCATAGCCAGAAAAAATGGGATGGATTTAAACTCCCCCCCCCCCCCAATATTACTTTTGAGATCATTCTCTTCCTGATCTGGCACAATATTTCAACACGGCCCTGAMATTACCATCATTGTGCACAGGTTCTTCACAGGTAATCGGTCCTGAATTGCTCCSTCTTTAAACCACTTCTTGTTGGTCACAAAGGATAATAGTTCCCACAATTGGCAGTCATTTCTTTCTGTTTTCTTTTGCTTTCTTTTTATTTCTTCTCTTACGGGTTCCCACTGTAAGTTAGCAAGAAGTTTTCAGCCAAGCACAAGTTGTTCTGATGGTACTCTGTTTTTGGTGTCCATTGAAGACTTCTATTGCATCCTTCCATCACACAAATGTTTAAGCAACCAATGCACCAAGCTTTTGATGACCACCCTTATCCCGAACTTTTTTTCCAAACACTACACTGTACTTAAAGAGTGCACCTTGTACATGCAATGAGTAGGCTAACCAGGGAAATCTGTTGAGCCATTTGGGTTGAAGTCTTAGATGCCTCTTCTTATCGACAGGAAATATATATCCTGGCAATGAAGTCTGTGGATTTTGTACTAATTGAGCATTCACTATGTCATCAGAAACAGTTTTGTTCATATAAAGTCCAAGGTCTAACAATGACACAGCTTATTCTCTTTGCTTCTGTTTCATGGTTTCTTTGGCAGGGCTTGGATTAGATGAACCAGTCAGTTTTCATCTGCAATCCAGGTCAAATCCCCCTTGCCTGCCAGTTGTGGATAGACTAACTTGGTCGCTTCCACTATGTCAGATATTGTAGATATTGCAATGTAAATTGGTTGAAAGGTAGGTAATGATAGTGTGAACAATCCAAATTTGGTTGAGATAGTGCTTGCAGTTCTGCAGAGACTCTAATTTTTAGTTCTCCTAGACTTGGCAGGAGGAATTTGGTTGATGAGTTAAAATTTGACCTGAAAATGGGGGTTTTAACCCCTAAACAACCCCCTTGGCTACAGGCTTAGTTATGAGTAAACCAAATATGTTATTCTAACCAAAGTCTACTTATTTTTGTCTCTTGAGTGCAAGTTGTTTTATAGGAGAGTATATATTTTTAGGCACTGAAAAACACTTGTAAGCTCTGCAAACTAATGGATCAGGAATAACAGGTCAAACTGTGTTAATTTGTAGATCCATCCTAATAATAATAATAATAATAATAATAATAATAATAATAATAATAATAATAATAAATTTATTTTTATACCCCGCCACCATCTCCCCAAGGGGACTCAGGGCTGCTTACATGGGGACAAGCCCAAGAATCACAGATATAAACAACAGCATTAAAATCCATCAAATAAAACATAACATAACCACAACAACAATAACATTAAAACAATATCATGGCTGAAAAAACAAAATCGGGCTGGGTCTAGGCTCAAGTAGTACAATGAATTTTTAAGTAGAGCCGAGGGAAAGTGCAAAAATTCAAGTGTGCCAATCTAGAGAAAATATCTTGACGATAAAGTGTCAAGATTGGTGGGGTGGGCCGAACTGAAGTGCAGGAGCTTAGAAAAAGCCTGGTGTCCCTCACATTGGTTGTACAAAGCTAGGTAAAAAGGGATTGCCACTTGCAAAAAAAATGCCAATTCCATCCTTACATCTTCTGATTTGTTTTGACCATGTAAAGCCCATAGATGCCCTGCCTAAATGATCTAACGCCATCACATGTAGTCCAAGCTATGCAGCTAAGCAGGGTTAACTCTGGAAAGGGAGCCTGTGAAGGAATACCAGGCCATATTCTAGGGAAAATAACCGGCAAGAGTGCTCTGAGTACAGTCCGCCCTTGGGATTTAAACTGGGGTTTAGTTCCGGGATACCTGTGGATACCCAAATCCTTCCCCACCTTCTCCCTCCCCAAAATGCCACAGCAGAACCATCAGAGAAAAAGTGGCTTTTTCCTGACGCTGTCATCCTTTTCTAGCTTGACCCTTCCAGAAGTGTCAGAAAAGCATTTCCATCAGCAGGGCCACTTGGAGTCTAAAACATTTTCAAGGTGCCAGGGCAAGAATGATCCATATAACATTCCTGGATAATTCCTTCAGAATAAGACCCCAGTCTTGTAAAGGATAGTCTGCCTTTTATGGGAGATACCGCTTTCTGAAGACAGAGCGTTGTGTATATGTGGGGTTTGGTTCCACGTCCCTCTGTTGATACCAAAAATCCATGGAGGCTGATGTCACATTGTATAGAATGGCATCATAAAATGGTGTCCCTTACACAAAGTAGCAAAATCAAAGTTTGCACTTCAGAATGATTATACTATGTAACAAAAATTGGGGGGAAATGTTTCTGATTTGAAGTGTTATTTCTTGTTTGAGAGTAGTTGTTCTACTCCAGGAACTTAATTTTGTAGTTGCCACAAACTATATTGAATAAATTGGGACTTGATGAGATGTTCATTGAAAAGCTATAGCAAAATGCACTGTAGGATGTCCCACAAAAATGTTTTTGCAGTTTAATAAACCATTTCCATGTTTTTATGATAGACCCAATTAGGAAATGACATTTATAACCCTGGAACAAAAATCGTGTTACATAATGTTATAATGAAGTATTTTCAAGCAGTGTGTGGTCGAACCTGTGAATGTAGAATCCATGGACAGACTGTAAAAACCAGGGGTCCTCAAACTAAGGCCCGGGGGCCAGATACGGCCCTCCGAGGTCATTTACCCGGCCCTTACTCAGGGTCAACCTAAATATGAAATGACTTGAAAGCACAAAACAACAACAACAACAATCCTATCTCATCAGCCAAAAGCAGGCCACAGTTCCCATTGAAATACTAATAAGTTTATATTTGTTAAAATTGTTCTTCATTTTAATTATTGTATTGTTTTTAAGTGTATTTTGCACTACAAATCAGATATGTGCAGTGTGCATAAGAATTCATTCATTTTTTTTTCCTAATTATAATCTGGCCCTCCAACAGTTTGAAGGACTATGACATGGCCCTCTGTTTAAAAAGTTTGAGGACCCCTGATAAAAACCCTGTAAAAACCCTATGAAACTAAGAAAACCCTATGAAATTAATGGGGTCACTATAAATTAGTGGTTCTCAACCTTCCTAATGCTGCGACCCCTTAATACAGTTCCTCATGTTGTGGTGACCCCCAACCATAAAATTATTTTCGTTGCTACTTCACAACTGTAATTTTGCTACTGTTAGGAATCGTAATGTAAATACCTGACATGAAATGTAAATAACTGACATACAGGATGTATTTTCATTCACTCGACCAAATTTGGCACAAATACCTGATATGCCCAAATCTGAATATTGGTGGAGTTGGAGGGGGATTGATATTGTCATTTGAGAGTTGTGGTTGCTGGGATTTATAGTTCACCTACAATCAAAGAGCATTCAAAAATCCACTAACAATGGAGTTGAACCAAACTTGGCACACAGAACTCCTATGACCAACAGAAAATAATGCAATGGTTTGGTGGTCATTGACCTTGAGTTTTGGAGTTGTAGTTAACCTACACCCAGAGAGCACAGTTGACTCTAACAGTGATGGATCTGGACCAAACTTGGCACGAATACTCAATATGCCCAAATGTGAACACTGGTGGAGTTTGGGGAAAATAGATCTTGACATCTGGGAGTTGTAGTTGATGGATTGTATAGTTTGCCTACAATCAAAGAGCATTCTGAACCCCACCAATGATAAAATTGGGCCAAACTTCCCACACAGAACCCCCATGAGCAACAGAAAATACTATGTTTTCTGATGGTCTTTGGCGACCCCTTTGAAATGCCCCTCGCAACCCCCCCCCCCGGGGCTACACAGCCATATAATCCAGATTATTATCAAAGCAGATTATCCACATTAGCTGTTTTGAACTGCATCTGATTAGGAAAAAATGTGGATTTGAACTTTAAAGTTGCATCTGTTTTGTGTTGTGTTTAATGGTTGGAGGGTTAGACTAGAGCCCCTTCTACACTGCCATATAAAGTCCAGATTATCTGGTTTGAACTGACAGTGTAGATTTATATAATCCAGTTCAAAGCTTTGATAATCTGGATTATATAGCCATGTAGAAAGATTTCAGGAGATCCTGGTTCAAATCCTTCCTTGGCTGTGTAAATTTTGGATTATGTTTAAGAGAAAGGCAATGGCAAAGCTTCTCTGAACAAATCTTGCCATGAAATCTCTGTAATTGGTTCTCCTTAAAGTGGCTGTAAATTAGAAACAATTTGAAGGCACTCAAGAACAATGCTGTGCAAACTATGAAAGTAGCAACCTTCACAGTGATTGCTTAAATTATCTGCCGGGCTTCTTTTCCTCTTTGCTTGCTAGCTTTTTTGTTTGGACAATCTTTTCAACTCACCTAGTCTGTTGCTTCTACAACTCATTATAAACAAACAAGTCAGTCTGCAATTTCCTTTCTTTGATTAGGAAACCTAGCTCTTTAATAATAATCTCCGAAATGCTGCAAATAGTGTGATTGTTCAGTGATAAGAGAGAGTTAAGCAGTTCTTTGCAGATGTCCAAAGATATCCCTCTCTTTTATATGTACCAGATGCGGAAAATGGACTTTAGCTCCCTTTAAGCCCTGTTCCAAAATAGGCAGCAACCTGAACTTTTTAGAAATAACCTCTTTTCACGTGAGCACTCAATTTGTTTTTCATCATCTGCTTCAGCTTGTGCCAGCAGGACTGCTGACCAATAGGTTAGCAGTTTGAATCCGGATAGAGTGTGTTGAGCTCCCTCTGTCAACTCTACCTCCCCATGCGGGGACGTGCCTCCCACAAGGATGGTAAAACATCAAATATCTGGGCGTCCCCTGGGCAACGTCCTTGTTGGAGCATGTAAAAATCAGTTGGTGAGTGTGTTAACTGAAAAATGCAAAGCATGAAGTTGATTGATTGGGCTACGCCCGGGATGCTAGCTGAGCCTGGGACTTTTGGCAACAGTTACATGTTTAGGTTTTCTGTGCAGGAGCTTGCCAAGACAGTTTGTTTATTTTCTGCTTCTCGGCTGCTGGAAGGAGATCTTTCACATAGATACCCAAGGACTATTTGAATCTCTCTCAAAGGACATTGTGTGAGTCAATGCACAATGCAACATGATCAAAGCCAAACTGTTAACACAACTGTATATATGTTGCTCTGTATAGCAAAGAGTAATCACCTTATTCTTTACTGATAATCTGTGTAGCGTATCTTTTCTCTAGCAAGACACTGTGTGGATTGGTAAAGATATGAACTGTGTTGTGATTTTCATTCTGCCACAGTCCTTGCTGACAGCCAATTCTCTCACACTAGAAGCAACTTGCAGTTTCTCAAGTTACTCCTGACATGAAAAAAAATCTACTTCAGCAATTTTGATATAATTCTACAGTGTTAGAAATATGGTCTAGATCCAATAGTAATAAATGTAGTCAATTAGTAGGAATCTGGTGAATCAACGCTGATGTAAATTGTAATAATTTAGTGGGTCTAATCTAGTGAGGTAATCCATTTTGCATGTCCCGAGGTTCCTATCAGATTAGCTATTATTATATAGAACAGATTTTATTCAAAACAGGGATCAGAAAGATCCAAAGTAAAGGAAGCCAGAGATGGTTGCAGGGGAGGCAATGGGGTTTGCAAAACATGCCTGAATAGCTTCAGCAAGTTAACCAATATTCACACCCACAACACATCCATATACATATACAGAGGCCACACAGTAGAGTCAGTGTTGTGATAGATTTACTGATTACAAATAGATCATTTCTGCACATATATGCCAAATAATGTGGTTTTGAACTATGCTGGAAGTTTGAAAAACAGAAATTTATCAGGGCTCTAGGGACAGAGATGGGTTGCAAAATTTGGAAAACAGACAGGTCTTGGAAAAGTTACTTGTTTGGACGATAACTTCCAGGACCCCACAGTTAGCGTGCTGGCAAGGGAATTCTGTGGGCTTCAGTCCAAACAATGTTTCCAAGATCTATTCGTGGGACACATCTCTTTGCCCTTTACCAAGAAGCTGGGGCCCCTTATACACTGCCATAAAAAATCCAGATTATCTGCTTTGAATTGTATTATCTGGTAGTGTAGACTCATATAATCCAGTTCAAAACAGATAATGTGGATTATCTACTTTGATAATCTGAATATATGGCTGTGTAGAAGGGGCACCACAGTTCATGGGCTCAGTAGTGTTGCTTCTGTTTCCCTTGCACTGTTTTCTTCCGAAACCAGAGATGAGAGACAAGTAACTAGAGAAGGATAGAAACCTTGGCAAGATCCTTCCTCTGTCATTTGACTGTTATCATACATTTCTTCAGATTTTGACTGCTCAAGCCTAGGAAGTTCTCTAATCACATTTGCTTCCTTTTAAACGTTTAGTTGTTTGACTAATTGGCACTTAACGGTTTTGTTTCCTAGACTGATTGAAGGTTCACTCAGAGGACCTTACAGTATACAGCAATGGTTACCAACCTGTGGTCCGTGGACCACCAGTGGTCCACAAGAACTAAAATATGGTCTGCAGCCTCACCATTATTGCCCTGCTGCAACAAGAGCAACTGGTCTCACAAAACCCTCATATAGTGCGGAGGCTTATTAAATAAGGTTTTCTGTGGGCGAGCAGATGACCACTGCTGGATGGCATATGTTCTGTATCGGAAACTAGAGCTGATGAAGTCTATCCAATGCAATTTTCTGAATCAGCACTCCAAATAACCAAACCAAATTTAAAGTTGACCAAAAATTTGGTACTGATGTTGGAGAGTGGTCACGGGTCAAACTAGTCCCAAGTCAAGTGGTCCCTGATAATAATAATAAAAAAGGTTGGGAACCATTGGTATACATGATCATAGCCAAAACAAATAGGATATTGCTTTTTTATTGGTTTTATTTTTGTTAGTGAACAAAAACTGGAAAATTTTTAAAAAAATATTAGGGAGTTTGTGTGTGTGTGTGTGTGTGTGTGTCAGGAGCGACTTGAGAAACCTACAGAACCTATTTCGTCCTTAACTTTGGGACTGCCTGTATATCACAAGAATAATGCTTCTTTTGATCAGTTTGGAACAGCACTAACAGCTAACTCTCTGTTAGATCTCATAGTATTAAAAAACACACAATGTAAACTTATACTTTGGGGATTCATTTACCTTTAATTAAATGAATTGGTGTAGTCCAGGATGCTCTTGTTGCAAGCCAATTTGGCATGGACCACAGTGTGAGTCAACTGACAATTTCAGCAGTGCATAGCAAGGTATCCAATACCTTCTTTTCTAAGAAAAGGAAGAATGCCCTTTTTTCTTCCAATGTCTGGTTTTAAGGGCTCTTCTGTGTGGAAAATCACCACCTGACCTTTCCTGTAGCCCCTTGGCTTAAGGTTCCCTCCAAGAAAAAGGTGACTTTGGCTAGAGTTTGGCTCTAGAAGACATCGAATGTTATCAGTTTTGTCCTCCTTCTCCTCCCATCATCTTCTTCTTTAAGAGCCCCCAGTGGCACAGTGGGTTAAACCCCTGTGCTGGCAGGACTGAAGACCAACAGTTCACAGGTTCAAATCCAGGGAGAGGTGGATGAGCTCCCTCTATCAGCTCCAGCTCCTCATACGGGGACATGAGAGAAGCCTTCCACAAGGATGATAAAAACATCAAATCATCTGGGCATCCCCTGGGCAACATCCTTGCAGACAGCCAATTCTCTCACACCAGAAGTGACTTGCAGTTTCTGAAATCGCTCCTGACACGACAAAAAAAAAATCTTCTTTCCATTACCACGGCATGTTGCCACTTTTGCCCTCTTTCATATGCTGCTATAACTTTCTGCTCCATAAAAATTCTATCAAGTATCATGTGGGTTTTTTTAAAAAGATGATAATCTCCAAAACATGGAAGACGCTGGGGGAATAGTATATGGTAGTTGGCAATGAGACAGTGGTGGGCAACTTTGCGATGATCAGAGGCCAATTTTTATTGCTACCCATTTCATAGACTGCAATACCCAAATGTTCACTCGAGATTGAAAGTGATGTGATGCCACTCCTGCAGAGGAAAATATCATACCTAATCACTGGCGTTGAGGCATTGTGCAGTGGTTCAGGCTGTTTTGAGGTGATACCTATATTCATAGACTCTTGGAGATGGAAGTGATCACAAGGTTGATCCAGTTCAACCCCCCTGTCCTGTCGGATGGCCATCCAGCCTCTGCTCAAAAACTTTCCGAGACAGAGACTCCACCACATTCTGAGGCAGCATATTCTGCTACATCTCTTACCATCAAGATATACTTCCTGATATTCAAGTTATTTTTTACTTGTCATCAGTACTCATTGCTATGTCTCTTAGACTCTGGAACAACAGAAAACATGTTTCCCCACTTTTGTGGGGGTTCTGTGCCCCTCAACCCTGTGAATGTGGAGGGCTGACAGCACAAGGATATTTCCATTTAGGTTTCATAATTTCCATGGCACAATTGTGCTGCCTTATTTTTGCCGTTCTTCCACAAGAGCATTTCGTTACTCTGCTGTTTTGCAGAGATATCCTAGTCATTAGATATCCTAGTCATTAGAGATATTGTTTGGCTTGAAATAAATAGTTGGAGAGGTATCCTCATGGGACTTGTTATGATCAGAAGGCTATAAAATCTTGCTAGCTAGATTTGCGGTGAATACAATTGTTTGTTTACTGTTCTGAGTGGTTTTGCAAACTGCAAGGTCTAATTCATTTACATAGTCCAGTAATATAGGCTTGCACATTATTTACAGCATCATAGATTAGGTAAAATGTGTATGTGGCCATGTGTCTTATATTTTAATGCCTCCAGAACTTTTCTCTGGTGTGGAAAAACTAATTTAGAATACAGAAATACATTTGTGATCCTTGATCAATATTCTGTGCACATTGTTTAGCACATTGATTTTAAAGGCAGGCAAACCACTCAACTATGCCCAATTTCCTCCAGAAAGTAATCCAAATATCGTAATGATTGTGCTACAAATCAAGATAGCCATTGTTTTCTTTTCAAAAGAATTTGGACCAGTGTGGTAGCACAAATGCATACTATTCATTTTTGGAATCTGGAGGACTTAGATTGAGTTTATATCTTTATATCTGCATCTGTAGCTCAATCCTTCCATTTACAAAGGCGCCTTTGTGTGATCACCTACATTTAATTCTTAGTCACTACAAACAATCAGCTGTTTACATGTGAGGTTTATTATCAAAGGAATTTGGTCTTTGTACATTGATCCTGTCAGTAGACATTGACTGCACTGGAGGAGAGTTAACTACAGCATGTCTAAAGGCATTAGTCTGGGTGTGCGGCCTTGTTTTGTAAGGAATGAATAGTTGCTTTGCCTATATTTTGGTAGCTGAAAAAATGTTTTTGAGATGTTATTACAGTGGGGAAAATAAGAAATATGACTGAAATACTCAGAGGTGGTTTTGACAGTTCCTTCTTCTGAAATATAGCTGATAGCACTTAGTATTTGAGGGCAGCCTCCCATCTAAGTACTAACCAAGGTTGACTTTGCTTAGCCTACCTCAGTTTTTAAAAGTACAGAAAGGCTTCAAACTCCAGTAGGTAGGTAGGGTTTTCCATTTTCATCCAATAAACCACATTTGTTTGCATAACAAATAACTTTTGTGCTCTTCTATTGAGATTATGAATTTAGAAAAAAAAAACAACACCATCTATGTGTTCAAAAGCAACAGTGGTAAATGTGTTGTTGAAGGCTTTCATGGCCGGAATCACTAGGTTGCTGTGAGTTTTCCAGGCTGTTTGGCCATGTTCCAGAAGCATTCTCTCCTGACGTTTCATCCACTATATGGTTCAGATTTGTGGATGACACCTTCACCATTTGGAGCCATGGAGAAGAAGAACTAAACAAGTTCCTGGACCACATCAACAGCATCCACCCAGACATCCAATTCACCACTGAAAAAGAACATGAAGGAAAACTGCCTTTTCTAGATGTCCTACCATCCGCAAACTAGATCAACAATTGGGCCACACAATTTACAGAAAACCTATACACATGGGTAAATATACCTACATAAAAACTTCAACCATCACCCAGTTTAAAAAAAGAAACACAGTTAAAGCCCTGGCAGACTGTGCAAAAAGAATCTGCGAACCTCACCTTCTCCAAGGTGAACTGAATCACCTAAACTGGGCTCCACAGGCCAATGGATACACCACCTCAGACATCAGAAGAGCTGGAAGACCGAGAACAAGCCACGAGAGTAAAGACAAAGATCCACCCAGATGAAAAGTTTTTTTTATCACACATCAAGGGAACAACTGACCGCATAGGGAAGCTGATGAGGAAACACAACCTACAAACTATCTACAGACCCACCAAGAAAATCCAACAAATGCTACATTCATTGAAGGACAAGAGGGATCCTCTCACCTCTGGAGGAGTCTACTGTATACCATGCAGCTGTGAACAAGTCTACAGAGGGTCCACCAAATGCAGCGCACAAACCCGAATCAAGGAACATGAAAGGCACTGCAGACTACTTCAACCAGAGAAGTCAGTCGTAGCAGAGCACCTGATGAACCAACCTGGACACAGCATTTTATTTGAGAACACAAAAATGCTGGACCACTCTCACAACCACCATGTCAGACTCCACATGTAGCCAGGGGGAGGGGGCTTAGGGGGCTTCAGCCCCCCCCCCCCAAAATTCTCATGGTGGTCCGCGAGAAGGCCTTACTGGTGCATTATTTAAACTGTTATGTTTATTCATATCATGATCTGATCACCATGCTCAATATATCCCATATGCATGGGGTATTGGGGTAATGATACAAAAGGTTTGCTAGGGTAGACCCTCTTTCACTCAGACTCATCCCCCCCCCCCCCGAATCAAACTTAGCCCCCCCCCCCCCCCGAATCAAAATCCTGGCTACACAGAGAAGCCATTGAAATCCACAAGCATGTGGGCAATTTCAACAGAAAGGAGGAAACCGTGAAAATGAACAAAATCTGGCTACCAGGATGTTAAAAAAATGCGAAAATTAGGACAATAAAAAGAACAACACTAAAAAAACAGGGAATTCCAGACAGGAAACAATCGGGGCCAACAAAGGAACCCCCAGGCAGCATTCAGCCAGACTTTGACGCTGCAAGGCCACTCAGTGCTAATCAAGGTGCCCATTTTCAACATTCACAGTTACCTCAAACAGACAAGAATTTTCTCCTATCCTAGACATTTCATAGTTATATAAACCCTACTTGCCTCTTTTCCAACAGACCTCACAATCTCTGAGGATGTGGATGTTTGGCCCATAGATGTGGACCAAACGTCAGGAGAGAATGCTTCTGGCACATGGCCATACAGCCCAGAAAACTCACAGCAACCCAACTCTGGGTACATTTACATTGTAGAATTAATGCAGTTTGACACCACTTTAACTGCAATTGTTCAGTGCTGTGGAATTGAAGGAGTTGTAGTTTTAGAAGTTCTTTAACCTTCTCTGTCAAATAATACTGCTGCATTACCAAACTGTTGAGCCATGGCAATTAAAGTGGTGTTGAACTTCATTCTACAGTATAGAGCCAACCTGATTTTACAGTTTCTTACAGTTCTGCTGTAGTTTTACTATCAGTATAAGAGATGCAAACAGTGTGATGTTAAGGAAATCAAGATTTGTACTTTTTGCTGCGATACATATAATTGAGCACATCGTGTACAAAGCAAACATCAAGTGGGGAACAAGATCATAGGTACTTTCTCAGTAAGGATAACAGCTACACTATAGATTCTTATCTCCATAATTAAACATTAGTATGCTGTTTCCTCTTGATTTCCTTCTCTTCTCCAGGTACCTTTTGCTCAGCTACCAGGCCCTGCATTCATATTAAGATCATAATAATAGAGAGTATCTTGTGACTAGTGATGAAACAGGTTAGCACTATAAAGTAAGATACACTGTTTTTATCCACATCGATCACTAAAAACTTAATAGAAGACATCTGGAAACATGTGATCCAGTTTTAACTGCTGCTAATGACTGCTCAGCCATGCATGAGCGTAAGAAATTGAAGTAAGCTGGGGACAAAATAGGGGAAGTGGAAGGATGAGAGAGAAGCTGGGACATATTAAAAGTAGCAGAAAAGGTGAAAAGACAATGCAATCATTGCCAGATAAGGACTGTTGAGGAATATAATATACTGTAGTATGCACACCACAGACGTGGGGTGCATCTAGGTAAAGGTAAAGGTTTTCCCCTAACATTAAGTCCAGTCGTGTCCGACTAGGGTGTGGTGCTCATCTCCATTTCTAAGTTGAAGAGCTGGCATTGTCCGTAGACACCTCCAAGGCCATGTGACCAGCATGGCTGCATGAAGTGCTGTTACCTTCCCGCCGGAGCAGTACCTATTGATCTACTCACATTCGCATGTTTTCGAACTGCTAGGTTGGCAGAAGCTGGGACTGACAGCAGAAGCTCACACTGCTCCCCAGATTCGAACCTGCGGCCTTTCGGTCAACAAACTCAGCATCTCAGTGGTTTAACACATTGTGCCATTGGGGTAACTACATTATAGAATTAATGCACTTTGAGAACATGTGTACTGCCATGGCTCAATGCTAAGGAATCATGGGAGCTGTAATGTTATAAGGTCTTTAGCCTGCTTTCCCAAAAAGTGGTGGTGCCTCACCAAACTACAACTTCCAGGATTCCATAGCATTGAACCATGGCAATTAAAGTGTAATTCTACAGGGGCCACAGTTAGCTCAGTGGGTTAAACTGCCAGCTGCAGAAAATCTTGCCGACCAAAAGGTTGGCAATTCAAGCTCTGACCATCAGCTCTAGCTTCTGCTCACCCAGTAGTTCAAAAACAGCAATGTGAGTAAATAAATAGGTACCGCTTCAGCGGGGATGTAAAAGGCGCCCATGAAGACATGCTGGCAATTCAATCAGGAAGGCATATATGGACAACAGGCTCTTTGGGATGGAAAAATGAAACATCACCCCCTCATGGCTAGAGTCGAGCACAGCCTCCCGATGCCGGAGATGAAAAAGAGGGAAGCCTTGCCTCTGTCTATGTACTGTCTGTCTTTGTTGTTAATTGTATGACGGCATTGAATGTTTGACATATATGTTCTGTAATCCACTTTTGAGTCCCCGTGGGGGAGATAAGAGTGGAATATAAAGTATATTATTATATTATAGTGTAGACACACCCTTGGAGGAAGTTCCTGGAAGGCTAGATGGAAGGGTAGGCTTCTTATACCAGTCTAGGGTTGCCAGAAAAACCGGAGACAGTTCCTATACTTTTGATGATCATGCAAAAGAGGGAATTGCATCACAGATTGTTTATTGCCTGGGACCTGTTCAGTTTACACAAAATGTGGCTCCCAATTTACAGGGCGGCCACTTGCAGTTGTGGGTGTGGAGCAGTGCTCCTAGCATCATGGTGACACTATTGTTCCCGGCTGGATCCTCAATACTATTGCCAACCAATAAGTTTAAAGCGCATTGCTGCACTCCCATTTCCCTGTAGACTGTCTAGTCACCCAGCTGCAGTAATCCAGATGTTGCCACCTGCCCCATCTATGTTTTGTAATGTTGTACACTATTTGTCACATCTTTGTGGGGCACTTGGCATAGGGCCTGGATAGAGGCACTGGTGTACTCGATCATTAGTGGTGTAGGAGGTTATACTAGTTGACTTGGTGTGTGTGTGGTACCAGTGTTCTTGCCCAGTGGAAGGCAGCCGCATGTCACACACTCCTTGGTAGTTGAAAGAACATGGCTAGGGAGGTCCAATCACCTCTTCTCGTTTCATCCCTAGGAATCTAGTACCAAGCCAGATCTATGGGCTCAGTGATCAACAGGATGAGTTGGTCAGTGCTAGGATCCACAACTATGTAACAAGCCAAACTTTGTATACAGCTGTAACCAAACAAAGTTGTGGACTATTTTATTTCCAAGTTGATGTCTGCTTGGTTACCAATGGTTTTGACGGAGCTTACCTCACACCTGAACATGCAATATAGTGTTATATTCCACTTTAACGTGCCATGGCAACATCCCATGGAATCCCAAGAGTTGTTCTAATGCAGGGGTGTTGAACTCATTTTCATTGAGGAGCACTTTGGCCTTATGGTTGCCTTCAAAGGGCCTTTTGTAATTGTAAGACTGGGTAAGCCTTGTGGGCCACATGAAAAGGTATTGTGGGTTGGATTCAGCTCATGGGTCTTGCGTTTGACACATGTGTCTAATGCCTCACCAACCTACAAGCCCTATAATTCCATAAGACATGGAAGTCAAAGTGAAATCATGGTGCTATAAGTGTGCAATGTGAATGGATATCTAGCTATGCTGAAAGCAACTCCTGTTGAAATCTCCTCTTCCACACAAACATTAAAGCTACAGAAATCTTCTCCAGATTTGACTATGGGAATCCTTGGCTATTAACCGGTAATCCTTGGTTATTAACTGGTTTGATGAGACATCATTGTAGGCACAGGAGAGACAGAGGCTTAGGAAATGTGGAATAAAATCCAACATTTTCTGCTTTGAACTGGACTATATGGCAGTGTGGACTCAGATAACCCAGCTCAAAGAGATATTGTGGGATTTTCCACCTTGATATTCTGATTTTTTCCACCTTGATATGGCTGTGTGGAAGGGCCCTTAGAAAGGAAGCAGTGGTGGATCTCCAATGGTACTTGAAAAATGCACCAAGATATTCAGCACCTTCTGCCCAATTTTGGGGAGATCAGGGGTGTTGTGAAATAGTCACAAAAATGTCACCAAGGATCTATATGTAGCCCATAGTCACCCCTTGTTTTCCATGACTTAAAGTGATATGTAATTAGCAATAAATACTGTTATACACTGTATATAATCTTTATAACTGTCTGGTGCGCTTGAACCCAATCAGACACAGTAATTGCATCCCTTGATAAAAGTAAGAAATGCCAAGGCTGCTCAGAAAAAATGCAATCAAATAGAATGAAATGGAGAACACGCGAAGTGCACAGTACAAGATGTAATATGGAAAGCAATCAAAGTTAAGTGCAACCCCGCCACCCACCCCAAGTATGATGGGAGTAGTCCAGCTGTTATCATTTGCATGTCATATGATACTACTCTGGACATTTCAGACAGTGCATTTAGGTCAAAACAAACATTTAGGAAATATTTTTTAATGGAATTGAGTGGAGAATCCTTTTTTCACCCTAGGACAGATTGCAATCCCATACAGATGTAAGAGAAATAGCGGATGAGAAATGGATGGCTTGGAGGATGGAGTCGTAGCACTGTGTGTGTTTGTTTGATTGTCAGTTATATATATCTCAAAAAACGGGGGGGGGGGGGGGGGGGGGGGGGGCTGGGCAGAGATTCACATATGTTGATACTAATGGTGTTTAGTGTGAAAACTGTGTATTTAGGAGCAGAGCATTCCAAACTCTGTGTTGTGACATGTTAGTATGTCAACTGCAATATGTTATGCAAACTATGAAATATGCAATAAATCCACTGATTGACACCCCATACCTGTAATAGCTACAGGTGAGATACATCAATAAGCTTGTGTACTGTCCTATTCAGGCCCTTGTGTTTGGTTCATGTGATAAGTCTTTGGAGAACGGATTTCAGTGTAACTATCAAAATGGCATCCATTCTATTTTGTTTATGTATACTATATTTAGACCTCACCCTTCTCAACTCCGAAGGGGACTCAGAGCAGCCTTACAATCAGCAATAATTCTGTGTCGTCAACAAACAATAGAAAATAGACAAGTACATTAAAACAAAATTTAAAACAATAAAACATTAAATAAAAATTTAAAAACACGTAATCCGAGGGCACAGTCAAAGGCCGTTCCATTTGTTATTGCACATAAATCTAATTTATTGCACAGCACTATTGAAGCCCCCGGTGGTGCAGTGGGTTAAACCATTGAGCTGCTGAACTTGCTGATCGAAAGGTCACAGGTTCGAATCCAGGGAGCGGCATGAGCTCCCATTGTTAGCCCTAGCTTCTGCCAACCTAGCAGTTTGAAAACATGCAAATGTGAGTAGATCAATAGGTACCGCTCCGGCGGGAAGGTAACGGCACTCCATGCAGTCATACTGGCCACATGACCTTGAAGGTGTCTACGGACAATGCCAGCTTTTCAGCTTGGAAATGGAAATGAGCACCAACCCCCAGAGTCAGACACGACTGGACTTAATGTCAGGGGAAAACCTTTACCTATTGGCTAAAAGCTTGGTCAAAGAATACTGTTTTAAATGTTTCCTGAAGGTCAGGACTTGATTTCACTGGGTAGGGAGTTTCATAGCCAAGGAGCCACCACTGAGAAGGCCCTATCTCATCCCCACCAACTGCACCTATGAAGGAAGTGGGACTGAGAGCAGGACCTCCCCAATGATCTTAATCTCCAAGATGGTTCATAGAGGAAGATACGTTTATAGATGGTTTATAGAGTGCCAGAATACACCAGCATATTTTAAAATATCTAACATTTTCAAGATCTTCCTTTGGCTTGAATTAATGCCTGTGAGCATAACGAACAATATATATTTCGAAGTATTCATTTGGAAACTTATGTTCAGGGTCCAATCCAGAAAAAAGGAACATGTCTAAAATCTGGCTGTCATTTATTCTTCAATTTTCAATGTACAGAGGACTTCAAAGTTGCTTTCTGATGTGTGATCTGCATCGAATCAGTTATCAATACACACCTAGCAGTTCAATTACTGGACACCTCTGGCCTAGTTTTTTCAGAGACTTCATATCAGCAAGGTACACAAAACTTTGTATAACATAGTTTGCATAGCTGTAAATTATGAACCAAGGTAGCATATTAGTGAGTACCTTCTGGTTCAAAATAATCACAGTTCTTTGTAGCCTATAAGAAATCCACCAAAATCCACCAAAATCACTCATTATTCATATATAGAAGCTCCATTACCTGGGTGCCAACTTCCCAAAACACTTTTCACTGTAATCTGTAATCTGTACCTGGCTTATGATTAATTTCAGTTCTGTTGGACTTCTAAACAGAGATCATGATGACAAGCCATGGACTACAGCATTTCATTTGTCAATCTATGTGGTTAAAAAAAAAACACAAACAGGTAATATATGGTGCAATTTATGGTGGTATGCATAATGTTGGGAGTTTACGTAGCTTATTTTGCGTGGAGCTCATCCAAGAAAGCACTTTTCCTATTACAGTGAATGGCCAAGAAGTGTAATGTTGTTCCTCCTTCCCCTTTGTAATATAATTTTTCAAATAAAATATAGGAAATAGGTAAGGTACAAGACTAGATTTAGAGTAGCAACTTAAAAAAAGCATCTTATATTATCTTCTTTCATTGTCATATAATTCTATGATGTTAGAAAAAGGAAAGAAAAAATACTTCTTCTAGTGTTATTTTTGCACACTGTATTTCAGTGGCTCACTATGTCTGGTACATATTCTTGCAGAAATGTGAGTGTTTCAATGTATTGCCGAAGGCTTTCATGGCTGGAATCACTGGGTTCTTGTAGGTTTTTCGGTCTGCATGGCCATGTTCTAGAAGCATTCTCTCCTGACATTTCGCCTGCATCTGTGGCAAGCATCTTCATAGGTTTTGAGGTTTGTTGGAAACTAGGAAAATTGAGTTTATATATCTCTAGAAGGTCCAAGGTGAGAGAAAGAATGCTTGTCTGTTAGCCACCTTGATTAGCATTTGATGGCCTGACAGTTTTTAGGTGTGGCTTGTTACTGCCTGGGAAATTCCTTTGTTGAGAGGTGATTAGGTGTTCCTGATTGTTTCTTGTCTCGAGTTCCCTGTGTTTGAGTTTTGTTTTTTATTTACTGTTATAATTTTAGAGTTTTTTTTAATACTGGTAGCCAGATTTTGTTCATTTTCATAGTTTCTTCCTTTCTGTTGAAATTGTCCACACGCTTGTGGAGTTCAATGGCTTCTCTGTGACATGGTGGTTGTTAGAGTGGTCCAGCATTTCTGTGTTCTCAAATAATACGCTGTGTTCTTAAATAATATTCCTAGGCAGTAACAAGCCACACCTAAAAACTGTCAGGATATCAAATGCTAATCAAGGTGGCCAACGGAAACATTCACACCTTGCTCCAATAGACAAGAGTTCTTTCTCCCACTCTGGACTTTCTACAGATATATAAACCCAGTTTTCCTAGTCTCCAACAAATCTCAAAACCTCTGAGGATGTTTACCACAGATGTAGGTGAAATGTCAGGAGAGAATGCTTCTAGAACATGGCCATACAGCCCGAAAAACCTATAACAACCCTGTGAGAGTTTCCCTGAAAATAATCCAAGCCACGCTGACATACGTAACAAGTCAAGCTCACCTTTAATAGTTGTATCCATACACAACTATGGGCAATATTGCATAGCTCTGCTCCACAGACAGAAAAAGAACAGGCCATGAGTTCATATTCTTAATCTCCTGTCTATCTTTGCTCCATCTCTTCTATCAGTAAGAAGTCCCCAACGCGTTCCTTATAAAAGTGAAATGCCAAGATGGTAGCCAAGATGGTAACAAACTTAAAAGGGTAACTGGGTTTGTTCTGCTAGCCAGACTTTGAAAACCATGGCTGGAAACATGAAATATTACTGGATTGGGGTCAAAGTAACTCCAGGGACTTATCAAGGAACTTTTTATGGATCAAAATAATTACACGGTGTTCTGATGTTCTAGAGGTGAAGCCAACTGCATTCCTCCCTTGTGATTAGATTGGTACCTTGAGATTAAGCCACAGTACTTAATATGGAGGAGGGGCACCTCAATGATTCTTGAATCATCTGGATATTTAGATAAAGGTTGGAAAACATATGGCCCTCCTGATTTTGTTGAACTGCCACTTCCGTCATCCTTGACCATTGGCAATGCTGATACATACATTGTCCATAAGCAGTGTACAAAACATTAGGAAGTTGTCTTGAAGTCCAGTTTTCTTGCTTTCTAGATTCTGTGCCCACTTCCAGAAATCGTCCCACAACAGTGAACAGAATATTTACATAACCACTGGAATAAAATGACTTTATTGAGGTCATATATGACGGAATAGTTTAGTTCCAAGCTTTGAAATCAAAATGCCCTTGCATTCCCCAGTAATGGTGAAATATGATTGTTTTACTTCAAATTACCCGTAATTTTGTAACCTTGCTGAGCACAATAAACCACTGTCTACAATGTATATAGTTCCTGCCTGTGTATTTTAGAATTTTTATTACAGTACTTCTCTGAAGTCCCAGATGTATCCAAATATAGAAAAATGGAAAAAAAATGATGCACCCCAGTTGTACTTACAATATACATGTCTTATAATAACTGTATTACTTACTCCTTTGTTTAGTAGTTTAAGTGTTACCGAGTTGACTATGAATATTGATGCTAAATGTATATATTTCTCTGCCTGTATTTTTATGAGTTAGCTGATCCAAAAGACTGGTTATCAAACAAATCGGTTGTTAGATTTTTAACATTTCTCATTTCACATAAAGCAGTAGTTCTCAACCTTCCTAATGCTGTGACCCCTTAATATAGTTCCTCATGTTGTGGTGACCCCCAAACATAAAATTATTTGTGTTGGTACTTCCTAACTGTTATTTTCCTAACATTATGAATTGTAAATATCTAATATGCAGGATGTATTTTCATTCACTGGACTGAATTTGTCACAAATATCCAAATACACTCAAATTTGAATACTGGGGGATTGATTTTGTAATTTGCTGGGATGTATAGTTAACTTACAACCAAAGAGCATTCTGAACTCCACCAATGATGGAATTCAACCAAACGTGGCACACAGGACTCCCATGAGGAACAGAAAATACTGAAAGGGTCTGGTGGGCATTGATTTTGAGTTTTGGAGTTGTAGTTCACCTACATCCAGAGAGCTCTGTGGACTCAAACAATGATGGATCTGGACCAAACTTGGCACAAATACTCAATATGCCCAAATCTGAACACTGGTGGAGTTTGGGGGGAAATAGACTTAACATTTGGAGTTGTAGTTACTGGAATTTATAGTTCACCTACAATCAAAGAGCATTCTTTACCCCACCAATGATAGAATTGGGCCAAACCTCCCACACAGAACCCCCATGACCAGCCATGTAG
>NW_026846588.1:94902751-94928771 GCF_025583915.1 Anolis sagrei ordinatus | reverse complement strand
CCCCCCCCCCCCAATCAAACTCAGCCCCCCCGAAACAAAATCCTGGCTACGGGCCTGCCCATGACCAACAGAAAATAATGTGTTTTCTGATGGTCTTTAGCGACCCCTCTGACACCCTTTCAGGGGTCCCGACCCCCAGGTTGAGAAACACTGACATAATGGTTTCTTTTCTTATATATTTCTAGTTGCCTATTCTTATTTTACTTGTGTTCTGTGTAGGTTTTTAGCCACTTTAGTTCCTTTTGTTGCACTCTGGCCTGAATTCACCTTTGCACCACACAGGAGTCCAATATTACTAACTAAACAGATTATTGAAGAAAAGTCAATATAAAAGGGCAAAAGGTAATGTTCCAAAAAGCAGTAGGAAAGGGGGCATAAAAAGGCAATAGTCCATACATCAGAGTTCTCTTCCGAAAGCGTCAAGATACAGGGAAAAACAAGAGTCCAAAACTAAGCATGAATCCTTAACCAGGAACACAGGTACTTCTTCCAAAACATTAATCTGTGAACATGAGCACAAAAGTTTCCCAAAGAGCTTAAACATAGACTTAAACTTGAAACAAGACCAAGGTGTACATGGTAAGACAGCATTGCCTGTTCTAACCCTTTAGTAAACAATCCTTTAAGGACCACAAAGCCATGATGTTATGCCTTTGACATAACTTCTGCTATGCTGCTTCAAGGATTTCTCACTCTGTTGTTTGGATTTCTCACTGTTATTTCTCATGGGGTCTCGTGACCTCCTTACTTTGACTCCCTCCACCTGGAGATCGAACCTCAAGATCGTACTAACTTCAGGTGTGTTCCCAGGCGAAAGGTCTCTCTCTTCCAGTTCCTTATCTTCCGTTGCCAAGGAACAACTAAGGGAAAGGTTCTCCCTATCTTCTGATGCCACAGCATCTCCCTCCCTGCTCTGAAGCTGTTTCTCTCTCACCAGCATAGACACATTCTCCCAGGCAGAATTGTGATCTAAAATCCCCTCATTTCCCACACTGGAAAGCCCATCAGTCCTCACATTCTCTGATAGAACAATCCCCTCATCTTCATCCTCTGGCTGAACTACAACACCTTTTATAAAACACATATAATATCCATCAAATAAAGAAATTTATTTATTTATCATGTCAGGAGCGAACCAAAACAGTTGTATTGCATTAAAAACAAACAAACAAAACACAAAGTTTGCAGACTTGGTATTCTATTAAATGTCCTTTGGCCACTTGGAGTGCCTCTGGTGTTGCTGCAAGAAGGTCCTCCATTGTGCATGTGGCAGGGCTCAGGTTGCATTGTAGTAGGTGGTCCGTGGTTTGCCCTTCTCCACACTCACATGTCGTGGATTCCACTTAGCCCCATTTCTTAAGGTTGACTCTGCATCTCGTGGTGCCAGAGCGCAGTCTGTTTAGTGCCTTTCAAGTTGCCCAGTTTTCTGTGTGCCCAGGAGAGAGTCTCTCATTTGGTATCAGCCATTGATTGAGGTTCTGGGTTTGAGCCTGCCACTTTTGGACTCTCGCTTGCTGAGGTGTTCCAGTGAGTGTCTCTTAGAAAACTATTTCTTGATTTAAGTCGTTGGCATGCTGGCTGATACCTAAACAGGGGGTGGGCCGGAGATGTCACTGCCTTGGTTCTATAAAGAAATAAAAGCAGGTGTTATGTTGTACAGAGACCTTAGTGCATAAGAGAAAAACAAGGTAATTTTTAAGAATTTAAAATCTTTTTTTTCTGTCTGGGAGAATGAGAGACTGTTCTCTGGATCTATCTTTATTGTCTAGGAGCAACACAACAACAACAAAAGCAACTTTTGTGGCCTTTAGTGCAAATGTGTTACACAAGTAGAATGCTTAGAACTCCTTTTATTTAATTCATGGAGACATAATTTTAAAAAGCAGGTTGTTAGGCTGTGTGATCCAGAGGTAAGCAAACCTCAGTCTTGTAAATTATCTATCATTTTTCACTAGTAGCCTGTAGTTTATTAACTGGTGCCAGGAGTTAGTGATCTAGGCAGGTGGACATGCATTTAGAATTGAAGTACAAGGAACCTTTGAACAGTTCTAGAAGCATTATCTCCTGACGTTTCGCCTGCATCTATGGCAAGCATCCTCAGGAGGATGCTTGCCATAGAGTCAGGTGAAACGTCAGGAGAGAATGCTTCTAAAAAAAGGCCATATAGCCCGAAAAACCTGCAACAACCCAGTGATTCCAGCCATGAAAGCCTTCAACAAAACCTTTGCACACTAGGTAAATCTATGGAATGTGTGGAACCAACCACAGAATCAGATCCTTCCACACCAAAATAATGCATACACATCTTTAGCCAGTTTTCCCACAAGCACTTTTTTCAGCGTCCAGTTCTAGAAAAGGAGAGAGCTTGTTGAGTATTGCTGTCCAACAGTAAGTGAAAGCCTTGTTGATCCACTGTCTGCAGGTTACCAGAGATCTATCAATCTGTCAATCTGTTCTGATCTCCTTCTTGTACTTGTTATGAACTTATTACACCCCGAACACATTCAGTCTTCTTATCATCGTGTGGAAGATAAGCAGGGCTGGACTTGGTTAGTATCTGAATGGAAGACTGCCAGGGAATGTTAAGAATCTTCGGTAGAGTTACGAAAGCATCCTGCCATGAACCCTGTGCTAGCCCAGAGAAAATACAAGATGAACCAATAATCTGGTTCAATATAAGGCAACTGTTTGTGCTCCTTAAATTTTTGTTTTCTTGGCAGCTCTATGGCATCGTTTAAGCTGATCCCTATAAGCTTAATTTTTTAATTAACCAGAGACATGAGGTTTGGATCTTCTGATCCAGCACAACTAAAGTTTTGCACAAAACAAGCAGCTGATACACATACTCTTCTAAATCAGACATAGAAATAATGAAGAGAGTGTACATGAAATTCAGCAGCTGTTGATTGTGTGTTAGACTAGTTGTTGCCAACTGCAGACCACCAAATGTGATTGTTGATCTGATAGTACCACTGATCTGCTTCAATGGTGGAAGGACTAGAAGGATCAGGCAGTGATAGCACCACGGTCTCTCTCTCTCTCTCTCTCTCTCACACACACACACACACATTTCAATGAATCTAAGGGACACTTTTTCCTATTTAAGGGGCTTCAGAAATGGGTTACACCTTAGATTCGATGACACCTTACATTTGCCATTTTTTTCTCTCTCTTTTAAATCTGACTTACTTCCAAGAGAGAAAAGGAGGAGGCGGAAGGGCCCCATGGCCCTGCCAGACTGCCACAATTTTGTCCTTGGCATCAGACAGGCTGCTGTTTACTGTCTGTCTGAACTGCTCGTGCTTCCTCTGCTTCCCCAATTGGCCCATAGACTGAATAAAATAGACCCATGTAGACAAGACAATATTCCATCCTCACCCCATAGGGAAGACTGCACTATAGAGTCACAATGCAACAAAGCAAAAAGGTATTGTGCAAGCAGAGGAAATTCTAAAAACATATTCCAAGAGGAGTGTTGTTTTTCTAAAGTTTAAGCTTCAAAAGTGTTGAACATGACCCAGCACATAGAAGATGGTTTTGAAAGGCAGCAGATTAGAGGAGCTGTCTTCATAGACCTGTCAGCAGCCTATGACACTGTAAATCATCACCTTTTCCTGAGGAAAATATATAATATCACCAGAGGCGGCCCTAGGTAATTTTCATCAGGAAGCAAACAGTATTGTGTATTGTCGAAAGCTTTCATGGCCGGAATCACTTGTAGTAGGTTTTTTCGGGCTATATGGCCATGTTCTAGAGGCATTTTCTCCTGACTTTTTGCCTGCATCTATGGCAAGCATCCTCAGAGGTAGTGAGGTCTGCTGGAACTAGGAAAAAGGGTTTATATATCTGAGGAATGACCAGGGTGGGGCAAAGAACTCTTGTCTGCTGGAGCTAGGTATGAATGTTTCAACTGACCACCTTGATTAGCATTTGATGGCCTTGAAGTGAGTGGAGCAATCTTTTGTTGAGAGGTGATTAGATGTCCTTGTTTGTTTCTTCTCTGTTGTTGTGCTGTTCTAATTTTAGAGTTTTTTTTTTAAATACTGGTAGCCAGATTTTGTTCATTTTCATGGTTTCCTCCTTTCTGTTGAAATTCTCCACATGCTTGTGGATTTCAATGGCACTACAAGCAATCAAATGCTAATCAAGGTGGTCAGTTGAAACATTCACACTTAGCTCCAACAGACAAGAGTCCTTTGTCCCACCCTGGTCATTCCACAGATATATAAACCCATTTTCCTAGTTCCAACAGACCTCACTGCCTCTGAGGATGCTTGCCATAGATGCAGGCGAAAAGTCAGGAGAAAATGCCTCTAGAACGTGGCCATATAGCCCAAAAATATATATTTTCTGTTTGTCGTGGGAGTTCTGTGTGCCATATTTGGTTCAATTCCATCATTGGTGGAGTTCAGAATCCTCTTTGATTGTAGGTGAACTATACATCCCAGTAACTACAACTCGCATATGTCAAGGTCTATTTTCCCCCAAGAGTGCCTCAAGAGCGCCCCTGGGCAAAATCAACTATACTGCAAATGCTTACTTTGCGTAATGGGTTGAGCCGCCCCTGAATATCACAAAGGACTACCACCTCATCTGCTTTATAGGAAATCTGCTACAGAACAGGAGCTTTTTTGTTGAATTCCAGGGCCAGAGAAGCAGATGGCAAAAACAGAAAAACCTCAGGGGAGTGTACTTGTTCTATCAATGTTCAACATTTACACAAATGCTCAGCCACTGCCAGAAGGGACAGAGAGTTTCATCTATGCTGACGATTGTGCCATCACCGCTCAAGTAGGGAGCTTTGAGATGGTTGAACAGAAGCTCTCCAAAGCTTTAGGTGCTCTTACTGTGTATTACAGGCAAAACCAGCTGATTCCTAATCTATCTAAGACACAGACATGTACTTTTCATCTTAAGAACAGACAAGTATTTATTTATTTATTTACTACATTTTTATACCACTCTTCTCAGCCCTCAGGGCGACTCAGAGAGGTTCACAACCACAATACAATACACAAAACATGATAAAACAGTTAAGAATCATTTAAAAGGATAACACTTATATCTTGAGTTCTGAGGATTACCTGAGAAGGAATTCCACTGGAGCATTGTAGTACACCCAAATACCTGGAAGTTACCCTGGACCGTTCTCTGACCTACAAGTAGCGATGCCTGAATACCAAGCAAAAAGTGGGCACTAGAAACAATATCATACAAAAGCTGACTGGCACAACCTGGGGATCACAACCAGACACTGTGAAGATATCTTCCCTTGTGCTTTGCTACTCTGCTTCCTAGTGTGGAACACATCTCACCATGCTAAAACAGTGGATGTGACTCTTAATGAGACATGCCGCATTATCACAGGCTGTCTACATCCTACACCGCTGGAGAAATTACACTGTCTAGCCAATATTGCACCACCTGACATCCGCCGGGAAGTAGCAGCCAATAATAAAAGGACCAAGGCAGTGACATCTTTGGCCCATCCCCTGTTCGGATATCAGCCAGCATGACAATGCCTTAAATCAAGAAATAGTTTTCTAAGATCTACAGAGATACTTGCAGTAACACCTCAGCAAGCGAGAGTCCAAAAGTGGCAGGCTCAAACCCAGAACCTCAATCAATGGCTGATACCAAATGAGAGACTCCCTTCTGGGCACAAAGAAGACTGGGTGACTTGGAAGACGCTGAACAGACTGCACTCTGGCACCACGAGATGCAGAGCCAACTGTATGAAATGGGGCCACAAAGTGGAGCCCATGACATATGAGTGTGGAGAAGAGCAAACTACAGACCATCTGTTGCGATGCAACCTGAGCCCTGCTACATGCACAATGGAGGACCTCCTTATAGTAACACCAGAGACACTCCAAGTGGACAGGTACTGGTCAAAAGACACTTACTAGAATGCCAAGTTTTTAAACTTTGTGTTGACTCAAATACATTGGTTCGCTCCTGATTGGATAGATAGATACATAGATAGATAAATCAATCTTGAAAAAAGGAGTGTGTCTTATAATCAATGGCACCTTAATATCAGTGAAATACAGTATCTATCAGCACAACTACATTCCATGATGGGAAACAGTGAATAACAGGTAAGCCCCAATTTGTTTTTAGCAGGAAAGCAATCCTCAGTTAATCCCCTCCTTTAAAAAAATGTTTCAACAGTGATCAAGTCAATGCAAAGTTTCAAACCACTCTTAACAATTTATAAAGCGATAAGGATTGTTTTGAATGAGGCTTTAGCTTGAGCCCTGTGTGGAAACATAGCACAAGCACTGGGTTAAAAAATCCCAAGTTGATTTGCTTCAGATAAGCTTTCAAAGAAATATGATAAGACACAAGGAGAAACATAACATATTATTGTGCTGTAAATGTATCCATGGGCAATTAAAAAAGATTATCTTGTCCCCCTTGAAGCTAGTGCAAAGATAATAAGGGTAATATTCCTCAGTTGAACATCTTTAGATAGAAGGGACCTAAGGAGTCCCAGGTTCATCTCAGGTAGTGAAGAAGAGTTGGGAAGGACAGTTGTTCAGATGCATAACAACACACAGTCTACTTACAAAAGAAGACAGTTTCAGTCCTTGGCAACTTCACGCAGAGCTGATTCAGGCCCTTCTACACTGCCCTATATCCCAGGATCTGATTCCAGATTATCTGCTTATCCCAGACTATATGGGACTATATATAAATAATCCAGTTCGAAGCAGATAACCTGGGATCAGATCCTGGGACATAAGGACAGTATAGAGAGGGCCAAGGACTCTGGTCAATTAGTGTAGATCAGTTTTCTCCACCTAGATGCCCTTTAATGTTTTGGAAGTATATGATAATTTCTGACTTTAGATCATTTATATATATGATGATAATTTAATATAAGGGTAGGTAGTGCAGTGGGTTAAACCCCTGTACTGGCAGGGCTGAAGACTGACAGGTCGCAGGTTTGAATCCGGGGTGAGCGCGGATGAGCTCCCTTTATTAGCTCCAGCTCCCCAAGCGGCGACATGAGAGAAGTCTCCCACAAGGATGGTAAAACATCAAAACATCTGGGCAACGTCCTTGCAAACGGCCAATTCTCTCACACCAGAAGTGACTTGCAGTTTCTCAAGTCACTCCTGACATGGAAAAAAATAGTTAGAAATACAACATTATGAGTTAGGAACGCCTGGGTGTTTTGATGTTTTACCATCCTTGTGAGAGGCTTCTCTCATGTCCCCACATGGGGAGCTGGAGCCGACAGAGGGAGCTCATCCAAAGCTCTCCCCAGATTCGAACCTGCAACCTGTCGGTTGCAGGTTTTAACCCATTGTGCCACACGGGGCTCCTAACTAATAATGTTGTATTTCTAACTAATACAATATTGTCTGACTGACAAAAGTTTAGTCCAGGGGTCCACAGACTTTTTAAACAGAGGGCCAGGACACAGTCCTTCAAACTGTTGGAGGGCCAGATTATAATTTGGAAGAAAAAAAAACATGAATGAATTCCTATGCACACTGCACATATCTTATTTGCAGTGCAAAAAAATACACTTGAAAGCAATACAATAATTAAAATGAAAATCAATTTTAACAAATATAAACTTGTTAGTATTTCAGTGGAAAGTGTGGGACTGCTTTGGCTGATGAGATAGGATTGTTGTTGTTCTTGTGCACTTTCAAGTCATTTCAGACTTAGGTTGACCCTGAGTGAGGGCTGGGTAAATGGCCTTGGAGGGCTGTATCTGGCCCCCGGGCTGTAGTTTGGGGACCCCTGGTTTAGCTCATGACTCACCTTGTACAATGTCTGAGAGCAAGACTTTAAAAATTAGGCCATTCTGACACTTTTTGATATGTTTTTTGTTAAGGTGTCTCCATGTGGCCCGTTGAAGTCCATGGAAGGACCGTATGATCCCCTGATCTGTCAAAGGTGCTTATTCCTGGCTTAAACATTTCCAAGTGGTTACTTATAGGCAAGGCCTGAACAGCTGACAGCTATAATAACTTACTTATACAGCCCATTCCAAAAAATAATATTTAAAAGTACCGGTAATGTTAACTATGTATTGCCAAAGTCTTTCACAGCCAGAATCACTGCGGTGTTGTGTGGTTTCAGGTCCTTGTGGCTGTGTTCTAGCAACATTTTCTTTTGACATTTTGCCTGCATCTGTGGCAGGCATCTTCAGAGGATCCTTGGGACCTCCCTCTGAGTCTGAAATTACATACGAATAGTTAGTTTTAATGAGCATGTACCTCATTGACTTAATTAAGAACTCAGCGTTACAGTATCTGGATCCAATTTGTGGTTGTCTCAGAGTGAATGTAAGAAGTTTCAAATAACATAGTTTTCTTTTTGCAAAGGGATATTTGACTGATAAAATAAGAAAATTATTTATTTATTTATTTACGATATTTATATGCCACCCAGGGACTCAGAGTGGCTTGCAAGATATATGTACATACAATATATTATATTATTAGCATAGTACAATCAGTATTATATATTACTATATTGTACTATAACATTATATTGTAATATTATCAGTAATATTACATGTAATATAAAATATATAATTCTATCATATTATTAATATTAGTATTATATTGTATTACATTATAATGTAAATATTACATGTATATACAATTATTTATTTATTTATTTATTTATTTACAGCTTTTATATTCCACCCTTCTCACCCCGCAGGGGACTCAGGGCGGATGACAGTGTACACATATATGGCAAACATTCAATGCCAATTTTTGACATACAAACATATACAGACATACACAGAGGCTATTAAACTTTTTCTGGCCGCCAGGGGAGCTGTCGCTTTCATCGTCCATCTGCGACGCTGGTGAAGCACTTCCGCATTCCCCACATGCTTCCCCGCTGGACTGCTTTGCTGGAGTCTTCTTTATGGCCTCATAAATCAATTAATTTAGCCTTCCCACACTTTAAGGTGGTACCTAATTTTCCTACTTGACAGATGCAACTGTCTTTCAGGTTGCAAAGGTCGACAACAGGCTACACACAATTGGTTGGAAACCCACTCCAACCCGGGCTGGCTTCGAACTCATGACCTTTTGGTCAGAGTGATCTTACTGCAGCTGACACTCAGCCAGCTGTGCCACAATCATATTCCCATATAATATAACATAATGTAATATATTATATTATCATATTACATTACATTATATTATTATATGGGAATGAGATCAGAGTTTGTATTGTTGAAGGCTTTCATGGCTGGAATCACTGGGTTGTGAGTTTTCTGGGCTGTATGGCCATGTTCCAGAAGCCTTTTCTCCTGACGTTTCACCTGCATCTATGGCAGGCATCCTCAGAGGTTTGGAGACTTCACAACCTCTGAGGATGCCTGCCATAGATGCAGGCGAAGTGTCAGGAGAAAAGGCTTCTGGAGCATGGCCATAAGGTTTGCTGATGGCCTTGCAGTGCTGTTTATCTCTTTCCTATGAGCAAGGGACCAAATGAAGGGGCAGGATTGAACAGCTGCCATTTTTACTCAATCGCCCCAATAATTAAATCTATTTTTTTTTCAAATTCTTTGAAGATACTAGTATTACTTTTGTTCATTTTGTTTCCTTGCTATAACATAATCCAGTTTGTTCACTGGTCCCCCAGGCTATCAGGGACTTTCTGGAACTGATCCAGTTTATGTGTAATAGCTCCCAAACCTCAAGTAAATTAACTTTTCATTTTGCGTACACAAATTATACCAGGTGGTTCAGTGTCAAAAGAATCAATTTAAGGGGAGGAATGTCTATTTAACAAAAAGTGTTATTAAATTAGGTTTCTTTATAATGTCCTTGACAATTATATTTGGCCATGTTTTCATGTAGGCTTCGAAATCTTGTTTATACGCAGCTGTTTGTCATATCTGGAAATCAGGGCAGCTGCAACTATTTGTGCATGGTTGTGTGATTGTGTATGTAAAGGCATGGAAATGTACAATCCTAATGGTTTATTGCCTCACCTTTGTTGATAGGTGGAGGAAGAGATATTTGATCATCTTTGTCATCATAGGAGGAGAAATGGATTTAGTTTTTTCCCCATATTTATCTTAGTGGGAAGCAGAGTTGCTCTTATAACACTATGTAACACAATTTTTGTTCCTGGGTTCTACAGAATTGGTTCTATCATTAAAAAAACATGGAAAAGGTTGATCAAGCTGTAAAAAACATTGTTTTTATAGTCTGCACAAAAGGTTAAAAAGGCCATATGAAAGGTTAAAAATGGCAGCCATGAAAACAAAATTTCTGGAGTATAACAACTGCTTTCAAAATAAGTACTGCATAATTAAACAGGAAATAACATTTTCAAACCAGGAACAGATTTCTCTCCAAATTTTGTTACATAGTGTAATCTTGTTCAAAAAAGCTGGCTCATAATTGTAAACTAATTCTAGCAAAGAACTATTCTAGAAATGTAAATCTGTCTGAACTACATGACAGAAGTTGATTGATTTTCTCTATTGGGAAATTTCCCCATAAAGTGTTAAACGTGATGTAATTTTTTAAAAACTCAAATCCCCTTCTTTTATACTTCTGCTTGGTTTTAAGCAAACCATACTTGGTCACTACTTTAATATTCTCTTTCTCCTTGCCTCTTGAAGCGGGGTATGTTTAAAAGACTGGAGGTCATAGAAGTTTTGGTTGTTTGGAAAACATAAACGAAGTAGGAAATGCACAGGCTCTTGGTTCTGTAACTATAACATCAATAACTATAACTTTATTCTTATATCCCACCACCATCTCCCCAAAGGGACTGGGGGTGGCTTACACATGGTACAAGGTGCCTTTAAACAGAACATAAAATAAACACAGGATAAAATGCAATAAGTAAAACACATAGGCATATGAAACACCAACTAAACCACAATAAAAATGGTGCTCATAACCATGGTGATAAGCTGCTTTAAACATAGTCAGGCTATTTACTTAGGCAATCTATTGTTGTCTGAGTAGGATAGTCTTCTAAGATCAGTGTACTGGCAATTGGTCTGTAGGTGACTGTGGAGCCCTGTTCTTGACCTGCATGTTCTCCTGCAGTGAGGGCATCGGTTTCCAGGTGGAAGACAGTCCTGGTTGGGGTTGGATTGATGCGCCTTCCTCTTGGCACATTTCTCTCTTTCGCCCTCCATTCGTGTCTCTTCAAATTCTACAGCACTTCTGGTCACAGCTGACCCCCAGCTGGAGTGCTCAAGGGCCAGGGCTTTCCAGTTCTCAGTGACTATGCCACAGTTTTTAAGGTTGGCTTTGAGCCCATCTTTAAATCTCTTTTCCTGCCCAACAACATTCTGTTTTCCATTCTTGAGTTAAAAGTTGAGCAACTGCTTTGGGAGACGGTGGCAGGGCATCCAGACAACATGGCTGGTCCAGCAGAGTTGATGACGGAGGACCCTCACTTCAATGCTGGTGGTCTTTGCTTCTTCCAGCACACTGACGTTTGTCCGCTTGTCTTCCCAAGAGATTTGCAGGATTTTCCGGAGGCAGCGCTGATGGAATCGTTCCAGGAGTTGCATATGACGTCTGTAGACAGTCCACGTCTCACAGGCATATAGCAGGGTTGGGAGGACAATAGCTTTATAAACAAGCACCTTGGTATCCCTACGGATGTCCGGGTCCTCAAACACTCTCTGCTTCATTCGGAAAAAAGCTGCACTCACAGAGCTCAGGCAGTGTTGTATTTCAGTGTCAATGTTGACTTTTTGTGATAGGTGGCTGCCAAGGTAGCGAAATAATCAACATTTTCTAATGTTACACCATTAAGCTGTATTTCTTGCATTGGAAAGGGATTGGCTGGGATTGGCTGTCTTCCAGCAGTCACCAGCCAATCCCTCTCCAATGCCAGCCAGGCTATAGACCAGTGGTTCTCAACCTGCGGGTTCCCAGATGTTTTGGCCTACAACTCCCAGAAACCCCAGCCAGTTTACCAGCTGTTAGGATTTCTGGGAGTTGAAGGCCAAAACATCTGGGGACCCACAGGTTGAGAACCACTGCTATAGACAGTAAGACAAGGGAATGGGATAAGTGCAAAGCTATAACAATGGAGAGAGGGCATGGGATAAAGTGCAGGCTGTGTGACTGTTAAGCAGGACAACTAGGTATTGTCTAAGGATTTCATGGCCGGAATCACTGGGTTGTTGTAAGTTTTTCGGGCTGTACGGCCATGTTCCAGAAGCATTCTCTCCTGATGTTTCACCTGCATCTATGGCAGATATCCTCAGAGGTAGTGGGGGCAACTAGGGACTAGGTGTTCCCAGAAGCTTGTTTAAATATCCACATTTTGCTAGCAGGTTTCCGATTTTCTAGATGAAAAGCTCTAATATTTTAAGATGAACGTCCCTTGTTGCATTTCTCATTCGTGATGCATTGAAAGATCATTTTGAAAAGGATTGAATATTGTTCAGCCAGCAGCTCAAGAGGGAAATATCTGCCAGTTCAGCAGAGCTCTTGGCATTTCAGTCCGTCTGTCTACCGGCTGAATAGCTGCTTGTTTGAGGTAACTAGGATCTCTCTGTAGATCTCCTTTAAAGAAAACTCTGTGACATGTTTGGGAGAAGGGAAAGACCAGTGCAGTGGTGCCAAAATTAACAAGACTAAAACACTAAGATTGTACCAGAGGGCAGAAGTGGTTTCTCTCCGTTTGCTCAAAGAGCGCTCAATGCATAATGAGTTGCTGAAACACCAACTGGTTTGGCACGGCTGAGTAACCTTAGCTGAGGCCATGGAATCAATGAGTGATTATGCAGGGTGTTCCATACCACCAGGTCGGATTGCTCATTTTTAGACTGTAAGGAGGCCCACTGGCATTGGAAAGGTTGAGGAGTAAGGCTGGAATCAGTTGTACACTGTTCAAATATGGACCGCCATTATTTAAGGGCTGTAAACTTCCACATGGAACATCTTGTCCACTGTCCTCTTCTGAGACAGAATGTTTCCTCTCTAAAATAATTTCAGTCATAATGTAGGCCATTATTAATATGCATAAATATTATTTTATAAATCTGATAAACTGCACTGTGATCATATATTTATAAAGGCAATTTGCTTGTTGTCAGCTTTCCAGAAATGTCATATTTTGCAATGCGGGTATTTTCTGCATTAAAAAGGAACATATTCATAATGAAGTTATGCTTAGAATTTAAAACTGGGATATTTAATATGTTTCTATCTCAAAAATTAAATGATGCATTATGTTTTTGGTAGAGATTAGGATTTTGATTATGAGTTGACCATCCCTTATCTGAAATCCAAAATGCTCCAAAATTGGCTACACAGATGGCTGAGATAGTGACCCCTTTGTATTATCAAAAGCTTTGATGGCTGGAGTCACTGGGCTGTTGTATGTTTTTCGGGCTGTATTCTAGAAGCATTCTCACCTGATGTTTCACCTGCATCTATGGCAGAGGTTGTGAAGTCTGTTGGAAACCAGGAAAATTGGGTTTATATATCTGTGGAAAATCCAGAGTGGGAGAAAGAACTCTTGTCTGTTGGAGACAGGTGTGAATGTTTCAATTGGCTACCTTGATTAGCATTTGATGACCTGGCAGTTTTTAGGTGTGGCTTGTTACTGCCTGAGGGAATCCTTTGTTGAGAGTGTAGTCTGGAGTTCCCCTGTGTTTGAGTATTGAGTGACCCTTTTGCTTTGTGACAGTTCAATGTACACACTTTTATAAACAATATTTCATAAACAATATTATGGAAAATGTATATAATACATTCAGGCTATATCTATATATATATAAATGCTCTGTGCATAATGAGTACCTTAAAAACAAAAGAACCAATGAACGAAATCACACCAAATTTGGCAACAAAACGTCTCACTACACAAGGAGTGACCATCACTCAAAAAATTATGATTTTGTCATTTGGGAGTTGTAGTTGCTGGGATTTATAGTTCACCTAAAATCAAAGAGCATTCTGAACTCCACCAACAATGGAATTGAACCAAACTTGGCACACAGAACTCCCATGACCAACAGAAAATACTGAAAGGTTTGGTGGGCATTGACCTTGAGTTTTGGAGTTGTAGTTCACCTACATCCAGAGAGCACTGTGGACTCAAACAATGATGGATCTGGACCAAACTTGGCACAAATACTCAATATGCCCAAATATAAACACAGATGGAGTTGGGGGAAATAGACCTTGACATTAGGGAGTTGTAGTTACTGGGATTTATAGTTCACCTTCAATCAAAGAGCGTTCTGAGCCCCACTAATGACAGAATTGGGACAAACCTCCCACACAGAACCCCCATGACCAACAGAAAATACTTAAGGCCATCCAGCCCAACTTCCTTTACCAGGGCAAGAAAACGTAATCAAAGCCCTCATGACAAAGAGCCATCCAGCCATAGATATAGAGAGATATATATGACTCTCTCACACACAGATATAGTATCATAGACTTGAAAGGGACCCCTAAACAAGGACAATTCTATGTTGCATGCTCCAGAGTAGGCCAACCAGACAATCTCTACATCAACACAAGCATAAAGAAATTACATATATTAGAAACCAACACTTTCTCGTTACTTTATTTTCCAGATCATGATTAGACTTGGGCCCCAAGATGTCCAAGATATACATAAATGAAAATCCAGGTATTCCAAATTCCAGTAAAAATCCAGAATGTTTCTGGTCCTGAGTATTTTGAATAAGTGTTCTTCTATCTATTTTACATTTTTAGTTGTTGGTAGCTGATTGTATTCAGGACCTCCAAGCATGTACTTAAATTCCAAACAAGTATGGTCTTTGACAGTTTTTATGGTGAAAAATCAAAACGTTTATGAAGACCACAGGCTTACTCAACCTGCACAATTGTAAAAATACTGTTCATATGTCTGTCAGTTAGGAATCTCAATATTGCACAGATTGCTTTGAAGGAATGGAGGAGTTATGTGATTCAGCACAAAAGTCACAGAGAGTTTATTTCTGTAAGAATGATTCAACTAAATATGAATAAAGAATAGGTCCAAAGGGATGTTGGGCTTGTGTTGGAATTTCCTGCAAGCTGAAGAATTCTAGTAGTGTGCACAACTAAACAATTCTTGAGTATGTACAGAATCTCTAAAGGCCAGCTTCTTGGGAGCATGAGCAGGGATGAGGGGTGTGTCTTAGATGATCTCTATTAAAGTTTCAGGAACTTATATATGCTGGTTCAACCCTTTCTTTATATCTATTTATATTCTGCCCTTCTCACCCCGAAGGGGACTCAGGGTGGATCACAGTACACATACATGGCAAACATTCAATGTTGTTTTTTTGGACAGGACAAACACAGACAGAAAAGAAAGGAGGTATATTGTGTTGTGTTGACATTCACCTAGTTGAACATCCAGCTTGTCAGCGCCTTTGGAAGTTGCCAGCCACAGGGGGCTGCTGTTGCTCCATCCTCTATGACAAAGAACCATCAGGACTTACTCCTTCCTTTTGGTCACTGGCATTCTTTGATCTTTTTCTTTATGGTGTCATAAAATACCTCCCTCGTATTAGTGGTACCTAATTTCTTTAATCACAGCTGTAAGCTGTTTTTGAATTGCTTAGGTAAACAGTGAGCAGGGCTGACAGTCGGGAGCTCACGCCGACCCGGGGCTTCAAACTTTCAACCTTTTGGTTGGTAGATCTTAAAATTGCTGGTGATTTACCAGCTGTGCTAAAGCCCCGATCAAGTTTGTTAAGCACTTTGACCATTTACGGAACAGATTCATGTATATAACTCCCATGATATTAAATGAGTTTTTCCCCTAGCAAATATGTTTTCTAAGAGTGTGGACTTAGCTTGGGCAATCTGAAAATTCATACAAAGTAAATGATTGAAACAGATAGTGTGTTCCATTTGTATTCGTGGCTATAAGATCAGCTTGCAAGCATCTTAAACAGCACTATACTCCTTTATTTAAGATTCTTTGTCGTTCTTTATGGTTATTGAATGCTGTAATATTAAACCTTTATACTATAGTGCTTTTCTTAGCTAAGTACTTATTGATTCAAAGAAGTAAAGTGGAGGGCATTGTGTGTTATCTGATGTGTTGGTGCTGCTCTTTTATTATACATTCAAACTACTATACTCTCTGTGTTTGATATCAATCAAAGTACAACTGTTTGATGTATTTTTCTCTGTGTCCTTAGAATCTCCATAGGTCTACTAATGTGGTATACCAGGCCCATCACGTCAGCAGAAGTAAGAGAGGACAAGTTGTGGGCACAAGAGGCGGATTTCGTGGCTGTACAGTATGGCTTACAGGTATTATAGTCCTGATTATCCCAGCAAATAAACACATGGAGTAAATGCTATTAACGTATTAGGAGTAAGAGACTTATTCTGGGGAATGAGGAATGCCAAGAGGTACAGAACAGTAACACCCGAAAGACCACATATTTCCTATTAGTTCCCTCAGGGAGAGAGGGCGGAATATAAATATTTTTTATTATTATGTTAGGAGCCTTTGGTGGTGCAATGGGTTAAACCCTTGAGCCAGCAAGACTGAAGACCACCAGAAGCAGCAGTAGGGACATCACTGATTTATCAGGGTCTCCTACTACTAATGTATTTACTAAATTGATAATACAGCTAATCGCTTGTAATATTTTGTTGGTCTTTCTTCAATGTGTAGCATGGCTTGACTTGAAAGTATTCGAAACAGAGACTTGGCTTTAAGAGAAACTGTAACAAGTTTATTGAAGTAGAGAAGAAGCTTGATGGTTTCAATGTTTCTTAACTCCTAGAGGCACATTTCTTCAGTGGTTACATTTATAACTTTTCATAAAACAACTCTTAAGAGGACTGTTCCTTCTACTAGTCAGGTTTTAAACTTATTTTTCTTCAAACTGTGTTTCTTTCCTTAACAGATTACTTCAGGTACTTGCTTATTCTTTCCTTATGTTATTTCTGTTGCAGTAAAGATGCTTATTAGGTTTCTCTCCCCCTTTTTTGCTCATACACTAACTACTAATATAAATAAGTCAACCTGGCCTATCTAAACCTCACAGGCTAAAAGCATAACCCTCCCTGATTCTCAACAAAGTAGAATCAGCCTTTTCCTGTAGTTTTCTGACTACAGACTGCTTTCCTGGTTCTCACTACAGTAGAACTAGCCTTCCCTGCAGTTCTTAGACTACAGACTACCTTCCTGGTTCTCAACACAGTAGAACCAGCCTTCCCTGTAGTTCGCTGACTACAGACTGACTGTTTTAAAATGGCTGCCCTGCCAAGTGGCAGTTGGCTCCTCCCCTTTTTCCATGGCAACCCAGCTCAGAGTGAGCTGAGCTGGCTACCATCCCCCCCCCCCAGTTATGCTATTTTAAATACTTGCCCTTTTAAACACTTATCTATAATTATACATAACTGTAGGTTAAAATTTACATTTCACCACAGAGATGTTGGATCTCAAAAGCTGAAAATTATGTAAGGTAAAGGTAAAGGTAGTCCCCTGACATTACGTCCAGTCATGTCTGACTCTGGGGTGTGGTGCTCATCTCCATTTCTAAGCCGAAGAGCCAGCGTTGTCCGTAGACACCTCCAAGGTCATGTGGCCGGCATGACTGCATGGAGCGCCGTTACCTTCCCGCCGGAGCGGTACCTATTGATCTACTCACATTTGCATGTTTTCGAACTGCTAGGTTGGCAGAAGCTAGGGCTGACAGCGGAAGCTCATGCCGCTCCCCGGAATCGAACCTGCGACCTTTCGATCAACAAGCTCAGCAGCTCAGTGCTTTAACCCACTGCGCCACCGGGGGCTCCTGGAAAATTATGTACATAATTATAAAACATAGTTTGGCATTATTTCTCATGGCCTCAGAGGTGCCCATAAGTATTTGAAATAATTCATTGTTGTTACCATTAAATCACAGAATTAAAATGGACACTGACAATTTAGACTTAATTGTTATTAGCGTTATTAGGTAAAGGTAAAGATTTTCCCCTGACATTAAGTCCAGTCATGTCTGACTCTGGGGGTTGGTGCTCATCTCCATTTCTAAGCCGAAGAGCTGGTGTTGTCCATAGATACCTCCAAGGTCATGTGGCCAGCATGACTGCATGGAGCGCAGTTATTAATAATGCCGTTAGCGTTATTAGTTTCAGTGATGTCAACGTTGTCCCTTTCTTTTCCTTCATGTAAGAACAATACCTAGAAAGCTGTTTTTAGTTTTAAACAACCTAGGATTTAAGAGCAACATTTGGTAATAGCCTGTGTAAACAAGATTAAGGAACAAGGGGTCCCTTAACGCATGTGTGACGGGGGGAACCTTTCTATCCCACCACTGCCACCAATGTAAGGAAGAACGCGAGACGAGGGGTCTCTTCACACACCTGTGACAGGGGGGAAACCTTTCTATCCCATCGCTGCCACCAATGTAATAAGGAACGAAAGGCGAGGTGTCTCTACTCGCACCTGTGTGACAGGAATTTGAGTGAGGGAATGACTAATGATGTGAGAGACCGATGATACTGGTAGATTTTTGCCACCACCACCTCAATTTTATTGTTTGAGGAAACAAAGGTGTGAATGTGTTTGAGGTAATATGCACCCAGGCTTCTGGTTCTTCTTTGTGGGCTCCTTTGCTTGCTGACTGGACTATAAAAGAGAATTAGGTTGACTTGGTTTCACTAAGTATGACAGACCGAGGCAGACACCAGTTAATGATGAACTAATAACAGGTTTATTGAACTTTAAGAAGATGACAACTCATAAAATGAGAGGTGTACAGGCGTATTGTTGTTACTGAGGCTTAGGCTTACTAGACATAAAGTTTCTACCAAAGGAGTAGCTTTCATTTGAAGTGAGTTCCCTTCATCACACTATTCAACCCTTTGAGTGTTTCTAAGAACAGTCCCCCTGACTGTCTTACAGAGTAACCAGACTTTCTCCAGTCTACTCTCCCTATAGGGCAATAAGCCTTCTTGTATTATCTCCTAAATACAAGCTGACAAGTCTTCTCATTGACTATCCAAGTACAGCTCTGCTGAAGCCCTTGTCCCTGTCTGTATTCCCTATCAGAACCACTCACTCAAAAGCTTCCTTCTCCCTGTCTCTGTTAAAATCCTTCTCCCTGCTCTGTTACCCTTCTCTCTGTGTGTTAGAATCCATCTCCCTCTCCTGTCAGAAGTGACAGCCTTTTTCACTCTCACCCAACTCCTCCCCTTGGTGCTTAAACCAATCAGGAGTTGGCTGACTCCTCCCCTGCCTCCTTGCCTATCCTAAGATGGAGACCCAGCCCACTGACTCTCAGGCTTCGGCCTAGCTGGCAAAGGTTAGAATCTATTACAGCCTGTAATTGAAATTAGAATAAACTGCATTCAGAAGTCTCAGAGTAGTTTGACGACGACGACGATGATGATTATTATTAGGAATTATAGCCTGTTACATTGTATTTACTATATTTGTCACTGGTGTGGTATTTATTTGAAACATTACAGAATTGTTTTAAAGTATATGCTTCCTATAATTCTCAGGTCTTTCTGGTGCTGGCAAGACAACCATTGGGTTTGCACTTGAAGAATACCTTGTGGCTCACGGCATCCCGTGCTACTCTCTTGATGGAGATAACATCCGCCATGGTCTCAACAAAAATCTAGGGTTCTCTGCTGATGACCGAGAAGAAAATATCCGCCGTATTGCTGAGGTTGCTAGGCTGTTTGCTGATGCTGGCTTGGTTTGCATAACTAGCTTCATTTCTCCTTTTGCAAAGGTAAGACTGACAAGACTAGTCTGCTTTTGACCATCCTCTTTTTTAAAAAACAAATGCCTTCACTAATATGCACTTTTTAGGAGAACATATTACTTTTTTGAAATATCTATCCTTTTATGAAGATGCAGGTCAGAGTCAAGTAAATGTCATGTTTTCTATTTAGTAATTTCGGTATAATACGGTAAAACCCCTGAAGCCATGGAGATATGTTCCTGGCCGGGCTGTGGTTGTGAGAAATCATGCATACAGTTGAAAGTCTTTGAATTACCTCACTTCCAGTCCCAGCATAGCATAACATTGTATTAAGAGGATTTTGAGATATTTTCTCTAGAAATATGCTGGCTCTTCCAACACATCTGTACAGTAACTTCTGGGGGAAGCATACTATAGAAAGTCCTGGAGAATGTAGCAAATTCCTCACGAGACCATTACCTAAGCTTAGATTAGTGAAACTATGGATAGGGTTTCTATAGTTATGGTTTGTTTTTTGTTTTTACTATAGTAGGGTCAAAATTCACATTTATGTGAGTATGTGGAAATCTGTTTTTTTATACATACATACACACACATACACTCACTCATTCACACACACACATGTACAGAGTTTGTTCATGCACTAGGAAAGGATTTAATATTTCTTTTGGGGGATTTAGCACTTTTCTATATTACTGAACCTGGTTTTAAAAATCTTCTAGTTATACATAGAGTAGTTTACCGTGTAGTATTTGTTCTTTTCTGGATGTAGTGAACAAGAGTTGAGATTGGCTACGGTGGTCCACGCTCTTGTTACATCCCAAATAGACTACTGCAACGCACTCTACGTGGGGCTGCCTTTGAAGACTGCCCAGAAGCTTCAACTAGTCCAACGGTTGGCAGCCAGGTTGCTCACCGGAGCGACATATAGGGAGCATACAACTCCAACCAGCTCCACTGGTTGCCTATCAGCTTCCGAGCACAATTCAAAGTGCTGGTTTTAACCTTTAAATCCCTAAACAAGGGGTCCTCAAACTATGGCCCGGGCCCAGATATGGCCCTCCAAGGTCATTTACCTGGCCCTCGCTCAGAGTCAACCTAAGTCTGAAACAACTTGAAAGCACACAATAACAACAACAACAATCCTATCTCATCACCCAAAAGCATTTCCCATTGAAATACTAATAAGTTTATACTTGTTAAAATTGTACTTCATTTTAATTACTGTATTGTTTTTAAGTGTACATAGGAATTCATTCATGTTTTTTTCAAATTATAGTCCAGCCCTCCAACAGTTTGAGGGACTGTGACCTGGCCCTCTGCTTAAAAAGTTTGTGGACCCCTGCCCTAAATGGTTCTGGCCCAGATTACCTGTCCAAACATATCTCCTGTTATGAACTATTACGAAGTTTGATGATAATAATAATAATAATAATAATAATAATAATAATAATAATAATAATAATCTTTATTTATACCTCGCCATCATCTCCCCAATGGGGACTCTCAGTGGCTTACATGGGGCCAAGCCCGGAGAACATATTACATTGAAATAAAACCAAAATATAAACAACAAACAACATCATCAAAATTAAATAAAAAATACATTAGCAAAATTACATTACAATAAACAAAGTCGCAGTAACAGTGGGCGGGCCTCATGTACAGGATAAAATGTTAAAAACTCTAATGCAGTGGTTCTCAACCTTGCTAATGCCTTAATGCAGTTTCCTGTGTTGTGGTGACCCCCAACCATAATATTGTTTTCGTTGCTACTTGATACTTGTCATTTTACTACTGTCATAAATCATAATGTAAATATCTGATATGCAGGATGGATTTTCATTCACTGGACTAAACTGAGCAGAAATACCCAATATGCCCAAATGTGGATGCTAGTGGGGTTGGGGGGAGGATTGATTTTGTAATTTGGGAGTTGTAGTTGCTGGGATGTATAGTTCACCTATAATCAAAGAGCATTCTGAACTCCACCAACAATGGATTTAAACTGAACTTGGCACACAGAACTCCCATGACCAATAGAAAACAGTGGAAGGGTTTCGTGGGCATTGACCTTGAGTTTGGGAGTTGTAGTTCACCTATATCCAGAGGAGTGCTGTGGATTCATGCAATGATGGATCTGGACCAAACTTGGTACGAATACTCAATATGCCCAAATGTGAACACCAGTGGAGTCTGGGGAAAATAGACCTTTACATTTGGGAGTTGTAGTTGTTGGGATTTATAGTTCACCTACAATCAAAGAGCATTCTGTATTCGACCAACAATAGAATTGAGTCAAACTTCCCACACAGAATCCCAATGACCAACAGAAAATACTACGTTTTCTGATGGTCTTTGGCGACCCCTTTGACAACCCCTCATGACCCCCTCAGGGGTCCTGACCCCCAGGTTGAGAAACACTGCTCTAATGAGATAAAAATAGGAGCAGGTTATTGACGGGGAACTCATAAAGACACACTGGGTTGTGAAACTTAACTTCCCATTTGGGGAGCGTGTACTCCAGTGACAGAAGCATTGAGGGGAGCAATAGTGTCATGTTGTGCACCTACTCGCGAAAGGCGCAGCGGAAGAGCCAGGTTTTAAGATCTTCAGGAGAGGCCTTGCTCTCGATCCCACCACCGTTGCAAATGCGGTTGGTGGGGGACGAGAGACAGGGCCTTTTCAGCAGTAACCCCCCCCCCCCCCCCCATCTATGGAACTCTCTTTCCAGGGACATCAGGTTGGCCACCTCCCTCCTGTCCTTTAGAAGAAAATTGAAGATTTGGCTTTGGGACCAGGTGTTCAGTTAGTGCAGTGGTTCTCAACCTGGGGTCCCCAGATGTCTTTGGCCTACAACTCCCAGAAATCCCAGCCAGTTTACCAGCTGTTAGGATTTCTGGGAGTTGAAGCCCAAAAACATCTGGGGACCCCAGGTTGAGAACCAATGAATTAGTGGATAGCAGCAATTGGAAAGAAGACTTGGATACTGCAACATTGATTTAATCCCCAGACTTGGAATTGGTTTTAACTGGCGTGACTAATCTACTGTTTTAATGAATTGTTTTAACGTTTTAATGTAATTGTTTATTATTTATATGATGATAGCATCGTATAGTGCTTATGTGAGGCTGCCCTGATTCCCCTCTTGGGGGGAGAAGGGCAGGGTAAAAGTGTATGAAATAAATAAATAATAATAAATTGTAGAGGTTAGGTCAGTCCACTACTCCCTAAACTACAAACCCCAGGATCCCATAGGATGGAACCATGGCATTTACAATGGAATAGTAATGCAATCATTGTGTTGTGTGAGTGGGCCCTTAGGACTTTAAAGGAGCTATCCAAGGTGCTGAATCGTATAACTTAACTTTCTTTGGATGGTTCCTTTAAGCTTCAAAACACAACTGAGAGGGATTTCCCTTTTCCAACAATGCTCATACTTCTTTCCCTTACACAGGATCGCCAGAATGCACGTAAGATTCATGAAATTGCTGGACTCCCTTTCTTTGAAATCTTTGTAGATGCACCTCTGAATATCTGCGAGAGCAGAGACGTGAAAGGCCTTTACAAAAAAGCACGAGCTGGAGAAATCAAAGGTATGAGAGATCTGTGACAATTTGTCATGGTTGCTACATCTTATCCCTCTCCCTGAAGTCTCTTTGAACATCAGGGTGGCTTTGTTTGAACCTTGAAGACTTACAAAATGAAAGTAACCTGTATGTTACTAGATAATTTGTAACCCTAAACGGTTCTGGCTCTACTTACCTCTCCGAACGCATCTCCTCCTATGAACCAACTAGGACATTAAGATCATCTGGGGAGGCCCTGCTCTCAGTCCCGCCTGCGCCAGGCGCACCTGGCGGGAAAGAGAGACAGGGCTTTCTCAGTGGTGGCCCCTCGGCTGTGGAATGCCCTTCCTATAGATATCAGATCGGCCCCATCCCTATTGGCGTTTCAGAGGAAAGTGAAGACCTGGCTGTTCAAACAAGCATTCGATTAAGCAGTGTATGAATATAGAAACACGGATTAATGGATGATGAGATTGGATTCTGATTTTACTGATGAGATGCTAATGATTGTTATATTGATGTTTAATTGTTGATGATGCTATTGTTTTAACTGTCCCATAATCGTTTTATGATGTTTTGCATTGAATTTTGCTGTTGTTAACCACTTTGAGTCGCTTGAGGGCCGAGAAAAGCGGTATATAAATGAAGTAAATAAATAATAAATAATAATTTGCTGGAAGAGTTTCAAGAGGTCTGCCATGGCTGACTGTTCAGATATGTCCTGATACAGATGCCACGAGAAAAGCTGAATTCTGTAGATCAGGCCTGCACAACTTGGCTGTTGTAAAGGGCCAAGGTTTTCCACAAACCCTTTGGTGGACTACACCTTCCCCTTCCCCACACCACCATTCTCAGGGAAACAGTATGAGAGAATGGAGCTCCCAGTGGTGCAGTGGGTTAAACCCCTTTATCGGCAGGACTGAAGACAGACAGGTTGCAGGTTCGAATCCGGGGAGAGCGTGGATGAGCTCCCTCTGTCAGCTCCAGCTCCTCATGCGGGGGGCATAAGAGAAGCCTCCCACAAGGATGGTAACACATCAAAACATCTGGGCGTCCCCTGGGCAATGTCCTTGCAGACAGCCAATTCTCTCACACCAGAAGCGACTTGCAGTTTCTCGTTGCTCCTGAGACAACAACAAAAAAAAAAGCATGAGGGAGTAGCCTGAGCTCACATGGACCACAGGGAAGGTTTTGCAGGCCATATCTGGCCTGTAGGCCATATGTTGTACAGGCTTGCTGTAGACCAGAGTTCCCAACATATGGTCCGTGGACCACCAGTGGTCCCCAAGAATGAAAATATGGTCTGTGGCCACACCATTACTACACCGCTGCCTCGAAACCACACAGCAACAGAACAACTGGTCTCCGGAGGGCAGAGGCTGACTACCAATGAAAGATTACTATTACCACATCAGATCTAGATTATTAAATATGAGGAGAGAGGAGATTCCATCTGAACATGAGGAAGAACTTCCTGACTGTGAGAGCCATTCAGCAGTGGAACTCTCTGCCCTGGAGTGTGGTGGAGGCTCCTTCTTTGGAAGCTTTTAAACAGAGGCTGGATGACCATCTGTCAGGGATGATTTGAATGCAATATTCCTGCTTCTTGGCAGGGGGTTGGACTGGATGGCCCATGAGGTCTCTTCCAACTCTATGATTCTATGATTCTATGATAATTATGGTTTTCTGTGGGTGAGCAGATGGTCTGCGGCCTCACCATTACTACACCGTTGCCTCAAAACCATGCAGCAAAAAGAGCAACTGGTCTCACACAATCCCTCTCATAGTGCTGAGGCTTATTAAATATGCTTTTCTGTGGACAACGGATGGCAACTATTGGATGGCATATGTTCTGTATCAGAAACTAGAGCTGATGTGGTCTAGCCAATGCAATTTTCTGAATCAGTACCCCAAATAACCAAACCAAATCTAAAGTTGACCAAAAACTGATTGGCAACCCTTATTGTACTAATGTTGGAGGGTGGTCCCTAGTCAAAGTGATCCCTGGTCAAAAAAAAAGTTGGGAACCACTGCTGTAGACCAATCTCTAGGTTAAGCCCTAGTCAGCTGGAGAAGATATGAATGCAGGGAATAGCCTTATCCTGAGTCAGACTATTTATAAATCTAGCTCTGTCTGGAAGCTGCTCTCTAGGCTTTCAGGCAAGTCATTTTTCAGTTCTGCTTAGTGATTTCAGATATTTGTTGGTGTTTTCCCATTCAAGTTTTAACTAGGCTCAGACCTATTTAGTTTCCAAACTTACAGTGTTCCCTCATTTATTTTGGGTGTTTTTTTTGTTTTTTGGGGGGGGGGGGTTGTCGTGTCAGGAGTGACTCCTGGTGTGAGAGAATTGACCGTCTGCAAGGACATTGCCCAGGGGACGCCTGGATGATTTGATGTTTATATCATCCTTGTGGGAGGCTTCTCTCATGTCCTCGCATGAGGAGCTGGAGCTGATAGAGGGAGCTCATCCGCCTCTCCCCGGATTCGAACCTGCGACCTGTCAGTCTTCAGTCCTGCCGGCACAGGTTTAACCCACTGCGCCACCAGGGGCTCCTATGTTGTGTAGTATATTTGAGTTTATAATGTACTTTGGTTTACGTAACCTTTAGTTCAAGCTAATTGTGTTTTATATTTTTAATCATTTCTTATATATGTTGTTTTATACTACATAAAAACATTGATGCCTAACGAAAACAAATGCTTAAAGATTCTGAAGGATTAGAGAATGTGGAATGGATGCTGCCCTCTCCTCTGAGTGTGCACAGAGAC
>NW_026846588.1:94704699-94901975 GCF_025583915.1 Anolis sagrei ordinatus | reverse complement strand
ACCTGTTGGTCTTCAGTCCTGCCGGCACAGGGGTTTAACCCACTGTGCCACCAGGGGCTCCATATTTTGGGTGTTATGTTCGAGGACCACCCGCGAAAAGTGAAAATCTGCAAAGTAGGGAAGCTATATGCAGTAGAGCCCTGGTTATCCGACTTCCGCTTATCTGACACTCTGTATTATTTGCCACTACCTTTGCCCTCCCTCGCTCACTCCCACTCCCTTTCCTCCATCGCTCGCTCACTCACTGGACTGAGTCCTGGTTATGCCATTCCAATCCATCCTGGTGAGTGAGCGAGCGAGGGGAAGCAGCAGCGGTGGCAGAAGCTGGAGCCTGGAAGAGGCAGCCAGGCTCCTGCTTTTGCAGCTGCTGCTGCCTTTGCCAGTCTTCCTCCTCGCTCACCCCCCCCCCTTCGCTTGCTACTCACCGGGCTGCCAGGGCCCGGCCCAGTGAGTGAACAAACAAGGGAGGGTGGGTGAGTTAGCAAGCGAGGGTGGCAAGGGCAGCAGTGGCAACAGAAGTAGGAGCCTGGCTACCTCTTCCAGGCTTCTGTTTTGCGGCCTTCCCTCACTTGCTCATCTGTCCTCCCTTGCTCGCTTGTTACTCACCGGGCCGAGTCCTGGTTCTGCTCACTCGGCCCGGTGAGCAGTAAGGAAGGAAAACCGCAAAACAGTAAGTCCGCAAAAAAAGAATCAGGGTCTGGAGAACAAGCCCTATGAGGAGCGGCTTAAGGAGTGGGGCATGTTTAGCCTGAAGAAGAAAAGGCTGAGAGGAGATATGATAGCCATGTATAAATATGTGAGAGGAAGCCACAGGGAGGAGGGAGCAAGCTTGTTTTCTGCTTCCCTGGAGACTAGGAAACGAAACAATGGCTTCAAACTACAAGAAAGGAGATTCCATCTGAACATTGGAAAGAACTTCCTGACTGTGAGAGCCATTCAGCAGTAGAACTCTCTGCCCCGGAGTGTGGTGGAGGCTCCTTCTTTGGAAGCTTTTAAACAGAGGCTGGATGGCCATCTGTCAGGGGTGATTTGAATGCAATATTCCTGCTTCTTGGCAGGGAGTTGGACTGGATGGCCCATGAGGTCTCTTCCAACCCTTTGATTCTATGATTCTATGATTCTATGAAGTGTATTAGAGAAAATGCAATATATAGATGTGCTGTGCAAGGGGAAAATGTATTGATTAATTTATATCCCACCTTTCCCTCCACATTTGGGATTCCTGACAGTTTCCTATTTAATTTTAAAAGTTCCACTAAAAATGTGCTGAATCATACACGATCAAATGCAAATGGAATCAATCATACTATTAAAACAATTGAAAAATAGAAGCACCATGATATTGCTGATGGAGAAGCAAAAAAATGTGCTATTTATCAATAGGTTGATAGGAAGTCTTCAATAGTTGGAAAACAAGGTATGAAAGCCACTGCAAAGCATGGATGTCTTGAAAGTTAACACATAGTTTTGCTCTTTTCACCGTTTTATGTTCACATTCTTGCTTTAATTAAACTAGGATTTACTGGAATTGACTCAGACTATGAGAAACCAGAAGCACCTGAACTTGTTTTGAAAACCAACTTATTTTCGGTGACTGAATGCATCCTCACCATTGTGCAGCTCTTGCAAGAGCAGGTACTTTCTTTTTCCTTGAATATTTCACTGGGCCTAGAAAAATATTAACAGTTGCCAGAGAGGTACACATTTTATAGTTTGGTAGCAAAACCAACAAATGATTCTGTTTCACCTTTGACATAGGCCATAAGACACAAAAGCTCCCATTTCTGTTTACTTCCTAGTCTTCGAAGTGTCATAGGACTATCAGTTGTTTTCCTTGAAAATTGTGAAGGCCTTGTTTACTTTTTTTAACCATTAACGTCTCCCTTTATCTCTCCTTCTTCTTCACTCGACTAGAGCATTGTTCCTCCAACGGCCATCAAGGATGTCCTTGAACTATTTGTGCCTGAAAATAAAATAGAACAAGCTCGAGCTGAAGCCAATACACTGCCTTCTGTAAAGATTACCAAGGTAGGAGATCAAGCAAGGAGAAATACGTACCTTCTCTCCTATCTTTCATCTCTCCTTTTCAATCCATTGGTTTGTTTTCTACCATACAAGCAGTAGATTCTCCTTAATGATGGGACTCATTGGTATGGGGTGGTGAAAGTGCGATTCACGGTTGTTTTGTGTCCTCCAGGGGCATTGTAGCCATCTGGGGTGTGGTGCATTGTCTGTATGCATTTGTTAGATCTTAAAGAGTTGCCCAAATTGAAAACAAAACATAAGACTGGAAACCTTTTGTTCACTTTTTGCATGAGGAAGAGCAGGTAAAGGTTTCCCCTTTACCTGCTCTTCTAGTTGAGTCCGATTCTGGGGAGTGGTTCTCATGTCCATTTCTAAGCCAAAGAGTCAGCATTGTCTGTAGACACCTCCAATGTCATGTGGCCAGCATGACTGCATAGAGTGCCGTTACTTTCCTGCCAAAGCAGTACCTATTGATCTATTCACATTTGCATGTTTTCGAACAGCTAGGTTGGAAGAAGCTGGGGCTAACAGCGAGCTCACCCCGCTCCCCGGATTCAAACCACCAACCTTTTGTCAGCAAGTTCAGCAGCTTAGCTGTTTAACATGCTGCACCACCAGGGGGCTCTTGATCCATGGATAAGTCTAAGGTTATCCTGTGGAGAGGAGAAAACACTAGTATTGCTTCTGGGGAGGCGGGGTACAAATCAAACGTGATCTTTCACATATGCATAGGGTCTTTCTTAGATTTCTGCTTGAGCTGACATGGTTTCCAGCAATTGTCAAGCTCCTTGTGACAAGTTCAGCATCTCAGCAGTTTAACTCACTGTGCCACTAGGGCTCCCAGAAAGAGAAAGACTTTCCAGTTTTGAGTTTTGAAGAATAATTTGGGGGTGGGGAGGTTGTTTGAGAAAGGAATTAACATTGGGAGGCATAGGGAGCGAAGCTTATGTTATTTTCTTTCCCAGGATAGATTGGAGATCATCTACTTTTTCTTTTCTTCTTTCTTGGCATTTTTTGTGTTTATACTCTAGATTTCTTTCCTTTTTTTGACTTTAAATGCAACTTTTGAAACATTAGGGACTGTTCCATTCTCTGGGTGGAGGCCACTAGGGGGCATTAGAGAGAAGGATAGTCCATTTTACAGGGGTGAGTTTAAAGGAAGAAAACCCTTGCCCCCTTTTACACTGGTGGTTATTCTCCTCACTTCCCTTATCATAAACAAGGGTTGCTTCCATGATAATAATAATGGGTTAAACCCCTGTGCTGGCAGGACTGAAGACCGACAGGTCGCAGGTTCAAATCCAGGGAGAGGCGGGTGAGCTCCTTCCTCATGCGGGGACATGAGAGAAGCCTCCCACAAGGATGATAAAAACATCAAAAATCATCTGGGCGTCCCCTGGGCAACGTCCTTGCAGACGGCCAATTCTCTCACACCAGAGATGACTGCTCCTAACACAACAAAAAAACAAAAAAACAAAAATAACTTTTATTTTTATACTTCGCCTACATCTCCCTGAAGGGACTCAGGGCGGCTTACATGGGGCCAAGCCCAATCACATTAAGTTAAAAACATAGCATATAAAATATGAAAACAACATAAAACAACATTATAACAATAGTAAGGCAAGCATCATAAGCAACAACCAGAAATATACTTCAAGTCTCATTTTGCAAGAGGGTGGTGGTGATGGTGTGCAAACATGTTAGAAAATAGGCTAGTAGTCAATAAAGTGCATAGATTGTTTGGGGACATGGATGGGGGAATAACAGAAAAACAGGGGGAAATGGTTTTACTCCTTCACCCACCTTCCACCCCGCATAAAATGGACTATCCTTCTCTCTCTAGCACCCCCAGTGGCCTCCATCCAGATAATAAAACAGTATCAAACTTTTGAAATAAAACTATTTTTTTAAAAAAAGTTGGCTCTTCTGCTTTTCTTTCACTTTTCAGAAGTGTCTACGTAGGTGTCTAAAAGACACAGGCTGAAGAAGACACAGAACTAGAGAAGCGAAACAGCCTGACTCAAGTGACAGATTTGAGAATATCTATTAACTAAAGGGAGCAAGTTCTCATTCTATTTATTATTACTTATTCTCTCATTACATATTGGGAGACTTTTTCTGAACTCGCTTTTACCTTGGAATGACTTCTTTTAAAAACGTGTCCCCAGACTGGACTTTTACTGGCTTCTTTTAACAAGATCAGGGTTTTTAATAGCCCCCATTTTATTGCATTTCAAAGTGACCTCTAAAAGTTTAATTACGTGAACCTATTATAACTTCACCTTGAACACCTATTAGAAGGCGGTTAGTAAATGTGGTAAACAAATACATAAAAGAGCTCCTTGGCATCTTAAAGATTAATGCATTTGGTGGGGCAGGTTCTTTTGTCAGGTACGAGATGGGAGAGTACAATATAGAAATAGTTCTGGCCTAATTCCATTGGCTAGTCCTAACTGGACTAGACTTACCAAATGAATGTGAACTTGGTTAGTCAAGTGTGATGTGAATACCAGTCATTCAATTGGTCTGTTCTTGTTAGTTGAGACTAACAATTGAATGCAGGGCTTTATTTTAGGTTTGGCCCATATCCCTCTGTCTCATGTGTAGTTATCAACACATTATTGGGGAATCAGGTTTTTAACACCCTCTAACATTTATTTATTTACTAGCCTGCCACGCGTTGCTGTGGCCCACTCTGGTGGTCATGGAGGTTCTGTGTGGGAGGTTTGGCCCAATTCTATGGTTGGTGAGGTTCAGAATGCTCTGTGATTTAGGTGAACTACAAATCCCAGCAACTACAACTCCCAAATGTCAAGATTCTATTTTCCCCAAACTCCACCAGTGTTCACATTTGGGCATATTGAGTATTCGTGTTGAGTTTGGTCCAGATCCATCATTGTTTGAGTCCACAGTGATTTCTTGATATAGGTGAAGTACAACTCCAAAAGCAAAGGACGCTGCCCACCAAACCCTTTCAGTATTTTCTATTGGTCATGGGAGTTCTTCGTGTCAAGTTTGGTTCAATTACATCATTGGTGGGGTTCAGAATGTTCTTTGATTGTAGGTGAACTATAAATCCCAGCAACTACAACTCCCAAATGACAAAATCAAAAAACATTTGAATGAAGGACATACATTGGGTTGTTAGGTGTCTTGTGTCCAAATTTGGTGTCAATTCATCCAGTGGTTTTTGAGTTTTGTTAATCCTACAAATGAACATTACATTTTTATTTATATAGACTAGCCGTCCCCGTTGTTGCAGGCTTTTCAGTGTTGTGGTTATATAATCATAGTTTTATTGTCTCCCAAGGTTTTTGATTCAGTAAGTCAGAGTTCCCTGTCTGTGAGACACCTTTGTCACAGTGATCTGAAGCAGAATAATCTCTTTGCATACATTCTTTGTGACCTCCCCTTCCTGAATATGATGTCTCTATGTTTCAAAACGTATCTGATGACATATGTTGCCATCTATTGGCTCATATTTGTAAATGTAATCACTAGACATATCTTAGGTCTCTTTCCTAACACAGTTCTGCTGTATTGGCTGTGACTGTATCCTATAAAGTCCTGGGGTTTGCCGTCCGGTGAGGCACCCTCTGGGTCCTAATTTTTTCTAAGTGTCCTTCTCTCAACTACAAATATTAGTATTTCATTGGATAGAATCATGGCATTTAAAATAGAATCATAGTGCTGCAACTACGTGAAGAGTTCTTTGAAAAGGACGTGAGCTCCACTTTATCTACTTTGAACTGGATTATATTAGTCTGCACTACCAGATCATCCAGTTTAAAGAAGATAATCTGAATTTTATATGTTAGTGTAGAAGAGGTCTCATTGAAGATCACACTCTAGAACATTGGTGGTCCAGACACCACAGTCAACCTGGCCCATGGTGAAGAATTGGAAAGTTGGAGTCCAAAATATTTGGTGGACAGATAAATGTTTTTTCTAGGCATTTCTAAATCCTCCACCATAGACTAATAGATGGCTGTGATCAGTTGTGTTTTTTAGTTATAAATACGTTGCAGTATTTTGCAGCTGAGTACATAATAATGATTTAGGCATTTGAATCTAGTTACCGTTTATCCCAGGGTACTAGACAACTTTTTAGGCCTGGAAAATCTTATAAAAAGTTGGGGGTTGTCCAGTACACAGGGTATAAAATTATAATAATAATAAAAAAATACAGCTCCCAGAATGCCTTAGAAAGCCCATCTCAGGCACAACGCAGCCCTTAGGGGGCTCTCCCTCCTCCTCACCAGTAGAGCCTCTTGGTGTGGAGGGCCTTGGCCTCGGGCTCCCCTCCTCCTCTGCCTTCTCCTTCTCCTCTGCTGCCTTGGCTCATGGTGGCCTCCCCATCCTTCCTCCCTTCCTGGCTGCCTTCTTTACTCAGGCCCAGGCCTCTCCCTTGTTAGCGCCCAGACCCCTGGGCTGCTTTCCACGCTGCCCCCGGAAGGGCCTTCCACACTGCTCAGGCCGCTCTCCTTCCTCATGCTTTCCTCTTTCTTCCTGGCTCCATTCCGCCACCATCATGCTTCTGCCTCCCAGCCCCGCCAAGCTTCACGAGAAGCGCCTCTTCTCCCACGAGACAACGTGAGGCCTAGCCAGGAAGAAGGAGAGCAGCCTGAGCAATGGTGGTTTATTTTTCCAAGCATTGTCTCATGGGAGAAGAGGCGCTTCTCACGGGACTTGGCGGGGCTGGGAGACAGAGGTGAGATGGTGGCGGAGTGGGTCCAGGAAGGAGACTGGCACCAGGAAGAAGGAGAGGGCCTAAGCAGCACGGGATGCCCATCCGGAGGTGGCACGGGAAGCAGCCCAGGGGCAACCACACGGCAGGCGTAGACGAGAGGAGAAAGAAACCACCTGGCTGGAATGCGGAGTTGTCTTAAAAACGAGTATATCCCTAACTCTCTATTTTGTGTTTAAAAGTTGGGGATATTGTCTTATATCCCCAGTCGCCTTGTATTCCGGAATATACGGTAGTTTTATTTAAAGGGCGTGTTTGTGGTTATAAGGCTTAGAAAATTGGGAACAACTGCTGGTATTTCATTAGTAAACAATTTACTATAATTTGCTGTAATGAAAGACAAAGAAACCCCTTTGTAAATCTCTCATGCACCCTCTTCTCTTCTTTTTCCAGCTGGATCTACAGTGGGTTCAAGTCCTGGGTGAAGGCTGGGCCACCCCACTCAAAGGCTTTATGCGGGAGAAAGAATACTTGCAAGTTATCCATTTTGGGACCTTGCTGGATGGTATGATTTGCTGGCTCTTTAGAAAGTTTGTCTACTTATCCGTACCCTTTAATACATTCTTTTGAATAAATACATATAGAACAGCTACATATTGAGATGAATGGAGCACAATTTCATCACGTTATTATGTAATCGTATCAGTGCTGAGAATAAATTTTAAAAGTATGCTGGTCACAATAAAGTACACATAGGTAATACATGTCTGACCAGAACACAGTTGTTTGAAACCATGTATACAACTATGTATCATTAAATTACCCGACTTCCAGTCACAATATACTATTGAGGCTGGATCTACACTGCTATATAATCCAATTTATCAAAGCAGATAGTCCACATTATCTGCTTTGAACTATATTATATATCCCCAGGTGTTTTGGCCTACAACTCCCAGAAATCCCTGCCAGTTTACTAGCTGTTAGGATTTCTGGAAGTTGAAGGTCAAAATATCAGGGGACCCACAGGTTGAGGACCACTGCCTTAGCGTCTGCCACAGCCCTGCAAATCAGTAGTACTATACTGTAGAAAATACAAACTTATTGAGGCTACTGGTTCTATATACAAAGATAGACCATGTCTGAAAGAAAAACAGTAGACTCCCAGGTCCCTTCTAAACTGCCATATAATCCAGATTATCAAAGCAGATAATCTGGATTTTATATGGTAGTGTAGGTGGGGATTGAGTTCTGTTGAAAGATCTAGAACAGTGGTTCTCAACTTGTGAGTCCCCAGGTGTTTTGGCTTACAACTCCCAGAAATCCCAACTAGTTTACCAACTGTTAGGATTTCTGGGGGTTGAAGGCTAAAACATCTGGGGTCCCACAGGTTGAGAACCACTGATCTAGAGATTCCTAGAGTTATCCCAGGAAGGTATGAAATAACTATTGAATCTGGCCATAGAATTATACTGGAGAACCTAGAAGTTCTCACAGTGGTGTTCTCTCTAGGAATCTCTAGGTCAGTGGTTCTCAATCTGTGGGTCCCTAGATGTTTGGCCTACAACTCCCAGAAATCATAACAACTGGTAAACTGGCTGGGATTTCTGAGCGTTGTAGGACAAAACCCCTGGGGATCCACAGGGTGAGAACCACTGCTCTAGGTCCTCTTACATGACCAGAGGAAGTTCATAGTCATATTGGAAGAGCTGGCAATTCCTAGAACGTTTCAATCAATTCTGTGAATAATCAAATCCGCAAAAGTCAGGCCCACAAATATGGAGGGTTGACTGTGGTTGAAAAGGCTTTCCACTTTCCTGTATTCATACTCAATTTCTATAACAAGTGTTTCATGTAAAAGATGCTGTACATATTTTTAATTTAAAAATATAAAATCTATTTCCTAGAGATAAAGATGGAATAAGTATAATGTGATTCCTCTTTCATACCTCCTTCAGTTCTCTGAAAAATTATTATCTCTTTCTAACCATGGTTTTTGTTACATAATATGTATGATCTTTCAGCTTTACCTACTTATTGGGTTGTTGCAGTGACAAATTGGGAAAACCTTGCTTTTTCTGGTTGTATGACCTACAAGTGTGGCGAGTTTCATTCTGATAGCCATAAAAACGACGGAGAAACGAGCCTCGAAGATTTCCCAATTGCCGCTCATGGAACGAATCTTACCGAAATAATAACGAAACTTTGGAATTCAGATTACGAATTGAAAGCCCCCGATCTTTCTGAATCTTTCCTAATTGAAATGGGAGGCCATCTGAATTTTGAAGTGAATTACGAATCAGATTTCTGCCATTTCACACACTTCTAATATAGCATCAAAAGACACTTATATCCAGTTTCAGTGGTTCATTTTGATGCTGATGGAAGTGCACACTCACAGCCATGTTAGAGCATGTACAAGGACCTTCTTCTACATGTAGATCACTCCATGGGAATACCATCATGAAAGAATAATAATGTTTAAGGAATGCAACATCAAGTTAACATCGCAGAGGAAATGGAGTAAGGGGTCAGTTAAAGTGTGGTTCATAATTGTCTTTATATTTTGCCAGGAAGGGGTAGAGTTGATATAGCCGAGCTTGGTATGTATACAGCAGTTTTTTTGTTAGACAATGTGTCACAGCAATGAAATTTTGATGCAAAAGAGTGAAATCAGTCTGAGTATATTCATGATTCAACCAGTTAACATTTATAATATCAGGTTTCTCTTCTAGTGCTTAATGGCTGGAGTGGTGGAATCAACTCTAGATCCACTTCAGTTCTGTTCACATTGAAGATTACAGATAAACTTTTTATGATCTCTGTGAATCAGGCTTGTACCCACATCTATCCATGCTTGCTCTCAGTATTGGTCGTGCATAGTTTGCTAACCACTGGCCTTAGAACAGCTCAGCAACTATATAATGTAGACCCCTTCTACACTGACATATAAAATCCAGATTATCCGCTTTGAACTGGATTATATGACAGTGTATGTTGCTCTAAGTGTATTTCAGTCAAGTCCAATGCAGAAGACACAACAACATTGCACCCAGGCAAGAGGAAAAAAACAGAAAAACTTTACTCTTATCAGCAGAGTTAAAACATAAACTTGCAATGTTACAAACAGTGCAACGAACTTACATAGTCTTTGTAAGCAATACAGAAGAAGGCTTCTTCAACTTCCGCCAAATGAGAGAGCAGTAGAAATAGTTGAGCAAAATGCCTGAGCAAAGGCTTCTCAGACAAAAGCTGAACTGTATTCTAAAAACCATACAGTTATACCCCACCAGATGTGATCCAAACTTGCTAGTTGACCTACATTAGCAGCTGCACATAATCATCAATAGTATAAGGTTTTATTTAACGCACACATATACTTGATGCTTTTATGACTTACTTACTGTAACAGTGTAGACTCATATAATCCAGTTCAAAAGCAGATAATGTGGATTATCTGATTTGATAATCTGGATTATATGGCAATGTAGAAGGGCCCGCAGCCTGCTTTCTGGCACTTGACATTGTCCCTTTTCTCTTGAAGGGCTGCCATCACTGCCTTGGTAAGAAGTCTACTTTGGATCTTGTGGACTACAAATAGTAATGATTTTCGTTGTGCTAGATTCCTTTCTAGCACAAAGTCTGTTATTAATCCTTATGAAAAAGAATTTAACACCCTTTACACAATGCTAGTCTTTGGCATGGGAGATTTATTTTCATGCCATTAGCTAGATCACAATGTATCCCAGTGACAGAAATCAATTTATTTTCTACAATTTTTTTCTCAGTTTTTTTATCTATAGAAAAAATGTGTACATGACAAGTGGTTGGAATTGGGAGTTGTTTACAGTTTTGTAGGTGACCATGTTGTAGAATGCCTGCATTGTAGATCTGCAAGAAGACATGACCCAGGTGGGCTAAAAAGCCTTGCCTTGCATGAAGGTTAATATTCCCAATTGGCTTTACAAACAAAACACTGATAAGGCCATGCCATTGATAGATGGAGATGTATTTGAAAGATCTTTGGGAACAAGAGCCTGATTAGATGAGTTAAAATAATACATATAACTGGTTGAATCTTCGTATGAATATGCTACTTTTCAAAAGTTCGTGATCATGCATGGATTTGATATGGATGAGCCATCGCCATATAATATAACATTAAAATGTAAATTAAAGTCTGGAGAATTTGTAAACTGGCTTGGATTCAAAGCTTCTCTTCCATGAGATTTAAATCTCTCAAACTCACAGAAGAACTGCTTCCAGGTGGATAGAAAAAGCATTTTGCAGGAAAAGTGAGCTGACATCCAGCAATATTCTTCCATTGTTACATGATCATGCACTATTTTGCTTTCCTTCTCTGGATTCAGAGTCTGTATCAAGTTGTTAGTCTCATCTAGAAAAAACTCACTGAATCAGTGGAACTTATATAAGTGGTGACTTACTCATTTTCATTGATTTAGTTGGTCTATTCTAGATGGACTTAGTCATTATATATGTGCAAATCAAGTCCTTATGGCTGGGGTGCAAGTGCAATTGCCACTACAAAGCAAGGTTTATGGCAGACATGTAAAATATATTTGGATAGACTAGTGGTTCCCAACATTCATTCATTCATTTATTTCTTTGTCGTGTCAGGAGCAGACCAAACAGTTGCATTGCATTTTTTAACAAACAAACAAACAGAACACAAAGTTAACAAGCTTGGTTGTTGATTAAATGTCCTTTGACCAGTATCTGGCCACTTGGAGTGCCTCTGGTGTAGCCGCAAGGAGGTCCTCCATTGTGCATGTAGCAGGGCTCAGGTTGCATTGCAGCAGGTGGTCTGTAGTTTGCTCTTCTCCACACTCGCATGTCGTGGATTCCACTTTGTAGCCCCATTTCTTAAGGTTGGCTCTGCATCTTGTGGTGCCAGAGCGCAGTCCAGCGCCTTCCAAGTCACCCAGTTTTCTGTGTACCCAGGGGCGAGTCTTTCATTTGGTATCAGCCATTGATTGAGGTTCTAGGTGTGAGCCTGCCACTTTTGGACTCTCGCTTGCTGAGGTATTCCAGCGAGTGTCTCTGTAGATCTTAGAAAACTATTTCTTGATTTAAGTCGTTGACATGACTTTTTTTTTTATGAGGGACCACTTTAACCAGGGACCACTCTTCACATTAGTACCAAAAGGGTTACGAATCAATTTTTGGTCAGCTTTAGATTCGGTTTGGTTATTTGGGGTGCTGATTCTGAAAATTGCATTGGATAGACCACATCAGCTCTAGTTTCCGATACAGAACATATAATCATCCAGTAGTCACCATCTGCTAACCCACAGAAAACCATATTTAATAATCTAGAGTTGATGTGGTAATAGTAATCTTTCAGGCTCTGTCCTCCCAACATCCCTGTTGCCTCAGCACTGTAAGTGGGTTTCACAAGACAGTTGCTCTTGTTGACATGTAGTTTCGAGGCAACAGTGTAGTAATGGTGAGGCTGCAGACCATATTTTCATTCTTGGGAACCACTGGTGGTCCACTGCCTACAGGTTGGGAACCACTGGTCTATGGCAAGCCTGCACAACATATGGCCCACAGGCCGGATATGGCCCCCAAAGCCTTCCCTGTGATTTGTGGATGAGCTCAGGTCACTCCCTCATGTTATTTTGGCACTATAAGTTTACAAACTATAAGAGGGTTTCGTGATACCAGTCGCTCTTGTTGCAACAGTAATAATGGTGAGGCCACTGACCATATTTTAATTCTTACAGACCACTGTTGATCTACAGACCACAGGTTGGGAACCACTGGGTTAGACTAATCCTTGGAAAACACAGCTACTTGGAGTCTTTTTGCTGTTTATGGGGAAATGTTTACACTGGAACCAATAAGGCTTCCTTTGCTTTCTTAAAATGCATATATCATCACTATTAGTATATCCTTTGGACAGTAAAGAGCCCATATTTGTAAATGGCTGATAAATATTTTCAGCAATTTTTTTAATGCTGCAGCACTATGTGTGTGTGTGTGTGTTGTGTTAAGGCACACACCATGCATATGGAGTTGTACATTCCCTTTACACATTATATTCAGGTTTATATTCATGTATATTGACATGAAATCTTTTTCCACTTGAGCCCCACTCATTAACTCTTGCTTTGCACATATGTAAGGGATTTTAGATGCTTCTGCCCGGAGCAGTTTTGAGAAGTTATTTTTCTTTGGATCCAACCCATAGACGAGATAATCAGATGATCAAAATTTTAAAGATAGTTTAAGGTATTATAATCGGAGAATTCACTAAAAAATTACTTGAAATTGTTTTGAAAATCATCATGTTGAAAAAACTGACAGCACACCTGGTTTCTAATTTGTGCACTGATTGTGATTTATGAATGGAAAACTTCAAAAATGATCTATAATATTTACAAGCAGAGGTTGTTGATTTTTTTTAAAGCCAACTAACAAAACTGGGTAAGTTGACTTGGTTCGTATGGGAAAAGAAACGTACTAGGAGTATGTGTTTGCTTTCTAAAAGTAATGTTTGAACAATGTGGGGACGCACCCAAGTATTAGGGCCAAGCAACTAGTAGTATGAAGTTATATACATTTTTTTTATTTTGTACTGCTTGCTTATATCATTTTTTAATTTTTTAAAAATATTTTATTAATGTATTGTTTTATGTTGTATATTTGCTTTGATGTAATTGTTGGGCTTGGCCTCATGTAAGCCGCCCCGAGTCCCATTGGAGAGATGGTGGTAGGGTATAAATAAAGTATTACTATTATTATTATTATTATTATTATTATTATTATTATTATTATTAATCGTGTCAGGAGTGACTTGGGAAACTGCAAGTCGCTTCTGGTATGAGAGAATTGGACACCTGGATGATTTGATGTTTTTATCATCCTTGTGGGAGGCTTCTCTCATGTCCCCGCATGAGGAGCTGGAGCTGATAGAGGGAGCTCATCCACCTCTCCCTGGATTCGAACCTGTGACCTGTCGGTCTTCAGTCCGGCCAGCACAGGGGTTTAACTCACTGCGCCAGCGGGGGCTCATTATTATTATTATTATTATTATTATTATTATTATTAAATGTACTATTTTTAAAATAAACGTACTATTGAACTACTATACAATACTAAACAAAGTGTGCTGATAGCAGAGAAAAATTTCTGTATAGTTACATTGCTCTTTAAGAAGGAGAGCTGCTATTATCGGGAAATATGTTGAATTGTAATACAGTTGTATTAATTGTATAAGATTTGGTACATTGGCTGGCGCTGATGAAAGCTGCTCCACCCAACAGTTTAGTAGACTGGATTGGAGTTGGCACAATTTAGGCTGGATCTACACTTTTCTATATCTCAGGATGTGATCCCAGATTATCTGATTTGGATTATGTGAGTCTACACTGCCAAATAATCTGGGATAAGAAGATAATCTGGGATCAGATCCTGGGATGTAGGGCATTGTAGATCCAGCCTGAAAGGTGTTGGCTATCTGTGCCTGACTATACACTTCAGTTGTCTCTGAAGGCCCTGTTCTTGGTGTCCTCACCATCACAGGAAGATTTCCAAAAATGGGAGCACATGACCCTGATGCTGAGCTATATGTAAAAGAGAGGTGTGGTTGAACAAAGCACCTTCCCAAAGGCAGCACACAATTTGGGGAAAATTTTCCCAGTTAGACACCTCTCGCCTCTCCATTTTGTCTTTGAGTACCTTTAACCTATAGCTTTGTGATGCATCTACATTTATATTCTTCTATTTCATATTATTATTATTATTATTATTATTATTATTATTATTATTATTATTAATTTGAAACACAACAAGATGAGTCCACAGCAGACACTCTGCTGGCTGTTGTATTGGATCACATATCGGACACTTCCCAAGTGTCTAGGACTGTGTGATGTATCAGCGAATGATGCTTGCAGATCCCAGTAAGGTGGCCTTCTGCAGCTGGCAGATGGTAATTTTGTCAGCGCTGATTGTGTTTAAGTGCAGGCCAAGGTCTTTAGGACTGCACCCAGTGTTCCGATCACCACTGGGACCACCTTCACTGGCTTGTGCCAGAGTTGTTGTTGTTGTTGTTATTATTATTATTATTATTATTATTGTTATTATTATTATTTTACTGACACAAAAACACAGTATGTCACAGCAAACGAGATCTATATGCTGGATTTCGTATCACAAAAATACAAGTCAAACACTTCCCAAGCGTCTAGGACTGTGTGATGCATTTTCGATGATGCGCGCAGATCCAAGTAGGGTGGCCTTTTGCAGTTGACAGATCGTGATTTTGTCAATGTTTATTGTTTCCAAATGCTGGCCGAGATCTTTTGGCATGGCACCCAGTGTGCTGATGACCACTGGGATTATTATTATTATTATTATTATTATTATTATTATTATTACTTGAAACACAACAAGATGAGTCCACAGTAGACACTCTGCTGGCTGTTGTATTGGACCACACGTCGGACACTATTATTATTATTATTATTATTATTATTATTATTATTGCTTTTTCAGTTTTTGTTTTGATATGCATATATCTAAAATGGGAAAACATTAGACTGATGTGCGAACTATTAATTTAACTATGGACAAAAATCAATGAGTAGTGAAGGCCTACCACAATTTGTGTTACCTGATGTTGAGGATCTTCTTCTTTCAAACTGTTGTCAGATTACCCACAACTGCATTTTTTCATATATTATTTCAAAAAGAATGAAATATATGACATTGTTCTCTCTCTCTCTTAAAAAACCCCACAGATGGTGTTATTAACCTGAGCATTCCCATCGTACTTCCAATATCTTCGGAAGACAAGAAACGACTGGAAGGTTGCAGTGCATTTACCTTGGAGTACAATGGGCGGAGGGTGGCAATACTCAGAAATCCAGAATTTTTTGAGCATAGGAAGGAAGAACGTTGTGCACGTGTTTGGGGGACCACATGTGCAAAGCACCCACATGTGAAAGTAAGTGAACCCAGAATAAATATATCCCGTTTTGTTCTTTTTCCTCTTAATTGGAGCGTGTGTCCATGTCCATGTTTGTACCAATAAATAGGGATTAATAGGGTTGTTCTCTCCTGAGGAATCTGTACAAGGACCAAGTAGCAACAGTAAGAACTGACCACGGAACAACAGACTGGTTCAAGATTGGGAAAGGCGTACGGCAAGGCTGCATCCTCTCACCCAACCTTTTTAACTTGTATGCAGAACACATCATGCGATGTGCGGGGCTGGATGAATGCAAAGCTGGGGTGAAAATTGCTGGAAGAAACATGAACAACCTCAGATATGCAGATGACACCACTCTGATGGCCGAAAGCGAGGAGGAGCTGAGGAGCCTTCTAATCAAGGTGAAAGAAGAAAGCGCAAAAGCCGGGTTGCAGCTAAACGTCAAAAAAACCAAGATTATGGCAACAAGAATGATTGACAACTGGAAAATAGAGGGAGAAAATGTGGAGGCCGTGACAGACTTTATATTTCTAGGTGCAAAGATTACTGCAGATGCAGAATGTGGCCAGGAAATCAGAAGACACTTACTTCTTGGGAGGAGAGCAATGTCCAATCTCGATAAAATAGTAAAGAGTAGAGACATCACACTGGCAACAAAGATCCGCCTAGTCAAAGCCATGGTATTCCCTGTAGTAACCTACGGATGTGAGAGCTGGACCTTAGGGAAGGCTGAGCGAAGGAAGACAGATGCATTTGGAGCTGTGGTGTTGGAGGAAAGTTCTGAGAGTGCCTTGGACTGCGAGAAGATCCAACCAGTCCATCCTCCAGGAAATAAAGCCGACTGCTCACTGGAGGGAAAGATACTAGAGACAAAGTTGAAGTACTTTGGCCACATCATGAGGAGACAGGAAAGCCTAGAGAAGACAATTATGCTGGGGAAAGTGGAAGGCAAAAGGATGAGGGGCCGACCAAGGGCAAGATGGATGGATGGCATCCTTGAAGTGACTGGACTGACCTTGAAGGAGCTGGGGGTGGTGACGGCCGACAGGGAGCTCTGGCGTGGGCTGGTCCATGAGGTCACGAAGAGTCGGAGACGACTGAACGAATGAACAACAACAGGGTTGTTCAAGTGACAGAAATTACAGAATCCCAATAATAAGAATCATTCTGTCTGTCCCCTTACTTTTGATCATGGTGGGGAAAATGTGATCTTTAAGATATTACACTCTAGTTTCCATTGGCATAGTCAGTGGCCAGGAATGGAGAAGTAGTCCAATGCCCTCTTAAGAGGAATAAAGCTTCCTCCTTGTGCTTTATTTAGAGACTGCAATCCCAAAATTACATTTAAGTTTCATATTATTTTAAGTCATGGTGGTGTGCTTTCATAGATGGTGATGGAAAGTGGAGATTGGTTGGTTGGTGGAGATCTCCATGTGCTAGAGAGAATAAAATGGAATGATGGACTGGACCAGTACCGCTTGACACCCTTGGAGCTGCGGCAGAAGTTCAGAGAAATGAATGCTGGTAAGTGTTCAACTTTGTGCAGTGTAATGGCCTTAATGTAATGATATTGATGCAAAATCCCATTGCTTATGTTTGTTTCTCGACACAGGGTAAATGCTATTGCGTCATCATAGGCTATCACTTCCGGATGAATATGATTGCCTTTCAAGTGTAGGATCTTGGTGGTGTGTCCATAGGTGACTGTAGAGACCTATTCTTGATCTAATGGCTCAGGAATGCACAACAGTGGCTGTCCCTATGTTAGACTACAACTCTCATCAGCCTTAGTCAATATTTTGAAATATCTGGGAGCTGTGATGCAGGTTTGTATAGAACAGTGGTTCTCAACCTGTGGGTCTCCAGAGGTTTTTATCGTACAAGGGAAAAGAAGATCAGTAGGTACAAAAAAAATCCATGAAGCAAGGCAAAAGAATCATTGAAACAAGGCAGCAGGAAAAATACAGTACACAAATCTGGAGCTTGGCAAAAACTTGGTACATGAAACTAGGAGCACTTAAAAGCAAGACCATCACAGCACTGGGATTGTGGCGCAGCTGGCTGGGAGTCAGCTGCATTAAGATCACTAATGACTGAAAGGTCATGAGTTCGAAGCTAGCCCGGGTCGGAGTAAGTGTCTGACCAAATTGTGTAGCTTGCTGTTGACCTTTGCAGTCTGAAAGACAGTTGCGTCTGTCAACTAGGAAATTTAGGTACCGCTTACGCGGGGAGGCTAATTTAACTAATTTATGATGCCATAAAAATCTCCAGCAAAGAATGAGGAAGTACTTCATCAGTTTCACAAATGGACGGTGAAGCAACAGCTCCACTGGTGGMTAGAATACCTTCATGGAACGTTAAATTGCCTCTGTGYCTGTCTATATATGTTGTGTGTCTATGGCATTGAATGTTTGCCATGTATATGTACATTGTAATCCGCCCTGAGATGGGTGGAATATAAATACTGTAAATAAATAAATAAATAAATCATGAAATTCCAACATTGACCTGACTGAAGCAACTCTTTCCCATGAATCAGTATAAAGCTTTTCCAGATCCCAAAACTGAAAGGAAAACATTTCTCTTGACCTTACCACCAGGTAAAGGTTTCTTATCTCTCTTTTCCTGTAAATGGACTGAGTGTCTTTACCTTTGAACACTCTGTCTCGGTTTACAAAATCCTTGTGTTCTATTTATGCTCTCATTATTTTGACTCTCATTAACTTCTGCACCTGACAAATTATCTTTAGACGGTTGCTCTGAGTAAGACTGTGAAGGGCCTTTCCCAAGAATGTGGCCTTGTGAATCTTCTTGAGACAGCTTAACTCAAGCCTAGTCAAACCCTCATCCCCATTGCCAACAGATCCAGACCCACAATCAGGAACATCATTCCCATTCCCATCATGAACATCAGACATAATCACAGACTGAACAGGCTGCTAACAACAGTTTTGGCTTTCCACTCCCAGAAATCCTAACAGCTAGTAAACTGGCTGGGATTTCTGGGAGCTGTAAGCCAAAATACCTGGGGACCCACAAGTTGAGAAGTATGTTGTATGCCCAACTTGGTATTACAAATCATTTATCACATATTTTTCGACTATTAGTTTTGTGTGTTCCTGATTCAGCATTCCCTTCTTTTCTTGCGTTCCAGATGCAGTATTTGCATTCCAGCTTCGCAATCCAGTACACAATGGACATGCCTTACTGATGCAGGATACCAAACGCCGCCTTCTAGAACGAGGCTACAAGTATCCCGTGCTGCTCCTGCATCCTCTTGGCGGATGGACCAAAGATGATGATGTGCCCCTCGATTGGCGCATGAAGCAGCATGCTGCCGTGCTGGAGGAGCAAGTGTTGGATCCAAAATCCACAGTTGTCGCAATTTTCCCTTCTCCCATGCTGTATGCCGGACCAACAGAGGTATGGCATTTCCAGAATGAAAGTTGCTGCCTTTATTTTCCTCTAAAGACTGGAATTATAATCAGGGGCTTATCTGATAAAGGATTTGTCCAAACTAGAAAATCACAAGAGGAAGTATAGGAATGAAGAAACTATTCTTATTAAATAGACAAACTTTCATCTGACATTTAAGTAACCAAAAATGCAAGGCAAAAAATACAGCTGTAATATTTGCTTCCATTAGAAACACAAAAAGATTAGTACACAGCAGACAAGGTCATTCTACTGGCTGTTGTATTGGATCACATGTTGGACACTTCCCAAGTGTCTAGGACTGTGTGATGTATCGGCGAAGAATGTATGCAGATCCCAGTAGGGTGGCCTTTTGCAGCTGATAGATGGTAATTTGTCAGCACCGATTGTGTTAAGTGCAGGCCATGGTCTTTAGGTACTGCACCCAGTGTGCCGATCACCACTGGGACCACCTTGACTGTCTTGTGTCAGAGTCTTTGCAGTTTGATCTTTAAATCCTCATATCGTGTTAGCTTTTCCAGTTGTTTCTCTTCAATCCTGCTGTCATCTGGGATTAGTAAATGTAAAGGTAAAGGTTTTCCCCTGACATTAGATCCAGTCATGTCCGACTCTGGGGTGTGGTGCTCATCTCCATTTCTAAGCCAAAGAGACACCTGTAGACACCTCCAGAGTCATGTAGCCGGCATGACTGCATGGAGCGCCATTACCTTCCCGCCAGAGCGGTACCTATTGATCTACTCACATTGCATGTTTTCAAACTGCTAGGTTGGCAGAAGCTGGGGGCTGACAGCGGTAGCTCATGCTACTCCCTGAATTCGAACCTGCGACCTTTTGGTCAACAAGCTCAGCAGCTCAGCTCTTTAACCCACTGTGTCACCGGGGCTCCTATAATCATCTGGGATTATTATTATTATTATTATTATATTATTATTATTATTATTATTATTGTTATTATTATTATTTTTAACACAAGATTAGTACACAGCAAACAAGATCACTATGCTGGTTGTTGTATTGGATCACACGTCGGATATTTCCCAAGTGTTTAGGACTATGTGATGTATATGCTATTATTATTATTATTATTATTATTATTATTATTATTATTCTGCATCATGAGACACAATGTTGTGATGATGGATATCTGTAGTTGTAGTTACATCTGATGATGCAACCCCTTCTCCTACTCAAAAAAATCCTACCTTTTCAGTCTGACACCACCCCAGATGAAGGATTTCTGGGACACAGAAAATGTAGTGCCCCAGAAACCAAATAGCACCCTAACTATAGTACTACATACTGGATTCTGGCCAGACTTCCCCATCACAAATCTCACTGATTGGTAAGAAGCTTTTAAGATCAACATGGATCAGGTCCTGTATTGAAGCAGATGCTTGATGTTCCCACCCCTTCTGTGAATAATCTGGCATGTGCTGTAACTTGGCCTTTGATTCAGATTGGGACCAGGCATATTCCCAGGATTCAGCATCTTCTGTTCTCTCAGAATCCAAGGAGTCAGTAATTGAGACAGAATGGGATCCTACTCCCCAGCTGGAGGCTGCAGATGCTTCAGACTTATTGCCATCATTATTTGAATGAGAAACCATTATCAGTGGTTGTTAAGTAGAAGACCCTGACCTGATTAGGCACCTGGGGTCTTGAAATTGCTGCTTAGAAATCTCCCAGCCATTTTCTGGCAGCTTTGTTGGTTTCAACCCTCCTTCTTGGCAACTAGTAATACTTTTCAATATCAATCTTGAAGTGGCTACAATTTATGACTCTGTTTTACTGCTTGCCGATTTTGTTTATCTGGACAGCTTACTTGCTAAACTACTTCTGAACTGGCTGACAACCAATCTATTGCTTCTCCCATTTGTCCTGCTGGATATTCTATTTCTGACCTGGACTGAATTAACTCTTCAACATCTCTTAAAATCCAATCGCTTGGTCATTTGCTAGGACAGCTTGACAGGCAGAAAAGAACCCCTGCCCCAAACCCCCCTTATGCCAGAGGTCACTCATGCAGGGGGCCAGTGGGTGGAAAGGTCAAACAGCCATTTGTAGAACAAGGGGGGAATGGACTCTCATTGAGCCCAACAGATGCTTTCTGTTACATGACATTCGTACTTCCTATGTAGCCCTTAAAGTAGGGCCTACGTTGGGATTGTAAGTACATAGCAATTATGGATGTGTTCACGTAGGTTAGGTATTTGTAACTGCCAAGTAGGAGTCAGACCACTATTTCACAGCACTCAGATTTTCAGTGCTTTGGTAACCCTTTGGTTGGGGTACTGTCCGTATTAAAATGTTAGGTTTTTGGTGAACAATAATAAATAATGAATTCCCATCAGTTGTGAGATTGTAAGTCCAGCTTGTGATGTCGCAATTCCTGAACCAGATGTCAACCATTATTTAAAATAAAACAAAATCTCATTTTCATAGTATGACTTGTTTCACTAATCTGTTGCTCTCACCCTAGGTCCAGTGGCACTGCAGAGCTCGAATGATCGCTGGAGCTAACTTTTACATTGTGGGCCGAGATCCAGCTGGGATGCCCCACCCAGAGACCAAGAAAGACCTGTACGAACCCACACAAGGTGGAAAGGTGCTGAGCATGGCTCCGGGATTGACCTCTGTGGAAATCATTCCCTTCCGAGTAGCTGCGTACAACAAAGTACAGAAAGCAATGGTTTTCTATGATCCAGACAGGTAAGTGACTTGGCTGTCAAGTGGGACAGAACACATTTGAAGACAGGCTTATGAGTCTTAACGCTAATGACCACTTAGGCGAGCATGCTCATTTGCATTTCAGATGTCCCTCTTTTACGTGTTCCTTTTTCTCTTTCCCGTGGACATCAATAAGTATTTATTTAATTATTTTATTTCGGGAATTTGTATCCCGTCCTATTTTGACCTCCACAGAGGGACTCAGGGCGGCTAACAACCGGCACACCATGGTGCCCACAACCAAAAGCATAAATATACAATTTAAATAAAAACAATATAAAAACAGTCAAGCAGTAGCTGATTTAAACAATCATCCTAAAAGCCGTCCGTCAAGTCCATTAAAACCATCACTTTGCCAGCAGGTCAGCCTAGTCTGCAAATGCCTGATTCCCTAGCCAGGATTTTACTTGTTTCCAAAAGGTCAGGAGGGATGGAGAAGATCTAATTTCGCTTAGGAGGAAGTTCCACAGCTGAGGGACCACCACAGAAAAGGCCCTGTCCCTTGTCCCCATCAAATACAATTTTGATGATGAATCCTAGAGTTGGAAGAGACCTCATGGGCCATCCAGTCCAACCTCCTGCCAAGAAGCAAGAAAATCACATTCAAAGCACCCCGACAGATGGCCATCCAGCCTCTGTTTAAAAGCCTCCAAAGAAGGAAGCCTCCACCCCAATCCGGGAGAGAGAGTTCCACTGCTGAACAGCTCTCACAATCAGGAAGTTCTTCCTAATGTTCAGATGGAATCTCCTTTAATGTAGTTTGAAGCCATTGTTCCACATCCTATTCTCCAGGGCAGCAGAAAACAAGGTTTGCTCCCTCTGACTTCCCCTCACATATTTATACATGGCCATCATGTCTCCTCTCAGCCTTCTCTTCTGAAGGCTAAACATGGCCAGCTCTTTAAACAACTCCTCATAGGGCTTGTTCTCTAGACCCTTGATCATTTTAGTCACCCTCCTCTGGACACATTCCAGCTTGTCAATATCTCTCTTCAATTGTGGTGCCCAGAATTGGACACAATATTCCAGGTGTGGTCTAACCAAGGCGGAATAGAGGGGTAGCATGACTTCCCTAGATCTAGACACTATGCTCCTATTGATGCAGGCCAAAATCCCATTGGCTTTTTTTGCCGCCACATGACATTGTTGGCTCATGTTTAACTTGTTGTCCATGAGGACTCCAAGATCTTTTTCACACATACTGCTCTCGAGCCAGGCATTGTCCCCCATTCTGTATCTTTGCATTTTGTTTTTCCTGCTAAAGTGGAGTATCTCGCATTTGTCCCTGTTGAACTTCATTTTGTTAGTTTTGGCCCATCTCTCTAATTTGTTCAGATCGTTTTGAATTCTGCTCCTGTCTTCTGGGGTATTGGCTATCCATCCCAGTTTGGTGTCATCTGCAAACTTGGTGATCATGCCTTCCAACCTTTCACCTAAGAAATAAGGTTGATCACTGCGAAAGCCATCCACTGCATGGCTATCAGCTTCCTCCCAGTAGACTTAAATTAAGGAAAAGCTTCATGAGAACCACCACTCCTCTTAATGTTCCACCAGCAACAGCAAGAGTATCCATTTGGGCAGCTAAACAGGAAATCAATTGAATGGCTCCTCTCCAAGGGCAAGCCAAGAATGGGCAACTTAGAAGTCCTTGAACATACTCAGAAGTGGAGTGGGCAGACCAAGAAAACCTGGCAAAATGGCACTACCTAAAATGGCACAGTTGCACCTTGCGCAACTGTGGAGCAGAACAACTCCGCATCTGTATGCTTATCCACCATGTCCTGCCTCATGTACAAAGGAAGAATTGCTTAAAGCTACAGACAATGCGGTTGCTGTTGCCCGTTTTTGGTCAAAAATTATTTAGCCACTTGTGCTCCCTATATTTTATCAGTTTTATACTTATTTATGCAATATTTTTGGCACAAAATAAATAAACAACACTTATTTATTTTGTGCCAAAACATTGCATAAATAAGTCCCTTAATCATAATATGGTTCTCCATTTCAAATGAATGTGGCTATACAGAAGACTCAGGGTGGCAAAGAGTTTGTCCTTTTTCCGACACTGCATTTTATCTGTAGCATTGTTGTTGAGCAATTTAGGGTGGCTGTGGATAGAGAAATTCAAGCCATTGTGGGTTGCCTGATGAGAAAGAGAAGCCAGTGTTCCAGAATAAATCTCACCAAGTTTTTTTTAAAATTATTGTGCCTTTTTTTCTTATAGTTACATCGAAAGAGGGGGAAAACAAATGTTTTATAGAAAGAGAAGTAGGAAAGAATAGAATAGTGTGCGGTTTAAAATAAACTAAAGATCCGCACCCCTAATAGAAAAAAAAGAAGAAAAAAACAAAAAAACCTAAGGAAGAAATAAATTGTTCATAATCTCACCAAATTGAAGAGAAAGCCACCAAGGTTTTATTTCATTCCAGCTGGAAAAGGATGATGATGGCAGTAGCCTGCCAAAAAATCAACATGCCCATTGGGCAGAGAGATACAATATTTATAGACTTCAGATTCAAAATTTCCCATGCCCACCAACCCCCTCCCCCCTGAGCTGGCTTTGTTATGATTGGCTGTGACATCAGCAAGCCAACAGGAGAGCCAATAGCGCCTGGCCCTGCTTTGGCCACTCAGCCAATGAAGTGGGAGGGAGGTGAGCAACAGGGAAACAATGAAGAAATGTCTAGTTGACTGGATTAAGAATGGCCGGTGTTTGCCAAATGGCTGGGTGATAGCTTTAGGCTCTCAAGCCTAGCCTAGATTATTGTTTGATTCCTTGAATTAACATTCTTATCTAGCCCCGAGAGGCCAGGTCCTTTGTCACACTGTCCTGCCATATGGAGTTTATTGATGAAGTAGATGCTAGTTTCGGGAGATCAGGATGTGGCACAGCAGGGAGGTGGATGACAAATCCCCGGTTCCTCGCAGATGGAGAGATGTCCTTTGTATTGGGTGATCCAAAGTGTCCATAGACCCCATAATTCTGGATGGCCTGGCTATTAGCCCTCCGAGGTCCGGTCAGACAGAGCCATTTACTTATTGTCCATGCAAATGGGCTTGGTGAAATCCTTTGTTAGGGGATTATTGAGCCATGGATTGCTGGTTCATGAAAAGGTTGCTTTCCTTCATATTTTCTTATATAGACATACATACATATAGGGAATGGGACAAGGGAGCATACACAGAGTTCATAGGAAAAGGGAATCATGCAGGGTCTAAGGGGAAGTCATGTCAGCCCCCAAAGTTCATAAAAGTTCATAAAGTTTGACAAGAGTTTATAAAAATTCCTATAAAGTTCATAAGAACTCATAAGAGTTCATGGGGGGGGGGGTGCATGGAAGTTCAGGGGAGCACTGAGTAGTCGGAGTCCATTCATAAAAACAGGAGGAGAGATAGGGGATTATGGGATCAATTCAGCCTAGTGTCCTTGGCAAAACTATGAATTCCCTGATTTTGAACTATCTTTTACAGAGCCCTGGAAGGGGGGGGGGGTCACTTCCGATCACAGCATCATTATGAATACAATTTTTTTCTTACTAGACACAATGAATTTGACTTCATTTCTGGCACACGCATGAGGAAGTTGGCCCGCGATGGTGAAAACCCTCCTGATGGATTCATGGCTCCAAAAGCATGGAAGGTGTTGACAGAATACTACACATCCCTGGGGAAAAATAATTAATTTTTGTTTTTACCAAAGAGTGCCTTCGTTTTTTCAAAAAAAATGAGCCCCCTTCTGTTTGATTTATATGCTATTATACTTCATCTACTTTGATTTGTTTTCCCTACTGTATTTTGTGGGCATTTTCTTCATGAAGTCAATAGTGGTTCTCGTTCAACTGTTTTCCACTCTGAATTTACTAGAGTCTTCTATACATTTCAGAAGAAGAGCCACAAAGGGGATTTGATTGTACATAGACCAATGTAGATTTAGGGTATGGGAGTGAAAAGCCATATTATGATTTGTCAAGAGCCTTTGGGAACTGGGATGTCTCAATTATGCAGTTGAAAACTATTTATCTGTTCTTTGATGCTCTTCATTGGCTGCAAAGGACAAACAAGCCAGACATAATGGCTGGTGCTGAATTCCAATTCTCTCTTTCTATTTTCCAAAACAACACAGCTTTTTTACTTCCCTTTCTGAGTATTTCGTGATACCAGCATGTTTTATTTTGATTTTCCATAGAAAGATTGGGAATTGGTACCCCAAGTCATCAGGGTACCTCCTTAAGGGTAACAATTCACAACATTCCAATGTTTCTTTCGCTGTTTTAGGGCACAAAAAGGTTTACAGGTTGAGCATACTTTATCTGGAATCCTGACATCCAAAATCATGCATGTTGGAGGCTGAGATAGTGCTTTCGCATGTTTCAACACATGCCCAAAATGAGCCGTGATGGCACAATGGGTTAAACCCTCGTGCCTGTTGAACTGCTGCCTTGAAGGTTGGCAGTTCAAATCCGCGAGATAGGGTGAGCTCCCATCTGTCAGCTCCAGCTTCCCATGCGGGGACCTGAGAGAAGCCCCCTGCAGGATGGTAACACATTTGGGCACCCCCTAGGCAACTATTCTCTCACACCCTCAATTTGCTTCTGACATGATAAACAATGCCCAAAATATTAAAATATTGTGTATATAATTATTTTCAGGCTATGTATATAAAGTGTGTATGACATATCAATGAATATCCTGTTTAGGCATGACTTCAATCTCCAAGATATCTCCTTAAGCATATGCAATTACTCAGAAATCTGGAGGGAAAAAACCCTAAAATATGGAACACTTCTGATCTCAAGCATTTTGGATGTAGCCCCCAGTGGCGCAATGGGTTAAACCCTTGTGCTGGCAGGACTGCTGACCAAAAGGGTGGCAGTTCGAATCCAGAGAGTGGGGTGAGCTCCTGTCTGTCAGCTCCAGCTTCTCATGCATGGACATGAGAAAAGCCTCCGACAGGATGATAAAACTTCCAGGCTCCCTTGCAGACGGACAATTCTCTCACACTAGATGCAACTTGCAGTTTCTCAAGTCGCTCCCGACATGAAAAAAAAAGCATTTTGGATTAGGAATACTCAATCTGTATCATTTTAGGATGGTGATTTTCACTGCTTTAAGGAAATTGGAAGTTTCTGGGAAGTGTTTCAAGGTTGAGTAGTGGTGGCAGGGTTACCACAAAACATTTTTCTGCCTTTGGCAGAGACACAAGTGGTACTCTTCCCCAAATCAAATTGCACATTCCCCTAAGCCAGGCATTTTACTACCTAAGGTAAATAAGAATCTCTTCCCCAATTTATGAAATAAAATTGGATTGTGCTGGTCATTTGTCTAAGCACTGGCCCAAAATCCAAATTGCAAGTTTCAAAAAATAAATCAGGATTTCCTTTTTTTCTCTATGCAAACGAATAAAAATTATTTGCAAAGACTGTGAAATGATTGCCTTGTTTTGTGTAGCAATTGTTCAATGGTGACAGTTTTGTAGTCTTAACATTATAGTACTGAATGCTTAAATGTTACCAGCTTGTAAAGCTTTTCAATCCTTAGAAAAAAAAAAGAACTAAAAATGTGTCTTATTGCACACACTTTGTGTAAATCGAATGCAGCCTTTGGACAAATCATCCCAGGCATGCAACCTGCACTCTGTACTTACATGGGAGCCACACTGCACTAAAGGTATCGCACCCCAACAGTGCCAGGTGGAGGGCTCCCATTGCAATATTGCTAGCTAATGTATATTGACAACAGTGCCTTTTATAACCAAGCCCTCTGGAAGGGACCTTGAAAACCGATGTAATCTTGCCATTTTTAATTTAACTGAATGTTTAAATAGTGCTGATATATTTTCTCTTTTTTAAAAATCTGATAATACTATGTTCACGATCATGTCCAAATACATGTGTTGTACTATTCCTTTTAAATTTGAAAGCCTGTAACATTTTATAGCATATTTATTACAGACGTCAGACTGGAAATGTATGCCTTTGCTGATACTGCTCTTGAGTAAAATAGCTACTGAATTTGGTCTTTTAATAAAATTCACTTTTAGCATCAATAAATACTTCTCTTGTTTAATTTCTTGTGATGTTTTATTCACATATCTGAATGGCTGAAATCTGTTCTGTATTCCCTGCGGTCATGCTGCAGGGAATACAGTCCATGCTGGCCACATGACCTTGGAGGTGTCTATGGATAATGCCAGCTCTTCGGCTGACAAATGGAGATTAGCACCAACCTCCAGAGTTGGACATGACTGTACTTAATATCAGGGAAAAACCTTTACCCTTTACCTTTACCTATTCCCTGAAATATATACAGCTAAAGCAGTGATGTCATAAAAAAACTTTGAAATCCTTAACAGAATACCAACAGGATTGTAAAACATCCAGGCGTCCCCTGGGCAACCAATTCTCTCACACCAGAAGCGACTTGCAGTTTCTCAAGTCGCTCCCGATACAAAAAAAAAACAACGAACAACAGAATATTGACAACTGCAATTGTGGGTTTGACTTTTACAGGGGGGAAGTTTTAAACATACATGAGAAGTGAGTAGAATGGAATCAGCATTGGAAACGTTCACTGAATGTTGGGTTGGGTAGAAATTTTCTAAATAAATAATAAGGACTAGCACAAGCATGTTATACTGAAGCAACATTTCTACAGGAATGAAGACAAAAAGTCTGAGAAACAGATCTGCTACATTAACAGGGAGCAAGATTTAAAGGGCACTTGTATTCATGGCTAATTCATAACATACCTTAGTATAAATACAAATAATTAAAAATATGAGGAGCTTAAACTAAAGGATTTGAAATTGCACTGGTCACTAAGCATGGTTAGGTCCAGTCAGAATCTTCATTATTCAGAATAAAGCCGGAAAAATTACCTTTTTGACGTGGTTTTGAACTTTTTAAGGAAACCGGAAGTCCCCTTGCCCTTCTGAAGCTAGTCTTGCCATTTTTTTCCAACTCAGGAAGTGAGTCGGAAATGATTCAGCTTTCCCCCTGCTTCTGGTCCCTGGCCTCGGCTCAAGCCAGAGAAGCCAGTTTTAAACCAGAGAAGGGTGAATTTCCTCCATCTTCTTTTCCCACTTTTGGTTCAAGCCAGAGAAGCCAGTTTTAAACAAGAGAAGGGTGAATTTCCTCCGTCTTCTTTTCCCACTTTTGGTTCAAGCCAGAGAAGCCAGTTTTAAACCAGAGAAGGGTGAATTTCCTCCGTTTTCTTTTCCTGCTTCTGGCTCAAGCCAGAGAAGCCAGTTTTAAACCGGAGAAGGAATTTCCTCTGCTTGTTTTTCCTCGCTATTGGAGTAAAACAACTACTTTCAAAGTAAATATAACCCAATGAAACAGGAAATAACACTTTCAAGCCATTAAATAAAGGATTCAGAAGTCTCAGAAGTTTCAAAAAGTTTTGAACATTTTTTTCTGTGAAAATCGGAATTGATTTTACAATCAAACTGCCAGCACTCCCTACATTCAAAATGAGTTTTGAACCATTTTTTTTGGATCAAACAAGCCTACTGGTCACCAATTTTTCCATGGAAAAGGTGGTGGCTGGGGAAAAGGGTTGTTACAACTTTGTTCCAGGCCCAGAGACATGATGGTTGAATACTGATGGTAAAAGATTAATTTACACTGCTATTAAACCAAATCCAATAATATTCTTCCCTGGCTATGGACAATTCTGATCCAAATATTGCCTTCAGCAATTAGCCAAGTGCTTTCCAAACATTTCATTTTGGTGACACACATTTTAGACACACATCATTTCATGCAAACCAGAGATTAAACCAGTGGTTCTCAACCTTTTATTTTTACCAGGAGCCGCTTTGACCAGGGATCACACTACAACATTAGTACCAAAAGGGTTATGAATCAGTTTTTGGTCAACTTTAGATTGGGTTTGGTTATTTGGGGTGCTGATTCAGAAAACTGCATTGGATAGACCACATCAGCTCTAGTTTCTGATACAGAACATACGCCATCCAGTAGTCGCCATCTGCTCACCCACAAAAAATCACATAGTGCCTCGGCACCACAACAAAGTTTTGTGAGATCAGTTGCTCTGGTAGCAATGGTGTGGTAACGGTCAGGCGGTAGACCATATTTTAGTCTTTGTGGACCACTGGTGGTCCACAGACCACAAGTTGGGAACCACTGGGTTAAACCTACCCCTTTATGATATGTAGACACATACAAAGACAATGTTGGGCTTCAGGCCACACATAGCTTTATTTCTTCTCTTCCAATTTACACAAAGCCATTGTGGAGGGCGTACATGTAGCTTTGCGTGATCCACAAAACCGGACGAGAAGCTCAGCTGTAGCAACACATAGAAAAAACACAGGTGCAAATGTTCTGCTACAATTATGTCACATTTATTGCTTTATTATCTATTCAAATGCAGTCAAGACCACTTATTTTTGGATTTTGGAAGGTGCTCCTACATATGCTTTCAACAATGAAACAGACTTAGTTATGCTCTTTGATTTGATCAGGAAGTCAATTTTGGTTTTGAGATATAGCACAAGTGTGCCGAGTGACCGAATGTGTTGTTTGCTGCCTACATTTTACAGCCATCAAAGCCACATCAAAGTCTCCAATAAGTAAACCTTCAGGTAAGGAAGTCCACTTATGCAAAGTGAAAATGTTTAAGTTTCAAAATAAGGGTCCACAAATTCCAACTTTAGTATTCTGAAGACCACCTTGGACTTGTTTTCTAGATCTTCTGTTAATAGCGGATGAACAAGCAAAAACAGCCATTCAATGATACACATAATTGGGCAAGAAGCAGGAGCATGACAAAGAACAGGAGTGGCGTGTGTGATAGAAATGGAAAGAATATTCCAAAAATGGTTAAAGATGATTTTCAAGCATTGGGAAACACTGACATAGAGAAACATGGACCTACAAGAATCCTCGCTGTTTGAAACTTCTTCTGTGCAAAACTTCATGGAGGAGAAACATCCAAACAGCCAAGTGTGTTACAAATTTGTGCAGAAATAAAAATCATAGTATTCCCTGTGTAGAAAATGCTGTTCCATGCACAAATGCTCAAAAATTGTAAGTATTACACTACATTTGCCACTTTTTAATATGCAGGAACATTTTGTTTCCCATGAAGAAAAACGCTTTCTGTGCAAAAACAAAACAAAAACCCTAAATGCAAATTTTGTGCAAATAGTCTTCAAAACGTGAACAGTTTCCAAAGACTCTCTTCATACTAGGAAGAAAATGCTTCCCCTTGAGAAAAAAAATTAACATCTTTAATGTGCAGCTCCTCAATGTTGTTGGAATGCAATTCCCTTAATTCCTCACTATTATCTATATTGGGCAGAGCTGATGCGAACAATAGACAAGCATGGAAGACCCCACAATCTCCAGGAGAATGTACATGACACGTATATTTGTATGACTGAATTTCACTTTTTAAAAGTGTTATATGTATTGAACCTTAGCATGTAACTGAAGTTTCACTTGTTACATCACATGTTTGTGGGAGGTGGGGAATAGCGGTCTGCACTACTATGATTAGGAGGTAGGACCCAACTTAGTATTTCCAACTACCTAAAACCACCGGTACAGTTGCTCCCAACCCCCCATATTTACGTGTTTCACTTTTTTGGACTAGATTTGCAGATTTAATCAGGGATCCTTATGCCCTTCACTGAAACTCTATGGTCAGCAGCTGGCAGGGATGAACTATAGAGTCATGATGGAGGACCTGGGGATTCCTAGAGATGTGTTCTCTCAGGTAAAAATACGATGCTTATTTATTTGCCTTTTTGTTGTTGTTTTGTGGGTGTCTTGTGCTCATAACCCCTGAAAATGTGGAGAGAAGACAGCAGACTAAACAGATTAGAAGACAGCAGACTAAACAGAAGTTATAATTCAATTTTTAAAAAATGATTTTTAAAAACCAAGAGTAGACTATCTATTTATTGTTTTTGCAACCCCTATCCCGAGAGGTTCCCAAGGATAGAAAATCTGACATTCCATGCACTTCCCTTCAACCACCATAGTTGCCCACTCTTGGCACTGAGTAAAATTAAACATAATAATCCAAAACCAGGGGAAAAACTTAACAGCTGTTCTACAAATATAAAGTAAGTTCATGCTTATAGTGGCCACATGAGAAGGGAGGCAAAATGCTGCTACAATATATTCAGGGGAAGGGTAGAACGTAAAGAAAAAAAATGGCATACCAAAAATGGCGAGATGAGGTGAGCTCCCATCTGTCAGCCCCAGCTTCCCATGTGGGGACATGAGGGAAACCTCTCACAGGATCGTAAAACACCCGGGCATCCCCTGTGCAATGTCCTTGCAGACAGCCAATTTTCTCACACCAGAAGCAACTTGCAGTATATTCTCAAGTCGCTTCTGACATGATTACAAAAAAAAGTAAAAGTCCAATTCACACAATATTAGTTGTACTGCATGGTACACTACAGGGGAAAGAAGTGCTGAAGGTTGAGAACTTCTCCCCAACCAGGTAGAGCTTTTGCATAGACCTTCCATACTTCTCTAAAGCGCACATATCTTGGAAGTCGGGCCATTATATTTTTTCTTAAAACACTGTAATATTTGCATTTGAGAATGAAAATTGATAAAAAGGACCTTTCAGATAAAACTATTCCCCCTTTGGAGCAAGTTCCCAAAAACCATAAACTTCTATCAGCACACATCATATATCAAGAATAGAAAGAGGATGCAATAATTAGCGCTTTTCATAGTATGAAGGACTGCTCGATTCTATAAGATGAATACTGATTACTATTTGTTGGCACTAAAGAAACATGGCCTCCAACTGCATACATATATATATGAAATATATTGGAAAGGGGGTGGGGAACAAAACTAGAGGAGCATCAGCCAATGAAATATTCCAAAAATATTTTCCATTATAGAAGTCCATTGGAAACTTTGCAGTGGTTCCTGACTCAAACAGTAAATCAGGCCTACAAAAGCTAAGTAAGTACTGCTGGAAATGAGCTTAGACTAAACAGGTTGGTTTTTTTCCCTTAGTAAGATCATCTTAATTTCCTTATAATTTTTTTTAGTTTTAATGTAGTGCCACAACTAGATCTTTTTCTACTGTGTTTTTGCTAATAGGCACGTTTGAATTCCGTGCTAGCTTTTTGTCAGCAAACAGCACATAATTCAAAGCTGCTTTTGATGGTTGTTGGGCCTACAAACACTGCATGGAGGCTGCTGTAGATGTGAGGCAAAAATAGAACTCTGCTTTGCACAAAAAGAAGAGTTTTCTACTATCCAGTGCAACTTAGTTCTCCTGTGCACGCAGAAGACACTCTTGCTGAATTTCCTGAGTCGCTACAGCCTTTGGTCAGTACAGAGCAGTGGTTCACAACCTATAGGTCCCCAGATGTTTTGGTCTTCAGCTCCCAGAAATCCTAAAATCCTAACACTGGTAAACTCTATTGTCGAACGCTTTCATGGCTGGAATCACTGGGTTGTTGTGTGTTTTCTGGGCTGTACGGCCATGTTCCAGAAGGATTCTTTCCTGACGTTTCGCCTCACAACCTCTGAGGATGCCTGCCATAGATACAGGCAAAATGTCAGGGGAAAATGCTTCTAGAACATGGCCATACAGCCCAGAAAACACACAACCCAGTTGGTAAACTGGCCGGGATTTCTGGGAGTTGTAGGCCAAAACACCTGGGTTGAGAACCACTGGTATAGAGAAACACAATTTGGAAACAGCCTTGAAACATGTCTCCCTAAAGAAGAGGGGAAGAAAAACAACTGGAAAGGGGATGAAAACTTTTACAAATCAGGCGCAACACATCCCCCACAAAATTAATGGCTTAACTTCCATTGCTTTTATCTAGGTGTGGGGTTTTTTTTTTGTGCTTATGTAGTATTTTAAGACACAATGAAATTAATGTATTTGGTCACAAGAAATAATATCCAGTAAATCTGTTCCTGCTGAAGAAAATTGTGGTGAGTGTACATTTATGTTTGGAATAGGTGTAGAAGGCATAAAGCTAGGACTTGCTGTTATGCCAACATCCCCGTACAAAACTCTTCTTTAGTAAGTGATGCAAACAAACAGCACCTCGATAAAGTGCCCAAGTAATGTTATTCGTTTGCATTCTGTGGTTTCATTGATTGAAAGGAATGGAATAAAATAGAAATGAGAGGATAGGCGGGGGGGGGGGGGGGGGGGGGGGGGAGCCATTCATTATCTCAAAACACAAACATTCATGGTCATCAGAAATAAAATGGCAAACAATATATTTAAGACTATACATAGCAAGTGCTTGACACAATTTACCTATAGATCAGTGGTTCTCAACCTGTGGGTCCCCAGATGTTTTGGCCTTCAACTTCCAGAAAACCGAACGGCTGGTAAACAGGCTGGGATTTCTGGGAGTTGTAGGCTAACACACCTGGGGACCCAGAGAATGAGAACCACTGCTATAGATGGCCATGTCCCAGGATTCATTTGTGCAAAAGCTATTTACATGAATAGCTTCCTAAATGGTTTGATAAGATGGACACTCGCTACAAAGCAATGCCATCTCTGTGCTCATGCGCAGTGTGGCTGAAATCCACAAGTACATGGACATTAGGAAATATTCTAAAGCTTTTTGGTTTTTTTTTTTAAAAATTCTGTAGAACCAGCCTCTAGAGCAAGCATGGGCATTGACCCTCCGGGTGTCTTGGACTTCAACTCCCACAATTCCTAACAGCCTACCAGAGGGCCAAAGTTTGCCCATGACTGCTCTAGAGGTTCTCATCTGTAGAATAGAGATAGTGGCTTCTGAAGATTAAATTTAAGAAAAGAGCCACATTCCCTTTGTTAAAAAAATACCCACACCCACAGAAAATCCCCCACAAGTTGTTCAGTCATATTCAAATCAACTACACACAATTTGGGGACTTTCTGTGGCCATTTTTGGAGAGGAGTATCAAGAAAAACTATTGGCATATAGGCAGACATGCTTTATAACACAAAGATATGTCTTGCCACTCTCTCCTCCCATCTTAGGCTGAAATATCAGTTGATGGAGATGGGAAAGCCTGGGAAAAAACCCAAAAAATGGAAGAAAAAGGTTTTGTTTTTTTTCTGGGAAAATTGAAAAGTGTATAGAACAAGTATGGGCAAACCCAGGCCCAGGGTCCAGATGCAGACCTTTGAGCTCTGTTCTCAGGCCCTCCTCTCTCTCACTGCACCATCAGCATGAGAATGCTGCGGCCCACCACATCCTCATGCTGAGAGGACGGCTGGGGCAGCCACCCATGGCCTCAGCACCAGTCCCAGGAAGAGCCTCTTCCTGGCCTGTTGGTACTTGCTGGCATGTTCCCCTTCTTCCCAGCCTCTGCCCCTGGTGATGAGTGGTGTGGCTCCTCTTATTTATTTATTTATTTATTTAATACACTTGTATACCGCTAATATCTCAGCCTGGATCGGCGACTCATTGCGGTTTACAGCAATTAAAAAACAATCTCTAATTTAAAAACATATACACATACAGTACAGATTATTGGGCCACCAATAATAATCCCATATATCTCGAATTAAAATCATAATCCAGAATTCGTTGTCCATATTTCCTGTCCTTAGTCATCAAAATTCGATTGCCACAGATTAGCCCAATGCTTGTTTAAACAACCATGTTTTCAATCTCTTCCTAAACACCATCAGCGAAGAGGCTGATCGTACCTCTATAGGGAGGGTGTTCCAAAGCTCTTCCTCCGCCTCCTCTTCCACCACCTTCCTCAAGGGCAGGTTCCCCCTTGGAAAGTCACTCTGGGAAGACACACTGGCCACAAGGAAAGGGCCTTCAAGAGGCGGCCCATACTGTGGTCCAAAGGAGGACTACAGGGAAAATAAGTTTTTTGGGGGATTTTGGCTTTTTAAGTCTCTTCTGCTGTGTTTTTCAGTGTTTTTATGAGTGATGGACACTCATTGGCCTGATAGGTGTATTGTGTCCAAATTTGGTGTCAATTCCTCCAGTGGTTTTGAGTTATGTTAATCCCACAAACAAATATTATATTTTTATTTATTATTATTATTATTATAAGGAGCAGGAGGGAAGGGGAAAAGGAGAGCCCTGGGAAGCCGCTTGCCAAGAGAAGGATTTGACATACCCTGCAGGGTCTCCTTCCCTTCCCTCCTGCTCCTGTTCTTCTTTCCAAGGGGAACCTACCATTGAGGAAGGAGTGGCTGTAAAGGAGTAGGAGGAAAAGGAGGCAGAGAACTCCATCCCAGTCTGCCCATCCTGCTCTGGCCCGCCATGCGGCCCTCAAGTTAGAAAGTTTGCCCATGCCTGGTGTAGAATATATTCTTTTCCAATTATTCAAACTAAGTAACAAGAAGAMGACCTTAATGAAAGATCTTTGAGGATTTTTTTTCCATCTACACAATCCCCCGCCCCCCAATTTTTCCAGAAGAAAAATGACTTTGGGAAAAAACCCAGTTTTTCCCAATTTTCCCAGTCCCCCCCCCCCCCAGGCCTTCCCATCTCTAGTCTGGCCAGTTGAAAGAAGAAAGTTCTGACTGAAATGAAACTCTTTGTAGAATAAATGTGATATATATATACTTGTGAATAAATTATCATACACCATGGACGTCTTGTGTTTTTCTTAGTCACAAACCATTTTYCACTTGATCATTTTTTCTTTTCTTTCACGGGGAGGGTAAATTCAAGAGCAAACCAGTCTGGTTCAGTTTATAAAGAACATCCTGTGCTTTATACAAAGTGGTTACACCATAAAGTAGCACCTGCAAGAACAGTGAAGTAAAGCTATGAACCTAAACGACGCAATGTTAGAATCAGCCAGTTACATTAGTATTGGTTTTTACATACTTTCCAATGCTTTCTGTTAATATGCAAAAAAGAAAAAAAAAAAAAGGAGATCTCATGACAAATTTGCGTATGTCCCGGACACTTTGTTGTTTTGATTACGGAAGTTGTAACTGGTCACTCTACAAGATTTTTTTAAGTAGGTCAAGAAAATTAAATTCATTTTGGGTTGTTGTAGGTTTTTCGGGCTATATGGCTATGTTCTAGACGTTTCGCCTGCATCTATGGCAAGCATCCTCTGAGGTTGTGAAGTCACAACCTCTGAGGATGCTTGCCACAGATGCAGGCAAAACGCCAGGGGAGAATGCTTCTAGAACATGGCCATATAGCCCGAAAAACCTACAACAACCCAGTGATTCCAGCCATGAAAGCCTTCGACAATAAATTCAATTTTAATATTATCCCTGAAAGACATCTCAATGTTATCACCTCTTCCATTAAGGAAATTTGAAAGTTATTAATTCTAACTATCCACTGGAAAACGCATGAAGAACACCTCCATTTAGGAAGTCTGGGGGGAGAAAAGGAACTAAAACTTTTTAAAACAATGAACTTAACGCAGTGATTTGTGTTGTGACCAATTGCAGCTGCTAGCAAGCACTACAGTAGTAAAAAAGAAATTTGTAACAGGAGCATTCCTGTTGGCTATTTCTCGGAAATAATTCACAATTCAGAAATAGAAAAAATAAATGTTGCCAGTGCTCCACCCTGCTTAACCCTGACTGTACAAAACATATCTTTTTAAAAAAGGAAAGAATAACAATTTATAGGATTCGTATAAAATCAAAATGTTCACAAAGTGTTTTCTAGCTAAATAAATGGCACCAGCGGATCCCACGAGTTAATGTTGCAAAAAGGAGGTCAGATTTCCCTGCATTCCAAGAAAGAAACAAGATAATTTCCAAAAACATGTTTTCTGGCTTTGCATTAAGGTAACTCCACAAAAATAGATAAGCGTGTGCTGAACCTTTTAATCATCTGATGCACTTTAACCCAGAAAACAAATGCAAAAAAAAAAAAAAGGCGGCTTTTCATATTCAAGTTATCTACATATTATGTCTGTGTATCAAAACTGCACACTGTCTCATACATATGTACATAGGCTCTGCTCTGATCCTCCGTAGACCATTATGCCACACTAGAACCCACTGACAGTCGGCTTTTAAGGCCACAACAAGGAAACAAGACATTGCTTTTGAGCTGGACTACATTCTTCCATGCCATGATCGATCCCACAGGCCGTATCCAATTTTGCAAGATTACTAGATTTCAATAATTTAGGTAACAGCATATATAAAAACAATTCCAGAAACACTTATTAAAAGGATATTCCTGCTTCCAATTGATTTCCACTATTTACGTGGCATAACCAGTCCCCAAAAGAGGCCATAGGCCACGGCGCCACGCGGTTTAGCCTTAATCTAAACTGACGTGCATTAGAACGTTCTGATTTGTTGCCTCCTTGGACTTCCTCATTTTCTCAATTGCCCGTTGCAGGTCTTTCTGTTTCACTGGACGGATTTCATCATCGTCATTGCTTTAAGAAAAAAAAGCAGGTTAGCAGATTTTGCAAAGGTGTGTGTTACTGAAGTGGGTAGGCTTTCTTTATGGCTCTTTCTTCTACCGTTTTTCTTGTATACCTTCTCCCTCTCTTTTCTTTCTTTGCTTTCCTTTCCTTTTCCCCCTTTTTTCTCTTCTCTCACTTTTTCTTCTCTCTCTCTCTCTCTCTCTTTCCTTCCTTCAGTTCATCCATCCTCTCTTTCCTTCCTTCAGTTCATCCATCCTCAACCAATAGGTACCGCTTCTGTGGGAAGGTAATGGCACTCAATGCAGTTATGCTGGCCACATGACCTTCGAGGTGTCTATGGACAACGCCGGTTCTTCGGCTTAGAAAAGGGGATGAGCACCACCCCTCAGAGTCAGACATGACTAGACTTAATGTCAGGGAAAACCTTTACCTTTAGATACCTGAACCTCAAGTTGCTGAACTGTCTATTCCAACAAAGGCAACCAAACTATTTTTGCTGTAGTTATAAATATCCACATCCTCCAACAAGTACATAAACACACCTGATTGTAGCTATTCCTTCATTCAGAAGTTTCTCTTATCTTAATTAAATCTCCTTTAAAGTTGCATGTAAGAATAAAACCGAAGATTTACATCTTTCTTGAAAAGTACCACTTTTGATTTAAGATTCTATCTTGGTTCAAACAGAAAGCAGTATCATAATATAGCTTTTGATTTTAACATATTATTTTCTGGAAAACCTTTATATGATGAAGTAACTAATATAATTTTTAGGGCGGTGTTTTATATCAAACTTTCAGAAGAGCCAGTCAAATACAATGGTTTTAAAACTCAGTATGTGCTCTAACTTTATCGTACAAAAGTTAACCATGCCACCCAAATCTTCCTTCTTTTCTAAGTGTGAACAGCTATATCTCAAGTTGCTTTCTCTAAGAACCCTTTCCCCGTAAAAAGAGCTGCCAAATTGTCCAGTAAGTTCTAAAACTTTCTTTTAGTATGACTGACTTACCTTTCGTCATATGTAGAATTAACATATTCTCTGACACATATTAGTGCAGCATCACGGCACATTTCTTTCAAGTCACTTCCTGAGAACCCATCTGTGTCTCTAGCAACTTCGCGGAGATCCACTTCACTGTCCACCTAACAGCACACAAAGAGCAGCATATGTAATTGCAATTTGACACATTTAAACAGTGACTAACATTCCCAGCTAAGATAGAACGAAGTGGTTTATCACATTGTTCATTTTGGGGTTTGGCAAAGAACAATAATATGGGTATAATCCTGCCTCCAAATTAAATGTCTTTACTTTAAATCAAAGCTGTATTGGAGAATAAATAAGATATACACCATACAATAAAACGTCCACCCAAGTGAGGTGTCTGCCTGCCATGTATCCTACACTTTTTCAACACTAAAGAAGAACACAAAATCGGTTTCAAATTATATGGTATTAGGAAGAGTTATAGCAAAACAGACTTACATTTTCATTTTTCAAAATCAGTTTCAAGATTGCTTCTCTCTGCTTCACTGCCTTTAAATCAAAAACAAAACACAACATCATAATAAAACGGAAATGCCACAATAATTTTGCAATACAATGCAAGTTTTCTAGTTAGGTCCTCTACTGCACTTGGCATGGAAGCAAGTTGTTGTACAATTCCCATTCACGACCGTGGGTCTTCCAACTACAGACAGGGTAGGAGAAATGCAGTCTTAGGGTGTGTCTACACTGTTGAATTAGAGTCATTTCACACTCCTTTAACTGTCAGGGCTCAATGCTATGGGCTCCTGAGGATTTGCAATTTGGTGAGGCTCTAGCACTCGTTGAGAGAGAAGGATTGTGAAACTGCAATTCTCGTGATTTCATAACATTGACATATGGTCCTATCCCTCTTCTTGCACTGCCAACTTGACTGTCCACTCTTTCAATGCCATCATCCTTTCTTTCCTTCTCCTTGAGAAGGATGATGACACTAATGGATATTTTTGCAGAAGCACAGTCTGTAGCACACTTGAGAAGGGTGAGTGTGGGTGTTAAGACTTTTTTGTTTTCCTACTTTCACAAGGATCCTGTTGTAGTAGAGCCTGTAAGTAACGTTGCAAGCAGTAGTATGGGTGACAGAAGGGGAAAAAAGGGTTACTCGTGAGCAGGAGTCTGATGAGGAACAACAGAGGAAAAGGATTTGGGATATACTTATGGCACCTAAAGATGAGGACTCATTTGAGGGGTTCTCTGGGGATGAAGGGTCAACGAGTGAAGGAGAGGAGGGAGACACAATGGATGGGAATAGAGGAAGAAAAAGGGTTACTCGGGAGCAAGAATTGGATGAGAAGCAACAAAGGAAGAGGATCCGGGATATACTTACGGCACCTACAGATGAGGAATCATTTGAGGGTTTCTCTGGGGATGATGGGTCACAGAGTGGGGAAAACGGGGATGACACTGTGGATTGGACTAAGGTAAAGGAGGTGCAAGTTGTTTGTGCGGAGCCAATATCTAGTGATACATTTATGGGATTCTCTGGAAGTGAAGATTGGCAATCGAGGAATACAACTGAGTCTTGGGGGGAGCTAAGTCTTGACAGGAGATGGAGAAGATGGAGGGATGGGCGTAGGACTTCATGTGAAGAGTTGGGAGCAACTGCAAGGGATAATCATGGGGCGGTGGTCTGTTCATCTTTTGATGACGATTATGTGTAATAAAAGTGGGTTCAGGAATGGGGGATCTTTGCAGAAGGCAAGGTGTTGTATACGTTCGTGCATTGGGTACTGTCTGGACTTGTCGCTGCCTGTTTCATGTTCAGCATTGGGTTTGGGATCTGCAGGTTGCTGCTCCTGTTCGTGTGTGCTTTTGACTCGGATTGGATTCTCGTGAGAGTGGATTTCCCCCTTCCTTGACCTTAGACCGGCTTGACTATGACGCTGCTTCTGTGGACTTTGAAACTTTGCTACTTCAGACTTCTCTTGCTACGACCCTGGACTTCGCTTGACTACGATTCTCTCCCTGCAGCTTTTCTGCTTTTGTTTACCAGTTGCATGCTGTGTTTTCTTTGTGTGACCTCGGAGAACTTTGTTTGATTCGGTTTTTATCTGACTAATCCGGATTATACTTTTGTTTACCCTTTTGAACCAGGACTGGTTTTACCTTTGAGTTTTGACCAGAGGCATTGAGTTAAGTGTCTGAGTCTTTTTCCTTTGCTTCAATAAACTCTGAGTCTGGCCCTTTAAGGCGTCTGTGATTTCGACAGATCCTATGCCCCTAGTTCCTGCAAAGGTTAAGGGCCAACTATATTACAGTTGGAGCCACAATTTATAGAGATAATAGCTAAGGGCTTTTAGTTTCTGTGCTGACCCTTTGTAGCTCTTTTCCCCAAGCAAGACTAATAGTCCTTATATCAGTTTTATTTGCTATGTTTTCCTATGGCTACTGCATGCTGCAGATGTAGTTTTATGCTGTTTGAGATTCCACTTTTATTGCTATGTCTGCTATTTGTTCCTTTCCATTACTATGGATATTATATTTTTATTAGTCCATTCCGTTTTGTTCTAGGGCCCCTCTGAGCAGAAAAGTGTCTATAAGTATAAAGATAAAAGCATTCAAGCTGTAAAACATATAACCTGGGGGGACAGACGACATGAAACCCACTGCTGTTAATTCTCAATTGCTTACAGGTTGGTTGATGTGAAATCTTGTGGGCATCCTTCTCATAATAGCAGAGTCAAGATCCTGAGGGCGATTAGTAGCTCCCATCACTATCACCTAAATGTAGTAAAAACAAGGAGAATTGAAAGCTTCAAGATTTGGAATTTATTATACTTTGAAAGAAGTATGTGTTTTCAGGTAACATAGCATCACAGGAGAGGCAAATGTTATTTAACATGAACAAGTGATGTAAAGTCATGTGGATTCAGTCTAAATTCAGCAACCTTCAAGCTACCATTTTCCAAGCCAAGCAAATTCCCCTCCAGCGCAAACCAGTATTGAAAATTATACTTTTTTTCAAATGAATTTATACAAAGGACATGAATACTGCTTTCTATGCTTGGATCTTTGCCCCTCAAATGACACTGCTTCCAGCTGCTTCACAAATCATCCGTTTTTACAAGACTGCAGCAGCTGTGTAGGCTGTGCTCTTTCTATTTTAATCCCTCTCTCTTCCTCACACACACAAACATGCCACAGATAATCAAATACAGATAACTGGTAATAAGTAAAAGGTCCAGGGATGCATGTTTCAAAATGGGAAATGAGAGAAGGGAGAGACTGCCACCTACAGATGATAATAAATATTGCAAAAATATTTTAGAAAAGATAATAGTCATGGGCCCAGTATCTGTATCATCTGTGTAATTCGTGTTTCCATTTCGTTCTGTTCATTCGAATGGCACGGAACAGGAAGGCCCCTTCTGGAATGAAAATAAACTCGATACGAAAGGCAAGCGGGAGTGGGTACCAGCTCCAAGCCTGCTTTTTGATACCATAGTTATAGAGATTACACTGAGGTCTCTTCATTGGAGATTTCTGGACAGGGCTGGTGGCTTGCCGGTTGGCAGGGCTTGCCCTCCACCGCTCGGCATGCCTGCACACTTTGGACCTACATGTGTGGGCCTGCAGCCAAGTGCTAAGTAAGGAGAGCTGCTTACTCAGCCCTTGCCTTCAGGTCCTAGAAGCCCGCGTGCATAGATCCTAAGCGTGTTGGCCTGCAAGGACCTTTCTGGGTCTGCACAGTTGCAGAGTGGTGGAGGGCAAGCTGCGGCAACTAGTAAGGACCGCTTCTTACTTAGCCCTCAACTGAAGGCCCCGACAGGCCCGTGTGCGTAGGCCCAAAACATGCGGGCCTGTCAGGGCCTTTACGGTTGCCAAGCACTTGAGGGCAAGCTCTGGCAAATGGCAAGCCACCAGCCCTGCGCCAAGGATCTCCGATGAAGAGACCTCAGCAATTTCCCAATTGAAGAGGAAGAGCCCTAAAACTATGGGGAAGGGGAACATTTATGTAGGATCACTCGCCCATTACCACCAGTGGGATGAAAAGATTCATTTTTTTCAGATGTCAAACAAAAAAGCTCATTCAGAAAGGCGCCGTTTTCGGAAGTCGCACTTGAAAACGAAAATGGGGCCATACAAATTAAACAAACAGAAACAGATAGGGATCTTATACAAATGTGCAATACTAAAAGATAGTATTAAAGTATTGCTTCATCAACTCTAGGAGCTTGACAATTCATTTTTTCAAATGCACAAGCTCTAGTTGGACTAATGCAGGGATGTAACAATAGGGGAGAGAGCTAAACGAATGAATTGCCCACCCAATTAAGAATTCTGCCTCTCCAAAAGAAATTCTCCTTCTGTCTGCAAACGTATAGCACTGTAGTAACTTAAAAAAATCAGTTTTACATTTAGAAACACTGTTTTCAAGGAAACGTGATAAGAATTCCCGGGGTGAATGATATCCACTGTTCCATCCTCTGAAATATGAGAAATGCTGGAGGAAATTTTCATAGGGAATGTGGAATTCATATTTGGAGATGCAATGCTATCCTTTTGTCTCCTCCTGATAACTACAGCCTTGGATTTCTACAGCATGCTCTGTGTTGGGCTGCCTTTACTCATACTCAGAAACCTGAGCCAGTTGAATAGTGATGTGGTCAGACTGTGATCAATAGTGACCAAATGGGTGCCATATTGGCCTTAGTGTTTCTAATTCATGATATTATCACTGATTTATTTTAAGACGGGAGCCCCCAGTGGCGCAGCGGGTTAAACCACTGAGCTGCTGAACTTGCTGACCGAAAGGTCGGCAGTTGGAATCCAGGGAGAAAGGTGAGCTCCTGCTGTTAGCCCCAGCTCCTGCCAATCTAGCAGTTTGAAAACGTACAAATGTGAGGTCAATAGGTACCACACTGGCGGGAAGGTAACGGCGCTCCATGCAGACAAATGACCTTGGAGGCATCTATGGACAATGCCGGCTCTTCGGCAGAGTCAGACTCAACTAGACTTAGGCCCTTTATTTCAAAAAGGTTCACTATTATACACATTATTTTTGTGTATATGGTGACCATATTGTGACTTGTAGTTCTGTTTGGTTTCTGCAAAGCTTGACATGCATTTTTCTTCCTTATTACTGACCTCTGCAACATTTTGCAAACCAGTTCCAATATCCTATGGTTATGTGATAACCATCTCAAGTCATTTTGAAGCTTCTGAGATAGCAATCTCAACTGCCAGGAATAATTTAAATTCATCCTGAACGAGTTAAGATTGACTAAGCCAAAAAAGATCGGACTCATTTGACTATCCAACACAACAAAGAAGGTATTAATGAACAAGGATTGCTTATCCACAGGAGACCAAACCTAAAATCCTAGGAACTAGCACTATGCAACCCCATACACATTTTTGACACCATCTGTTGATCCTCTGTTCAACAAGTGAAGCCTTGATGTTAGGTGAAAATACACCCTTTAGAAAAAGAGGAAAAATGAAACCCTAGCTGCAGAGAACAGAAACTTGTGGATCTTGTACTTCCCTTCTGCTAAGCATTTAAGCTCCCCTGACCTTGCTATGGTTTAGTTTTGCACTTAATGAAGATTTCTGCTGCAGAAAAGAAATACGAAGTCTGTGCTACATACGTGTCCTATACTGACTTTCAAAATCAATTTACTGTGGAAAAGTGTTACTTACTTGGCAGTTATAGTCAGTATCCAGACCATCCCAGAGACTCATGAACTGGGCCTTCATCATAGCTGTGGCTTCATGGTCAGAACTGGAACGACTTCGCAGAAAGGAATCTGAATTTTTTTTTTTTTAAAAAAGGAATGTAAACTTGTGCTCATTGAAAGCGACAAGAATGGGGGCAATGAGAAACTATTGGATTACAAGTCCCACCAACTCAAGATAGCATTCTTGATATTTAATATACTTTCCCCTCCAGCATGTTCCTAGTCTGCTCTTGAAGATACACATTACATTCATTACATTTTGCTTCTTATGCAATGATTTACTTAACACCAAAACCTCATGTAGCATATTGCATGCAAGCTGAAGAATAAGATTTGTACATCTTAACCACCCAATGTGGAGCATAACATCACATACAAATAAACCACAGCTGCCTTGAAATGAAAACAGAACATCTGCTGAAGGGTTTCATTGTCTTCCTGCAGCAAACATCATATTTTAAGTACTATGATTCTATGTACTAGTAAAATGGCTTTTCTACTTCTCCTCAAGGTAACTCATAATACTACCAAAGCATTTAATGGCCTAGTTTTTACAGAAAATGGCACGTTTCTTTGCTACTGACACTTATCCTACAGGACCACTGGTTTTAAAACACTTTATCGCTACCTTTTTCTGTGACTATATAGAGAGCATACATTATTTTACCTATTTCATCAATAAAGATGATGGATGGTTGCAGTTTCATAGCCAGGGAAAAAACGGCAGCTGCCAGCTTCTGAGATTCCCCATACCATTTATCTGTAAGCGTTGAGGGTTGAAGATTAATAAATCTACAACCTGCTTCCTTTGCTGTAGCTTTAGCAATCAAAGTTTTACCACAGCCTGGAGGGCCATAGAGGAGTACTCCTAAAAAAAGATACAATATTAACATTTTATTGCCACTTAGTGCAAGAGACATTGTCTGCACACCTACACACACATCTCAGCATTAATAAGGCTGCTTGTTAAGTGCCTTCACATATTCAACATCTGCACTGCTGCTCCTATATAGTTTGGCTCCTAAACAGTTCACCCTCCTCACTTGTGGGTTGCAGATTTGATTACACTAGGTAACAAAATTTGATTTTTTTTTCTTTTCCTGGTTTGAAAGTGTTACTCCTGTTTAATTGCGTGGTGCTTACTTTGAAAGCAGTTGTTGTACTCCAGAAAATTTGGTTTTGTGGCTGCCACAAACTATGTTGAATTGGTTGAGACTCTATGAGAATTTCACTGAAAAACTATACTACAATGTGCTGTTGAAGGCTTTCATGGCTGGAATCACTGCGTTGCTGTGAGTTTTCCGGGCTGTATGACCATGTTCCAGAAGCATTCTATCCTGACGCTTAACCCACATCTATGGCAGGCATCATCAGAGGTTGTGAGGTCTGTTGGAAACTAGGCAAGGGAGGTCTATATACCTGTGGAATGTCCAGGGTGGGAGAAAGAAGTCTTGTCTGCTTGAGACAAGTGTGAATGTTCCAATTTGCCACTTTTATTAACATTTAATGGCCTTGCAGTTTAGAATGGTTTTATAACTGTATTATTTTCGCATTTGATTAATATATGCTCTCTAACAATATCTAGATCCTCCAGTGCGTTGTAACGGAGTCACTTTGGAGGCCCTAGAGTTGCCGAGAAATATTTACTCAGGTTTTTAATAATCACCGTATTTTATTTGTAGCATTTCCACATGGCAGTCCTGTGTCCCAAACCTGGCAAAGAGTAGAGAGTCTACTCCAGGGGTCCTTAAACTAAGGCCCGAGAGCTTCAAGGTCATTTACCCGGTCCTCGATGAGGGTTAACCTAAATCTAAAACTACTTGAAAGCACACAACAACAGCAACACTATCACATCAATCAAAAGCAGGCTCACACTTCCCACTGAAATACTAATAAGTTTATATTTGTTAAAATTGTTTTTTATTTTAATTATTGTATTGTTTTAAAGTGTTTTTTGCACTACAGATAAGATATGTGCAGTGTGCATAGGAATTCATTCATGTTTTTTTCCCCCCAAATTATAACCCGGCCCTCCAAGAGAGTGTGGGACTGTGACCTGGGCCTCTGTTTAAAAAGTTTGAGGACCCCTGGTCTAGTCTGTAATGGAACCTTAACATTACACTTTCTTAGGAAACAAAATGATCTCAATGGGAAAGAAAGAGAATAATAAAAGCCAAAATTATCACAGAAAACCACTCAGTCAGAAGTATTGAAATGGCACAACTAAGTATGAAATCTTTTATTTAGATAGTACCTCACTTTCTTCAAAGTGCATCTAAAGAATCTGTGAGATTCACATTTTTCTTTTCACACTAACTTATAAGATAACTTATTATTACAACTATTTGATGATTCCAAGTTGTTTTGAGTAATTTGTGTTTCATGCACAAATTTAAAGATTATCCAGAAACTCTGACTGGCCCAGAATGTTGCTGACACAATACCAAGCGCGGAATACTTAACTCATGAATCAACTGCTTTAAACAGATTGTAGCTCACCTCCAATTCAAATTCTAAATGCATTTCATAATCATGAAAATATTGTAGGGATTGAGATCTGGTTATCTAAAGTACTGCTTCTTAAACTGTGTGTCGCTTTGATTAATGTTGGGGTCACAGAAAATTTAGCAATAGTAAGTTTTCTGAATGCCACCTAATGGCTTTTAGATATTCGTGCAGCATTTATAGTGGACCCTGAAGAATATAGCTGTACTCCATAAAAAAAGAAAATTAGCCTGTTTAGCAAGCTTTGCAAATGCTGATTTGTTATCAGTAACTGTTTGAATTGTATGCCTATTTTATATACCTATATACCAGGGGTCACATAATATTTTCTCAGATGGAAAAGGGTTGTGGATGGAAAAAATTAAGAAGTCTCTATTTAAAGAACAACTTAGTCTCACCCAAAGTTTCCTAAACATCAAGGTAATCTTCAGAGATCCTCTCTGAGTGCTTTGATAAACCTGCCAAAGTGAAGAAGCTATCTCCCCAGTGGGGGCACTTTGCCCATTAAAAATTCTCCCAGGAGACAAAATACTGGTAGGGCATTGAGTTTTGCCTTTTTGGTTCCAAGTAAGGAGCTTCTTTATCTGCTGAAGTTTTGCAGCTTTTATGTGTGGTTTTTAAAAATTATTTATGCCAGTGGTTCCTAGCCTATCATATGGTCCACGGCCTCACCATTTCCTCATTGTTGCAATAAGAGTGACTGGTCTCGCTAAATCCTCTTATAGTGCTGAGGTTTATTAAATGTGGTTTTCTGTGGGCAAGCAGATGGCAACTACTGAATGGCATATGTTTTGTATCAGAAACTAGAGCTGATGTGATCTATCCAATGCAATTTTCTGAATCAGTACCCCAAATAACCAAACTGAATCTAAAATTGACCAAAAACTGATTTGTAACCCTTTTGATACTAATGATAGAGAGTGGTCCCTGGTCAAAGTACTGTCTGGTCAAAAAAGATTGGGAAACATTGATTTATACTTATTGTTTTAGACCATTTATTACTACAGGTCGAGCATCCTTTATCTGGAATTCCAAATGACTCCAAAATCCAAAACTGTCCCCTTGGTGCTCAAGAAATTCAAATGTCATACTGCTAGCTACTGTGTGGAAACTATCATGACTAGGTTGCTGCAATTTGCAGTAATATGACTATTCCTATGTTGTTAAGCTGCTTATAGCAAGGAACTGGAAAAGAGAAATAAATATACAAATAGAGGAGTATGGAAATTGGCAATAAATGATAAGCTGACAGGTATGTTAAAAGTTAAAAGAGGTATATGGAAACAAAGTGATTTTGATGATGTATGGAGAAAATTTATTGAAAAAGGATTAAAAAATAAAGAAGGAAAGTTACCTCCACAAGAAGAATTGAGATTTTGGACAGATGATATGTAAAAGCTGTGGCTTGGGAGGGGGGAGGAGAGCACAGAGGTGAGGGATAGATAATATGTATAAGCAGAAAAATAACACTAGATGCTAAAAGTTAAAGTATGGTAGGTTGTATTGAATGATACGTATCTGCTATAAAACGAACAATGTATAACAAATGTATTGAACCATGATAAAATAATAAAAATAGTGTGATATCATGGAATTTGGGGTGTAAATTCTTGTTTAATTAACCATATAATGTGACCCCTGTATCCATGGAAGGAGATGGTCTTGGACAAAAACTGCATGAAACTGCAGATAATAGCAGTGGCCAAGTGGCTGAGGTACTGAAAAGAGTATATAGCTTGCATAGGAGGCCTGAAGGAGAAAATAAATGAAACTTTGGGTAAGTTTATGGATAAAGGGGATGGGGGGCATACCATCTATATTAGAACAACGTTTATTTTATAGTAAGATACAGGGCCCCCAAGATGAGGTAAGAATGGAATATTGATTGGTAATTGGTTGAATGTCTGAGCAGATCTGGATAGGTTTGGTAGATGCCAGATGTGATGAATGACCCCACTCTTATGATAACCTGAGATTTGTGAAAGTTTTTGTGACTACAGATTTAGGCAGAACCTCTTTTGAGTGCAAACATGGTGGGTTAAGTGATAGCCACTCTGAATCTCCTTGTGGAGAGAAAAAGCAGTGTATAAATAAACTGAATAATAATAACCTCCCACAAATGGTTAAACAGGATTTTACCTGGCTTTATTTTCTTTTGATGCAAATTATTAGGATCTACTTAGAAAAATCACCAATGAAGATTTTTCTGTACTTACCTTTAGGAGGCTGTAGGAGCCTGGAATTCTGAAACAGATGCTTTTTCCTGATTGGCAAAATGACAGTGTCCTTCAAGTCTGTAATAACCTCATCTAGACCTGCAATATCACTCCAGGTTACCTGAGGCACAAATAAAGTGTTAGGAAAGTTATCATGGGAATCAAAGGGATTTGTCCAAAGATTATTTGTCCTAGGACATGATGCACCCTAACTTGGCCATCAGACAATGTTTAGTTTACTTTGTCACTCTCTCATAGAGTAACCTACAGGGCCGTTCTGAAGATAATCATGGGTGGACTGGTGAGACATATAAATTGGGGCTTGTATGAGAAATTTTATAAAATAAAAACAAAGTCAGAAAGATGAATACCATCTAGTTTTCAAGCAGTAACATCCTCAGATCTCCCAAGAGACTGTCAGTGGACTTGAATCTCAAAATATTAATTTTGAGGCTAATGTCTGTACAGTTATAAATATAACTATAAATAAAATAACAGAAGACCAACTAGGGGGAAAAAGAAAACACAAGAAATGTGATATACTGTTAATTTTACTAATATGTATGATTGTTTACTATTGCAAATATGTAAGTTTATTCACATAATATGCTACGTAGATGGTGTTTCTGAGATACACAGTTTTTTGGTTTGTTTTTTTTTACTGGATTGTGTGGTGGGAAAGCAAAGAAATACTTCACATTGTCACTTGCTGGCCATAGAAAGGTAACAGTCAACCAAACAGGGAGTTTGGTTGAAATGTTGACCCAGAGCTAATTTACTGGGAAGGTAGGCAATGGATGATATGACCAGCACAGAATAATCTCAAATTATTTCCTAGATTTATTATAAGACGTACTATTTCCTAGATTAATTATAAGTTGTTCTATTTCATCTGTGTAAACTCCAAACTTTGTGGCACTGTGTCATGAACCTAAGATAATGATTTCTGAGTAATTATTTTAATGGAAGCCATTTATTAAGCATATCAATATTTACCAATATATGACTTCATTTCTATGAACCTATGCAGCCATGAAAAATGTATAATTCCAAGCAGTTCAATAAATAGTAGAAGCATGACTGTTCAAAGCAAAATGGTGTTTTAGGGGTTCTATAAACTGTGGTAGACAAGAGAAAATGCAACTAAGAGAGATACTTACATGCATGCTCAGAGGGTCTACAAGATGTGCAGCAATGCTCATTTCATACTCTGTAAGTTTTACGTTTTTCACACCTATTTGCTTCATTAATTTCTCTGCCTACATAGAAGAAAAACAGCGTTCAGTAATACTAAAACATTTGTTCTATCGAAGAAAGAAGTGCTACTTTGGCAGTGGATGTTGAGTAAATTGTGAGTACGGATATTTGTAAACAGATTCTTTGAATTTTATAGGAATAAACATAGGACTCAAGTTGTTCTTTTTTGGAAAAAACAAAGATAGACCATTATTTCATTATTATAATTATTTTAAATGAAGTACATTCAGAGTGTCTCTCTGTGCCCATTTTAGTAATAATGTTTAATGTTTTATCAGGGAGGGTCAATTTTGATGTTTTATACTGTTTTTATCAACAGCATTGAATTGTTGCCAACACTATGAACCAGCCTGAGTCCGCTTCGGGGCTGGGAAAGGCGGTAAACAAATAAATAAAATAAATAAAACAAACAAATAGTTTATTTGTTGTATAAATAGTTTAGAGTATTGGTTTTTTGTTGAGCATTGTTCTGATCGGATTTTCAATGCTGCCGTTTTATACCCTTATGCTTTATTTAATTGCGTTTTTATCTGGATTGTTATGATTTGCTGTGTTTTATTTTAAGGAAGTTTTTGTTTTAATTGACTGTTTTGCTTTTAAGTCTTGTGGCTATTCTGTCCCATATGTAAGCCGCCTCAAATCCCTTTGGGGAGATGATGGCAGGGTGTAAGAATAAAGTTGTTATTGTTATTATTATTATTATCATTACTATGGTAAATAACAACTTAGACTAATGGTATTTTAGTATTTTTCAATACTCTTCCAATATCTTTTCCAGAAATGCTACAACACCCTGTCTGATCAAAACAGATCAGGGAAGGAATGAAGGAAGAAACAACCATTTGGCTTTGCTTTCTCCTTTTCACAAGCAATGACCATGTGGCAAAAACATGGAACCACACTGAAATTAAGACAGAAACACTAGACTACTGTACTAAAACAAATACTACTTTTCCTAATTACAAAACATTGTTTGGAACAGAGAAACCTCTGGAAAGAGTAAAAGATGTTGGATAGATATAACACTAACACCTCCCTTCAGGATGTTGATGGGACAACTTTAAGACTGCAAATTGCTTTTCTTTCAGCTTCTCTTTTCATTTTGCTCCTTCTACCCAAGTTCAGAGATTTTTTTTTCATTGGCATTAACCCTAAATAGCAGAAATGGCTGGCAGTGCTGATCCTGAGATTAGCTTTAGGACACAAAGATTAATGTGGTTTTCCAAAAAACCAGTTGCATGATATCTCTGAGCTAATGTCAATCAAGTTAAATATAGGAAGTGAAAAATCTTGTTTATAGCAGAGAATATACAGACAATTGAAATGAACAGAAAGGCCTGAGGGCCTGTCCCAGCCTGTAAAGTTATTATCACAGCCTTAGTGTGGTGAAAGGAGCAACTCAGAAGGAAGAGAAGGAAAAACATGACAGTGAGAGCAGAAGCAATGTTTGAAGTGTCTGAGATAAGGGAGGAAAGGTATAGTGTTCGAGTTCAAGAGAACAAGAAATTGATTAAAAGCAGTAAGTCAACACTGATGATGTTAAAAAGAAGTGTTTCAATAAATAATTTTTTAAATATATCCTTATTAGGCTTTTTGTTCTGGGGGCTATCCTCTCAGCTGTGCACCAAGCACGAACCTTAAAAATATGTGTCCAATCCTCTGTCATGGTGATGAACTTACCAAAATTCCCCAACTGATTCTTTTACCCTCATCACTCTTACCCCCCCCCCCCGCTTTCATCTTGTGATTAATCCCATTTTACCAAACTTATTACTTAATCAAGTTTTATTGTGTTTCMGTTTATTTTAGTTAACTATTACAGGAGTTTTAGRATAGTGATAGGTTTCTATTTGCCTGTGTATTTTTGTTTTTGTCTTTTATTAYTGGTATGGTAAGTGGACTAATCAATACACAGATCTATCTATCTACTTATCCAATCATAAAGCAACTGTAGAATAGTAAAATTCAGGGAAGAGATTAGAAAAGGGAAGATTGGAGGTGACAGGGCCTGGGGTTAAATGATGTAAGGAACCTCGGAAGGGTCAAACGGTCACAAGAACATATGACATAATTATCTGGATCTGATAATGGACACATTTATTATAACTATACCTGCAAAAAGCCATAAAATGCAGCATATTTAGAAGAAAGGTTTGAAAGGATTTCATGTCCTTGCAGGAAAATGAACACAAAGTGTTTTATTCAGGCCAGATACTTAGAAATATATATTCTTTAGATGGCATGAAGAATAAATTCACAAACTGTTGGTTACTCTCCATGTGCCTATAGACAAAGCAGTAGTCCAAGGTTGTTTTTTGTTATGACTGTTAACTCCTTTCCTTTCACATCAGTCTTTCTAGTTTCTTACATAGCCAGCAAGGAATGTTTTTCTCTTAAACATAATAAACAGTTTAATAATAGGCAACACACAAAAGAGAAGAAAGGCACTGGATGAGAAATCAGTTAATATTGATGGGTCCTTGCTATTTCAAAAGAAAGCAAGGCAAAGAAGACACAGTGAAAGAAACAGCTGAATGCCACCTAGCAGATTGCACCTGAAGAAAACAAATTTATGGCAGAAAACAACAATCAGTCCCTGACATCAGTAATGAAAAAACATTAAAAAAAAGAATATTTGTCTTATCAAGGGACAGCAACTCAGATGGTTCTTTAAAGACACCTACAAGCAACCAAGGTTGCATATTGCGAACCAGAAAAAAATACTACTGTACTTGGTTGATATGGGCTTTGTAACCAACAAGGAGTTAATTGTTTTTCTGCACCAAAATGACAATTTGAATAAGTCTAACATTCAAGAAGAAACATTTCATTCCCTTACCTGTTTTTGAGCTTCTACTTTTTGCTTCCTTGTTGGATCAATTGCATCTACCATCCATTTAATGGTAAAATATGTTACAGCACCAAATATCGTTAATCGGAAAATTAAACCAACAACTTCATTCCGACTTAGGGGACGGGAAAAGGCTTCAGCATGGACCATTTTGCTTGTTTCACCTATATCAAAAAGGGTAGGAGAAAGATCACAATGTTACATCAAAGAAAAGCAAGAAAGTTATTTCCTTAATCAATTTTTAATGATAGGTTACTCCAAAAATTGAGCGGCTTTTTTTCTTTTTTGTTGTGTCTGGAAAATAAGAAAGCCTTTCAGAAATATTTAAACTGGTAAAATGGTAAATTGTGTATTCAGTATATTTCTGTTTACTCCTACTTGCTAGGAAGCAACAGTAGTGTTCTGAAGCATTTTACCCACCTTCCGACATATTTACCAACCTGTAGGAAATCTCCAACTTTGAACTTGGGAAATGCTAGATGACAACTACATTTAATGTGTTCTGGCTACTAAGGGTACTGCAATCTTATCAGACAACATCTCAGACTTTGTTGTGTGACAGTGCAACTTTCACCTAAAACTTTGCACATTTTCCCGGTCATACAGAATGATCCTATAGAGTGAAACATTTCTATTTGGAGAAGGACAAACAATTTGTGCCACTTGGATGGCGCTCAGTCCAGCTTCCCAACAAAGGAAAAGGGGCACTTGGAGAATGAAGATCCGAAGAAACAAGGAAGGAGCTTGCCTGACAACCCCACCAAGTGAGCACTGGTCTCCTTCTCCCCACCACTTGTATACTGTCTATGCCCTGACATAGGTTTCCAACTAAAAGCCATTAGTGTATTCATGCCATTTGGTAGAGTCTACTGAAATAGGAAAGAGCAACAGATAAGAGGCACAAATTATTAACTTGGTTAAATGGATTGTTTTCTCTATGAATATATCAAAACTTGCTTTTCTTAACAGATATTGACTTAGAATAATTAATTGCCAGTGTGCTTCAAACCCTGATCTTGGGTCTTCCGATTCGACAAAGGCAATAACTATGCATTCTTAAGTAGCGTATAACAGATCAGACAAGGTCACACCAAAAAATAACTCTTCATGTTAATACTGTGTTCACAAAAACAACAATTTTATCTGCCTCGAAACATGCATAATTTCCCCTTTTTCAACTGTTGCATAATTTACATAAGCAGAACTTCTGAAACCAAAAATAGCTGTGTCAGCAGACAAAGCAGATATCATATTAGTAATCTCTTTTTTGTAATTAACATTGCTAGGTTCCTTTATTTTAAAATGTTTCTCCACAACATCATGGAAAATATGTTGACACATTGTTTAAGCCAAGAAGGAAGTAAAAATGTATACATTGATTAAAACTGCAACAACTTTACTTATACAGGCAGTCCCCAAGTTACAAACCAGATAGGTTCTGCAGGTTTGTTCTTAAGTTTAATTTGTAAGTAAGATGGAACAGGCACATTTTTAAAAGTATAACTCCAGCTGAGTTTTGGATTGCATAGATAAGGGTTAACAGCCCTGTTATGTTTCTTTTGCTGTCTGTGTTCCTCTTCAGATGATTTCCTCACTTTCTGCCCTTGTGATAATTGAATTTTGGAAAATCCAGTTGCTGTGGAAATAAGGATTGGTGAGAAAGCTTCAGCTTTCTCACTTTTCCCCATGATAGCATTTCCATTCCGAGAGGCAGATTTCTCTCAGTTCCTTTTGTCTCACCCCCGTTCTTAACGATGAGTTGTTTGTAAGTCGGATGTTTGTAAGTCGGGGACTGCCCATAACCTGCTTGTCTTATGCCATTTAATTTCATTTAATTCAATGTATCTTACTAAACTCAAGTTCTTTCCCCTCTGCCTCGGAAGTTAAAAAGGACACTTTCACACAAGCAGCTTGTCAAATCACAACAAACTATAAGAGATGCTCCATTATAAACTGGTCACCTGTCAGGTAAGAGGATTATCAAGCATCTGACCAGCTGATTTACCATATACAGTGATGGGCTTTCTTGGGGAAAAATAATCTAGACAACAGCTTTCAATTCCACCTACGTTTGATAGCCCACCAACACGTGACAGAGTCACTATTCTTGTAGTCCTCTCAGGCCTGCAAAAAATAAGACTCACCAGGGATTGAAAAGACCTCATGAGTCATAGCTAGTATCCTTCAACTTCAACAAATGTGACAATATGACTTATCAAGATCAAAGTGGGGTTATCCTCTACATTTCCGACCTGCAAGTACAGCCCCCTTCCTTAGCATTTCCACAGCCACTGGATCAAACCAATAACTTTTTAGGGATTGTGTGTGCTTTCAAGTTGCATGTTGAAATTAATCCTATTAATTGCCTAGGGTTTTTAAAGTTAAGGAATACTCAGAGGTAGTTTTGGAAATTCCTTCCTCTGAAATGCAGTCCACAGCAACTGGTATTGCTTGGCAGGGGCTGGCTCTGCTCAGATCCCAAGATCAGAAAATGATTCACAATAGGAAAACCCAGCCTGCTTAGAAAGACTTGCTAATGCTAATTTCATGTTATTTTTTATAACTAATATTTTGTTTTGATAACTATTTTTTATATTTATATAACAGGGGACATATAAAAAATTACTGGACCAAAAGAACTTGCAAGTGAAAAAAAATTAAGAAGCCCTGCTTTAAACAATCTGGATTTGAGCCAAAAATCAAGTGTCTCTATATCACTATACTGTGGCACTATTCTAGGCAATTCAAGCTTAGTATGAGTCCTGCAATAGGGGGACAAACATTGCATCTTAAAGACAGTAGTGCATGTGCTTATAACCTCAAGGTCAAACTTTTGCTATGCACAATCGGCTGTACCAAGTTCAGAAACTTGAAACTAAAATAAGTTGAAACACAATTCAAAACTTGGCACCAGACACTATTTTCAGGAATATCCACAAGTGAGCATATCAAACCCATACTAAAATCACTCCACTAGTTGCCAACTCGTTTCCAGGCAAAGAACAAAGTGCTGCTTTGAACATGGCTCTATAGCCTGAAAAAACCCACAAGAACCTAGTGATTCCAGCCATGAAAGCCTTCGACAATACATTGCTGCTTATAATCTTTAAAGCCCTACATGGTCTGGGCCCAGGATACCTACAGAATCACCTTCTCCTGTATAATCAGCCCAACACTTCTGGGGACACTTACTCCAACCAACCAGAAACCGATTGTTAACTATCAAGCAGGGGAACTTTTCATTGGCTGCCCCAACACTGTGGAATGACTAGCCAGAAGAGGTCTAATCGCTAAAAGAGCACTCAAACTTTAAAATACAATTAAAAACCTATCTCTTCTGGCAGGCTTACCTAGTCAATTTTAAACAATGGATTTTAAATTTACATTTGATTAGTACTGATGTTCTGTGTATTTTAATATACACATTTAATGGTATTATGCTTTGGCTGTGTGTTTTAACTATGTTGTATCCTGCCTCAAAACGTGAAGATGGATAACAAATAGAAGTATTATTATGTGAATGGCCACTCAGTACAGTACAGTTATTTCTACACAATGCATATAAAACTATAGACTAATTTTGAGTGCTTCATACTGTTTATTTTCTTCCTTTTTGTCTCACCTTCACTTCCCATGTGAGATCAGTTATCTTCTTGCTTCCTTACAAACAGGTCTGAAAAAAATCCAGATCTTCATCTCTATCACATCAACTAAAACTCTACTTATCTCTCACCTTGACTTACTATAATGTTCTTTGGTCTTCCTTTGTTGCCACTTATAAGGTAATCAATCCCTGCAATTTTTCAGGCAATTCAAATGTTCAGCTGTCTTTATTGGCTTCTCATACATTTCTGAATCCAACAGACTCCTTAAATGTTGTCCAAAGCTTCTTCCTAACTTATTCTTCTCTTTTCATTACCTTATGTAATGCTATAGATGCTTCCCACCTTGTCTAAAATCATATGCTATAGCATTTCCTTTCCACAAGGCGTTGCTTGAGTCCTAAATCATTATGTGGCTGGGCAGAGGGGATCAGCATAAGATGTATAAACAATTCCCCTCTTCTTATAACTATTATCTATCAGCAGCCATTTTATAAAATGGCAAGAGTGATGAGAAGTGGAGCCTTTTCAATTGTAGTGAAAAACCGCATCTGTTCGAATCCTTCTCACCCATAAATGTTTTCACTTCTATAGGTCATAAGAGCAACTTTTTAAAATTTCAAGTATTAATGGCTGGATTTGCTTATTCTCTTATTCCTCCCATCTTTTGTGGTGTATGCTTTAACCAATTTGTGTTTCCAGGATTTGAGTTTTTTACCATTCTCCTGGAGCTTTTAAACAAAACAGCACTGTAAAAATGTATTTTTAACAAACATCACTTTGGGCAGGATATGCCAAGTCAGACACATTCACAGGGCACCTTAGTTCAAAGTCTGACAGATAAGATAACCAGCTAGCTACTTTACAGAATGGAATGTGAAGAAAAGGCTTGCTGTGAAGAAAGGCTTGCTGTGCAGATTTTTTTCTCCGGTTTTACCATCCCTTCCCTACTAGAGACAAAGGAATTCCCTCGGGATAAATAACCTAAAGGATAAATAACCAGATCCCATCTGACCTTGGAAGCTAAGCAGGGTTAGCAATGGTTAGTACTTCAGTGGGAGAATGCTAATGAATACAAGATGCAGCAGGCTATCTTTCAGAAGAAAGAACTGTCAAAACTACCTATGAATATTTGCTGTCTAAGAAAATCCTATTAAATTCATGTGGTCACCATGCTTATTAGATAGCCTACCTTGCAGGTTTGTTGTAAGAGCACATATTAACATGAGGGTCTTTCTCTGAAGGTTTTTAAACAGAGGCTGGATGGCCATCTGTCAGGGATGCTTTGAATGCGATTTTCCTGCTTCTTGGCAGGGGGTTGGACTAGATGACCCATGAGGTCTCTTCCAACTCTATGATTCTATTATTCTATGACAAAAGCTAATAAATGAATTCTTAATAGCACTAGAGGTATAGACTGAGCATCCCTTTTTTGGAAATCTGAAATCCAAACACTCTAAAACCACCCACATGAATGGCAAAATAGTTCCACTTTTACCTTCTGATGGTTCAGTGTTTATAAATTTTGTTTCATGCACAACATTATTCAAAATACTGCAAACACATGTACCTTCAGGCTATATGTATGAGGTACATATGAGTGAAAAATGAAGTTTGTGTTTAGACTTGATTCTTCATCCAAGAAATCATATATAGCTATATATTTATATACAAATACACACAAACAGGAAAATCTCTTGTTTCTTGGGGTGCATCTACACTGTAGAATGAATGCAGTTTGACACCACTGTAACTGCCATGGCTCAGTGCTGTGCAATCATTGAAGTTGTAGTTTGAAGTTGCACCAGCACTCTCTGGCAGGGAAGGCTAACTTCCTCAATTTCATAGCATTGAGTCATGACAATTAAAGTGATGCCAAACAATATTAATTCTATAGTATAGATGCACCCTTGTTTCACTTAGGAAACAAGAGTTTTAAAGCATTGTTAAGCCACTGGGATTTCAGTTTTGGTCCTATGCTTGTAGGAATTGCTCCCAGGGTAGCTCTGAAGGCAATTTTGGAGGGTCACTTAGTATATCCGCTACACATAAAGAATGGGCTCATGGGAATTCTGAGATGCCAGATAAATGTAGTTTCCGATTCTCTGAGAGTCACTATTAAAAACAGGCCTAATTAACCCATACTATACTCTATACTATAAACTCTGTACAGGCAGTCCCCAAGTTACAGACATCCGACTTAGAAATGGGGTGAGATAACAGGAAGAGATAATCATGCCTTAGTTACATCCCATATGGATTACTGTAATGTGCTCTTTGTGGGGCTGCCCTGAGTCTCTTTCGGGAAGTAGTGTTTTTTTGTGTGTGACAGGAGCAACTTGAGAAACTGCAAGTCACTTCTGGTGTGAGAGAATTTGCCATGTGCAAGGACGTTGCCCAGGGGATGCCCGGATATTTTGTGTGTGTTGATCTTTTACCATCCTTGTGGGAGGGTTCTCTCATGTCCCTGCATAGGGAGTGCATCCGAGCTCTCCCTGGATTCGAACCACCGACCTGTACGTCTTCAGTCCTGCTGGCACAGAGTTTAACCCATTGCACCACCAGGGCTCCTCGGGAGATGGTGACGGGACATAAATAAAGCTAACAATAATTATTGACTTGATATTAATATCGAAAACCAGAGATTAAAAGCAAATACATGGAAATTTAATGAGACACATTTATCATATTATCAAAACAACTTTGTGACTACAGTATTATTATTCAATAATATCAATATTTTTGCCGCTTGCTTGAGAGGCTGAGTGTCTACTGAGCAGTTAACTGAGTGTCTACTGTAAATATAGGACCCTTCCACCCAGCTGTATAAAATCCACATTGAAGTGGATTATCTGGCAGTGTGGACTCAGGCCCCTTCCACACAGCCCTATAACCCAGAATATCTAGGCAGAAAATCCCACAATATCTGCTTTGAACTGGGGGCCCTTCAACACAGCCTTATATCTCAGAATATCAAGGCAGAACATCCCACAATATCTACTTTTAATTGGATTGTCTGAGGGTCCTTCCACACAGCGCTATATCCCAGAATATCTAGGCAGAAAATCCCACAATACCTGCTTTGAACTGGGTTATCTGAGTCCACATGCAGATAATGTGGGATTTTCTGCCTTGATAGTCTGGGATATAGGGCTGTGTGGAAGAGCTCTGAGTACACTCAGATAATGTGGGGTTTTCTGCCTTGATTGTCTGGGATATAGGGCTGTGTGGAAGAGCCCTGAGTACACTCAGATAATGTGGGATTTTCTGCCTTGATTGTCTGGAATATAGGGCTGTGTGGAAGAGCCCTGGGTTATCTGAGGGCCCTTTCAGACAGGCCCTATATCCCAGGACATGATCCCAGGTTTTCTGCTTTAAACTGGATCATATGAATCCCCACTACCAGATAATCTGGAATAAACAGAAATCCCGTGATCATATCCTAGAATATAGGGCCTGTCTGGAAGGGTCCTGAGTCATCACTGCCTTATATTCCAAAGGAGAAAATGTGGGATTTTATTCAGCTGTGGGGAAGGGGCCTCAGATTATCCAGTTCAAAGCAAATATTGTGGATTACCTGCCTTGATATTCTGGGTTATATGGCTGTGTGGAAGGGCCCATAGATAAATAAACACACAACTATTTCAAAATCCCCAAAAGTCAGAAATACGGGACATTCCTGGTCTGTATTTCTGGAGAGGAATGCGGCCTGGAGGCGGAGAAGCCAACCTCGTGCTGAGAGCGACGACTCACCTTCTTTCCGCCAAATTACTTTCTCGAGAGAAGGAGCGTGGGAAGCTATGAGGGAAAGTGGGAAACCCTCCTCAGAGAGACGAATCCCCTTGCGAGGAATGCGAAAGCGAAAGGGCCGGCGCTGGCATGCGGCACGGTGACCTTCCCAGCCCTTTCCGGGTTGCCCTCTCCCTCTCCTTCCTCATCCCACTGCTCGAAAGGGCGACGGCGAGCTGAAAGGGACAAAAAGCGTCCCAAACCAGGACACTCACCTCAGCCAGACCCGGCAAAAGCGACGAACGGAAGCGCCTTCCTGAGCAGCACGTCGCGCGCCAAGCGGGCCTCGCCTCCTCTGCGCTACTCTGCCAAGTCCGGCTGTGATTTCGGTCCCCTTTGCTCCCGTCGCAAAGGTTCCGCTTGAGGCGGAAGAGGGAAGAATGGCGGGGGGAGCTACCTTGGAATGGCGCGCGGGCTGGCTGACGCAACCTGACCCCGAGCCAATCACATCGCGCGCTTCCAGGCACTACTCTTCTCCCTCCCCCGCCCCCCTCCAAAACAGGCAAACTCTCTTGGAGTAGGGTTGAGAGGAAAGACTTCATCCCAGTGAACATGTCAAGTGTTTGGAAGAGTAGATGACTTGGCCATGGTGGTCCACGCTTTGGTTACATCCCGTTTAGATTACTGCAACGCTCTCTACGTGGGGTTGCCTCTGAAGACTGCCTGGAAGCTTCAATTAGTCCAACGTGCGGCAGCCAGGTTACTAACGGGAGCAGGGTACAGGGAGCATACTACTCCTCTGTTGCGCCAGCTCTACTGGCTGCCAGTCAGCTTCCGAGCACAATTCAAAGTGCTGGTCTTAACCTATAAAGCCCTAAACGACTCCAGCCCAATTTACCTGTCCGAACGTATCCTCCCCTATGAGCCATCAAGATTACTAGGATTGTCTGGAGGTGCCCTGCTCTTGATCCCACCGGCCTCACAGGCGCGGCTGGTGGGGACGAGAGACAGGGCCTTCTCGGTGGTGGCCCCTCGACTCTGGAACTCACTTCCACTGGAGATCAGAACTGCCTCTTTGATCTTAATGTTCAGGAAACAGGTGAAAACCTGGCTTTGGGGATTGGCAGTCAACAAATGAGCCATGATCCTGTAATATGGATGGATGACGACGAATAATGACTTTGATGACGACTGACCACTGTAATCATATGATTGTATTTTTGCCATTTTAATTGTTTTAATGTTTTAGTGTGATTTACAAATATGTTTTAATGACGGTCTGTAATATTGATGTTGGAAACCGGCCCGAGTCCCTCAAATGGAGGTGAGAAGACCGGTATACAAAACTACCAAATAAATAAATAAATAAATACAGGTCAGGAGAAGGCTGAGATGAGACCCTTAGTAAGTAGCTCATTAAAAGTAGAGTATAAGCAATGTATAAATACCTCATGTATAAATATGTGAGGGGAAGTCATAGGGAGGAGGGAGCAAGCTTGTTTTCTGCTATCCTGGAGACAAGGACGCAATGGAGCAATGGCTTCAAACTACAGGAAAGGAGAATCCACCTGAACATTAGGAAGAACTTCCTGACTGTGAGAGCTGTTCAGCAGTGGAACTCTCTGCCATGGAGTGTGGCAGAGGCTCCTTCTCTGGAGGCTTTTAAGCAGAGGCTGGCTGGCCATTATTGTTAATTATTATTATTAAACTTTATTTGTACCCCGCGAGTCAGACATGACTGGACTTAATGTCAGGGAACTACCTTTACCTTTACCTAGCATCTCCCTACTTCTTGGGAGGAGAGCAGTGTCCAATCTTGATAAAATAGTAGAGTAGAGACATCACACTGGCAACAAAGATCCGCATAGTCAAAGCCATGGTATTTCCTGTAGTAACCTACGGATGTGAAAGCTGGACCTTAGGGAAGGATGAGCGAAGGAAGATAGATGCTTTTGAGGTGTGGTGTTGGAGGAAAGTTCTGAGAGTGCCTTGGACTGCGAGAAGAGCCAACCAGTCCATCCTCCAGGAAATAAAGCCTGACTGCTCATTGGAGGGAAGGGTACTAGAGACAAAGTTGAAGTACTTTGGCCACATCATGAGGAGACAGCAAAGCCTAGAGAAGACAATGATGCTGGGGAAAGTAGAAGGTAAAAGGAAGAGGGGCCGACCAAGGGCAAGATGGATGGATGGCATCCTTGAAGTGACTGGACTGACCTTGAAGGAGCTGGGGGTGGTGACGGCCGACAGGGAGCTCTGGCGTGGGCTGGTCCATGAGATCACGAAGAGTCGGAGACGACTGAATGAATGAACAACAACAGCATCTCCCGAAGGACTCGATGCGGCTTACAAAGGCCAAGGCCTCAACACAACAACAGCAAAACAAGAACAATACAAGAACAATTTTAACAAATATAAACATTAGTATTTCAATGGCAAGTGTGGGCCTGATTTGGCTGATGAGATAGGATGGTTGTTGTTGTTGTGTGCTTTCAAGTCGTTTCAGATTTAGGTTGACCCTGAGCGAGGGCCGGGTAAATGACCTTGGAGGGCTATATCTGGCCCCCGGGCCTTAGTTTGAGGACCCCTGTTCTAAATGGTTCTAAATTACTTACAAAACTAAAGTTCTGGTGGTGAAAACTAGGGGGCACTGGTGCTTTGCTTCTACGGTGTTGCTAAAGTTCTGGTGGTGAAACTTTCAGAACTCTAACACAACTTTCAAAATTTCATTATAAATGGCAGTTCCTAATCGATTCTGTCATCAAAACCACCAATAATGAAATAATAATGAAATTTTGAAAGTTTTGTTAGAGTTCTGAAATTTTCACCACCAGAACTTTAGCAACACTGTAGAAGCAAAGCACCAGCGACCCCTAGTTTTCACAACCAGAACTTTAGTTTTGTAAGTACTTTAGAACCATTTAGAACCATGGATTGCACATGCCTATTAATTTAATACTCTGTTTCTGGTATTTGTAACTTGGTGAAGCATCTGCATTATTTAGCAGATAAGACTCAAGACTTTGCAACACCGCAGCCCCCATGCTTCTATAGCATTGAACTAAGGTAGTTAAAGTGGATTCATTCTACAGCATAGGTGTTTCACCAGCCATTCCCTCTCCAATGCCGGAAATACCGCTTAATGTGTAACATGAGAAAATGTTGACCATTTCTGCTACCTTGGCAGCCAACTCTCCACAAAAGTCAACATTGACACTGAAATTCAACACCACCTGAGCTCTGCGAGTCCAGCATTTTTCTGAATGAAGCAGAGAGTGTTTGAGGACCGGGACATCTATAGGGATACCAGGGTGCTTGTTTATAAAGCTATTGTCCTCTCAACCCTGCTACGCAGACGTAAATGTCTACAGACATCACATGCAACTCCTGGAACGATTCCATCAGCGCTGCCTCTGAAAAATCCTGCAAATCTCTTGGGAAGACAAGCAGACAAATGTCAGCGTGCTGGAAGAAGCAAAGACCACCAGCACTGAAGCGATGGTCCTCCGCCATCAACTCTGCTGGACCGGCCACGTTGTCCGAATGCCCAACCACCGTCTCCCAAAGCAGTTGCTCTATTCCAAACTCAAGAATGGAAAACGGACTGTTGGTGGGCAGGAAAAGAGATTTAAAGATGGGCTCAAAGCCAACCTTAAAAACTCTGGCATAGACACTGAGAAGTGGGAAGCCCTGGCCCTTGAGCGCTCCAGCTGGAGGTCAGCTGTGACCAGCAGTGCTGTAGAATTTGAAGAGGCACGAATGGAGGGTGAAAGAGAGAAATGTGCCAAGAGGGAGGCATGTCAAGCCAACCCTGACCGGGACCGCTTTCCACCTGGAAACAAATGCCCTCACTGTGGGAGAAGATGTAGATCAAGAATAGGGCTCCACAGTCACCTACGGACCCACCACCAGAATACCGACCTTGGAGGACCATCATCCTCGGACTATGAGGGATCGCCTAAGTAAGTGTGAAGAACAGCCCACATCACTTGATGTTCATTGGCAGCCTTCCATCCAAATACAAATCAGAGCTGACGCCAGTTAGTATCCTCGCCTTCAGAGTAGTTGGCCTTTTGGTACACAAATTTCTCATTGAGTTCACGAGGAATGATACCTCTCAGATTCATCCCATACACATATTGTATGTAGGGATGCATAACATGAGAACTAGGCATTTACTAGTCAAGGAAGACTGTAGCCTTCGGTAGCTGCTTTTTCTGTAGTGGGGTGTGCAAAGTCAGCTCATAATGTATAGGGGGAGTTAATGTTTCCATCCAAGAATGCCTGGGAAACTTCCTTTGGTATGATGAAATCATCTTCTCCTGCTTAGCTTTGGAATGGGAAGAAAGGGTATTTTTAGATCAGAAAAATTAGATGCTTTGGTCTCTTGTGTGGATGTGTGGGAGAGTGATTCTGGCAATACCCCAATCCAGGAAACGGGTGTTGGAATAACATCTAGTTCACTCCTGGAAGTACAGTGAGAGGAGCAGAGTTTTGACCACCTAAGAGACATGAGCTAACTTTGCCTTGGGTTTTATTTTGGCATCGTGTTGAATATCTCCATGTAATCATCATCATCATGCCATTGTTTGGGTGCTAATGAGGCTTGGTTTCATTTTGATAGACCTTTAAGTCTTAATTGGCCTGGGAACTGAGTGAATCAGGGTGCTGGAAATTTTTATAGCACCTTTATCAGTATCTGAAGCCTTTTTAAAAACTTTTCAAGGGCATTTAGAGCAGAATCTCAAAGAAGGCCATTGAGATCTGGGGCTGGTACAAGGGCAAGATGTCTGCTCCCTAAATTAGGCAGCAGAAATGATAGCTACTCTCTGCACTGCTGATATGACACAGTTTATCTTGCAAAGTGTTTCAGTCATCTAGACATCAGGGCCCTTGGAGGTTTCAGCCACAGGAAAAAATTACCTCTGGGATCTTCCTTTTAAGCTGCATGGACCTCTTACCTCTAATTCTGGGCCCTTCCACACTGCCCCTTTATCCCAATATCTGATCCCTGAATATCTGTTTATCCCAAGTTATCTGGCAGTGGGGACTCATATATTCTAGTTTAAAGCAGATAATCTGGGATCAGATCCTGGGATAAAGGGCAGTGTGGAAGGGCCCACAGCCATTCTGAGTTGCCGGAGAGTGATGAGATATCCAGACCTCTTTTTGTAGCCTTGCAGTTTCCTCCTATAGAATCCCCACTTATAAGAAGAAGGCTGGATGTGTCATTACTCAATCCCCTACTCTTTGGCCACTTCTACACTGCCATATAAAATCCAGGTTATCTTCTTTGAGCCGGATTATATGGCAGTGTTGACTCATATAATCCAGTTCAAAGCAGATAATCTGGATTATCTGATCTGATGGGAGCCCCCGGTGGCGCAGTGGGTTAAACCCCTGTGCTGGCAGGACTGAAGACAGACAGGTCGCAGGTTCGAATCTGGGGAGAGGCGGATGAGCTCCCTCTATCAGCTCCTGCTCCTCATGCGGAGACATGAGAGAAGCCTCCCACAAGGATGATAAAAACATCAAATCATCCAGGTGTCCCCTGGGCAACGTCCTTGCAGACGGCCAATTCTCTCACACCAGGAGTCACTCCTGGCACGACTAAAAAAAAAAAATCTGCTCTGATAATCCGGATTATATGGCAGTGTAGCTCCAGCCATAGAAATCCACATGTTTGGTAACTGCTTAATTTAAAAACTAGGTTTTTGAAGGACCTTTGGTCATTGTGATGGTACAATAGATATAAAAGTTAGTTACAGTGTTCTACGTTGCTTTTTCATTGCACTTGCACAGCATGGTTAAGAATCTCAAAAAACTACCTTCAAGGTGCATCTTAATGTGGTGATTCTAAACTGTGGTAAGCAAACGGCATGTGGTGGGGTATAAATTTATAAACAAGTGCCATAGTGCTTTTACAGTCACAAAATGCAAGGGCTTGTTGCCCATAAATTACATAGTAGTCCAATTTAATTAGTCCCAGCTAGATAGAAAAGTGCAATTGGTTAAACCAGGGGTCCTCAAACTATGGCCCACGGACCACATGCGGCCTGCCAAGGAGATTTATCTGGCCCACCAGGTGTGCAGAAGGGCAAGTACCCCACCTCCCCAAGATGTGCTGGGCCTCATCAAACAAGTGAAGGAGGAAAATTTCTGCCATCTTCCCACAACTTAAAATCTGTTAGCGGAAAAACCATTGGTTGCATTCCTAAACAAAACGTGTGGATTTCCTGGAAAAGTTGCAAAAGGAGTTCCAATTTGGATTCAAAGGGTTTCATCTCCATGAACAGGACATACAGCTTTTCCATAACACATTTTCTATTGACATCGAAAATGTGGATACGGTTTACCAAATGGAACTGGCTGAACTGCAGAATTGTGACTCTTTGAAAGACGCATTCAAGTCAAGCAGACTTCCCAATTTCTATGCCTCTCTCCCCTGCGAGACACATCCTAATCTCAGGAACCATGCACTCAAAATGGCAACCATCTTTGGCAGCACTTACATCTGTGAACAGACTTTTTTCAGAATGAAACATCTGAAATCTCCAACCAGATCTAGACTAACTGATGCACACTTGCACACTTGTTATGACTAGCAGTGACAAATATGGAACCGGACATTGACCATCTCATAGCCAAAAGCAGTCCCATAGTTCCCATTGAAATACTGGTAGGTTTGCTGATTTAACTTTACTTGTTTTTCATTTTAAATATTGCATTTGGTCCCATTTTGGTTTTTTGCTTCAAAATAAGATGTGCAGTGTGCATAGGAATTTGTTCATAAGTTTTTAAAAAAACTATAGTCCAGCCCTCCAATGATCTGAGGGACAGTGAACTGGCCCCCTGTTTAAAATGTTTGAGGTCCCCTAGGTTAAACCCTTGTGCCAGGAGGACTGCTGAACGAGAAGTCAGCTGTTTGAATCCGGGGAGTGGGGTGAGCTCCTCTCTGCCAGCTCTAGCTTCTGTGGGGATTTGAGAGAAGCCTCCCACAGGATGGTAAAACATCTGGGCTTCCCCTGGGCAACGTCCTTGCAGACGGCTAATTCTCTCACACCAGAAGTGACTTGCAGTCTTTCAAGTCGCTCCTGACACAAAAAAATAACATTGTTCCAGTGCATCCACTCTATTCAGGACTAAAATGTATTTAAAAGAAAACAATTGAGTATTTCTTACCGTATCTAAACAATCCATTGTTTGGTAAGGGGCGCCATTGTTAGGACCATCACCTGCTAGTAGTTGACCATATTCGAAAACCCTAATTGATTATTTCTTCTACTTTTCTTCTGCTACAAAAGAAAGCTGGATACATCATTTTCAGCCCTCCTCCCATTCTACGTCTTTATTTGCAACTTTAAATTATTTTTAGAGTCACCATCTTTCTACCTAATTAGAATCAATACACTTATCTTATGCATATAGCTTTCAAAAAAATCAGCAAGGCCGCATAACATAATGGGTGTGTGATCTGTAGAGACATAATACAATGGTTTTGTGACTTATGCACACACAATAATGCAGTAGGCATGGGAGCAGCACACAGAAATACTGCAAGTGGTTAGCATTCATAACATCTCTAAAGCTTGATTACTGAAATAGTCAGCCTCAGGCCCCTTCCACACAACTGAATATAATTCAACATTTTCTGCTTTGAACTGGAATATATGGCAGTGTGGAGTCAGATAACTCAGTTCAAAGCAGATATTGTGGGATTTTCTACTTTAATATTCTGGATTATACGCTTGTATGGAAGGGCCCACTGGCCCCTTCTACACTAGCATATAAAATCCAGCTTATCTGCTTTGAACTGAGTTATATTTCCATGTAGACTCATATAATCCAGTTCAAATCAGATAATGTGGGTGATCTGTTCTGATAATTTGGATTATATGGTAGTGTAGAAGTGGCCTTAGATCATCACGTTCACAGTACAGAAAAACCAGTGCATACCTTCTTTCACCTTTGAACCAGTGTAACCTATTATTTTCCATAATATACAAAGGGACTGTTTATTTAAACAAGGCATTTTTAGGTTTCATTTATGAACCGATTTTTGTACTAAAATTTCTATATATGAACATACACAGTGTCTATGTGGCTAATACCTTCATTTTCCAAACATTTCGTGAGGTATCATTCTATATAGTTAGCATCCTGATCCTGTTTGGTCAACCTGAGATGCTGTAAAATATTGGAAATTTTCCCCCATGAAGGAAGAGAAGAGATCAGTAATGAGAAGAAAAAATAGACACTGCTGTGCCTCTGAAAACTCAGGCCCTATTTATTTATTTATTTATTTATTTATTTAGAACATTTATATCCCGGCCTTCTCAACCTCCGAAGGGGGATTCAGGACGGCGTACAACTGGCAATCATTAGATGCCAACAAACAATCGCAATACAAATGATTAACATTACATAAACCAACAAATTATAAAAATACATTAAAATATTAACCATTAAAGGATTTAAAACACAACCAAGCCTAAGTCTCCAAATCCAAATTGTAATCCAGAGTTCCAGTCCAAGGTCTGTTCATTGACAGTTCTCATAAGTCATTGCAGTTGCTGCTCTGTCAGCTGCCCGAATGCTTGGTCCCAAAGCTAGGATGTAAGCTTTATTCTAAAGGAGAGGAGAGAGAGAGTCATTCTGATTTCACTGGGGAGTGCAGCACCAAGAAGGCCCTGTCTCTCATCCCTGCCAATCGTGCTTACGAGGGTGGCAGGATCAAGAGTAGTGCCTCCCCTGACCATTGTAAACTCAGAGGTAGATCACAGAGGAAGATACGTTCAGACAAGTAAACTGGGCCGGAATCGAATAGGGCTTTATAGGTCAAGACCAGCACTTTGAATTTTGCTCGGAAATGGACTGGCAGCCAGTGGAACTGACGTAGCAGGGGGGTAATATGCTCCCTGTATGTCACTCTGGTGAGTAATATATATACAAACAAACAAACAGACAAAACACAAAATTTGCAAGTTTGGTAGTTGATTAAATGTCCTTTGACCAGTATCTGGCCACTTGGAGTGCTTCTGGTGTTGCTGCAAGAAGGTCCTCCATTGTGCATGTGGCAGGGCTCAGGGTGCATTGCAGCAGGTGGTCAGTGGTTTGCTCTTCTCCACACTCGCATGTCGTGGATTCCACTTTGTGGTCCCATTTTCTTGAGGTTGGCTCTGCATCTCGTGGTGCCAGAGTGCAGTCTGTTCAGCACCTTCCAAGTTGCCTGGTCTTCTGTGCGCCCAGGGGGGTCTCTCATTTGGTATCAGCCATTGATTGAGGTTCTGGGTTTGAGCCTGTCACTTTTGGACTCTCGCTTGCTGAGTGTTCCAGCGAGTGTCTCTGCAGATCTTAGAAAACTATTTCTAGATTTAAGTCGTAGACGTGCTGGCTGATACCCAAACAAGGGATGAGCTGGAGATGTCTCTGCCTTGGTCCTTTCACTATTGGCTGCTACTTCCCGGCGGATGTCAGGTGGTGCAATACCGGCTAAGCAGTGTAATTTCTCCAGTGGTGTAGGGCTCAGACACCCGTGATAATGCAGCATGTCTCATTAAGAGCCACATCTACTGTTTTAGTGTGGTGAGATGTGTTCCACACTGGGCATGCATACTCAGCAGCAGAGTAGCATAGCGCAAGGGCAGATGTCTTCACTGTGTCTGGTTGTGATCCCCAGGTTGTGCCAGTCAGCTTTCATATGATATTGTTTCTAGCACCCACTTTTTGCTTGATGTTCAGGCAGTGCTTCTTGTAGGTCAGAGCACAGTCCAGAGTGACTCCCAGGTATTTGGGTGTGCTGCAATGCTCCAGTGGGATTCCTTCCCAGATGATCCTCAGAGCTCGGGATGCTTGTCTGTTCTTGAGATGAAAAGCACATGTCTGTGTATTAGATGGGTTAGGGATCAGCTGGTTTTCCCTGTAATAGGCAGTAAGAGCACCTAGAGCTTCGGAGAGCTTCTGTTCAACCATCTCAAAGCTCCCTGCTTGAGCAGTAATGGCACGATCATCAGCATAGATGAAGCTCTCTGTCCCTTCTGGCAGTGGCTGGTCATTTGTGTAGATGTTGAACATGGATCGAGCAAGCATGCTCCCCTGAGGCAGGCCGTTCTTCTGTTTCCACCATCTGCTTCTCAGGCCCTGGAATTCAACAAAAAAGCTCCTGTTTTGTAGCAGGTTTCCTATGAGGCGGGTGAGGTGGTAGTCCTTTGATGGGTGTGATACAACCTTATGAGTTGTATGAGACCCTTTCCACGCAGCTGAATAAAACCCCACATTTCCTGCTTTGAACTGGAATATATGGCAATGGGGACTCAGATAACCCAGTTCAAAGCAGATATTTTGGGATTTTCTGCCTTGATATTCTGGGTTATATTGCTACGTGGCAAGGCTCTGACTCACAAATACCTGTAACAAATAATTCTTACCTTTCCTTGTCATGCACTACTGTAGTGTTACATTGCTTCGCAACATAGTTTTTGCAGGGCTGGAATACGGATGAAGCAGTGGGCCCAAAGGAAAGTTTACACCTTGGCCAAATGGCCGTGCCATCATGGACACAAATAAGTATCCGGGGTCGGCGTGAAAAGCTGAATTCATGATGCTATGCAACACTTCTGAATGTATTTTAGTTAGCAATGGGGACAAGGAGACAGATTGAATAATATAAGAGACAAACCAAGCATCCTGCATGACTCCAGCTTGGTTAATTTGCACAGAAACTCTTAACTTTGAAATGACTTTAAAAGCATCAAACTCCTGTGCATTTATCTTACAGTATTTGCTCTCTCGCTCCTGAGCTGTCACTGAGAAATATAAGCTTACCGAGATGTTCAAAAGACCTTTGGAGATGTGGTAATGTGTGGTTATATTGGAATATTTCGTACAGTCTCGGCTAACTTTATAACATATAAAATTTTATGACAACTTTTAATTGAAAGACATAGGAAGGTAGTTACCCATGATCCTTCAATATGACCTCTGCAGATGTCCATCCACATTGCTTTGGGGTGAAGTAATGACCACAGTGCTGGGATATATCAGTCATGAAGCAATGATGTGTGGTTTGAAATGTTAATTCTCCAGGCCCATAAAAGCAGATTGATAGATGAGGCATAAAATGGTTCCAGATGCTATGTTTTCCTAACTGTTCAGCGGTGCTCGCTTTCCATATCTCTATAACCTGGAGCTATGTTACTGTAAGTAGGTTACCTGCAACTTCTGATTTACTTGCATGTGAAAGAATGTCCTTGAATGTATTTGGGAATTAGTTATATAGCTGTTTCACTTTCTCTCTGAATGGCCTGGAAACTGTGGCAAACTAAGCAGGTAAACTAACTTGATCAGAACTTTTTATAATTTCAGTAAAGGAAAAAAATGTTAAATAGTATATTGTAGTGACAAAGTCATTTGTAGCCAGAACGGTACAAGGCACACATATAGAGTATCATCTAGCTTCAGGAAACACCAGGATTTCCGGAAGAGAAAAAGAACAAAAAACAAAAATCCCATCACACTTTAAGAATAAATTCTTAATAATCTCTGGCCCAAATGCAGCATAATGAAGACTAAGCATGCTCGGTGCCCACAAAATGCTGTTGGCCTTTCTTTGTGTGAAGAATATGAAAATGTGGGCTGCATCAACATCTATATAAATAAAAATGTAATGTTCGTTTGTGGGATTAACAGAACTCAAAAATCACTGGACGAATTGACACCAAATTTGGACACAATACACCTAACAACCCAATGTATGTCCTTCACTCAGAAAATTGATTTTGTCATTTGGGAGTTGTAGTTCCTGGGATTTATAGTACACCTACAGTCAAAGAGCATTCTGAACTCCATCAATGATGGAATTGAAGCAGTCTTGGGACACAGAACTCCCATGACCAATAGAAAACACTAGAAGGGTTTGGTGGGTATTTACATTGAGTTTGGGAGTTGTAGTTCACCTACATCCAAAGAGCACTGTGGACTCAAACAATGATGGATCTGGACCAAACTTGGCACAAATATTCCATATGCCCAAGTAGGAACACAGATGGAGTTTGGGGGAAATAGACCTTGACATTTGGGAGTTGTAGTTACTGGGATTTATAGTTCACCTACACTCAAAGAGCATTCTGAACCCCACCGATGACAGAATTGGGGCAAATTTCCCACACTGAACCCCCATGACCAACAGAAAATACTTAAGGCCATCCAGTCCAATTCCCTATACCAGGGCAAGAAAACGTAATCAAAGCCCTCCCAACAAAAAGCCATCCAGCCATAGATATAGATAGATAGGTAGATATGATTCACACACAAACAGAGATAGTAACATAGATTTGAAAGGGACCCCTAAAGAAGGACAATGATATGTTGCATGTTCCAGAGTAGGCAAACCAGACACTCTCCACATCAACACTGACAAGGAAACATCAAGAAATAGTGTTTACCCACAAGCATAAAGACATTACATATATTAGAAACCAACGCTTTCTCATTACTTTATTTTCCAGATCAGCAGACTGGGTCACAGCGTGGCAGGGGAAGGCTAGTTGCTATATAATGCTGTTGTAAACCGATTTGAACTACATTACATGTGTCTACACTAGTGGTTCCCAACCTTTTTTTGACCAGGGACACTTAACCAGGGGTTATTTGACAAGGGATCACTTTGACCGGGGACCATTCTCCAACATTAGTATAAAAAATGTTACAAAATAGATTTTCATCAACTTTAGAGTTGGTTATTTGGGGTGCTGATTCAGAAAATTGCATTGGATAGACCACATCAGCTCGTTTCTGATACAGAACATATGCCATCCAGTAGTCGCCATCTGCTCACCCAGAAAAAACCATATTTATTATTTAACAAACCGAGGCACTATAAGGTTTTTTGCGAGGGACAGTTCTACAAATGAAGAGTCAGCTGTAAAGTCCTAAAACAGTGGTTCTCAACCTTTCTAAAGCTGTGACTCCTAAATACAGTTCCTCATGTTATGGTGACCCCCAACCATACAATTAATTTCATTGCTGCTTTAGAACTGTAATTTTGCTACTGTTATGAATCATAACATAAATATCCAATATGCAGGATGTATTTGTATTGTTACAAATTGAACCTAATTAAAGCATAGTGATTAATCACAAAAACAATATGTTTGGGGTAGTATGGACAACGGATGATGGGATTTGCAGTACCTTCAATTGATTCAGCTCTGACTTCCATAGACCATTGAGACCTCCACAAATAACAGAACTGGACCAAACTTGGCATAGAGAACTCCCATGACCAACAGAAAATACTGGAGGGTTTTGGGAGGAATTAGCAGTGATTTAGGGGAGATGTTGTTCACCTACATCCATAGAGAACTGAGAACCCAAACAACTATGGATCTGGACCAAACTTGGCACGAATACTCATTATGCCTATACTTGAACACTGATGGAGTTTAGGGAAAACAGACCCTGACATGCGGGAGTTGGAGTTACTTGGAGTTATAGTTCACCTGCCATCAAAGAGCATTCTGAACACCAAGCCTCACTGTTCCTTCTGCCCTACACTCCTCTCGCCACTTTTCAAGGTTTCCACCAGCGGTGGAGGCCTCGAAAGGGGTGAGAAGAGGGTGGCCCTGGGGCCCGGCCGCTATTCCAGGGAGTCAGAGGGGGCGGGGCCAAAGGAGGCAATGTTGCAACCCCTCTGAAATGGCCAGATGACCCCTCGGGGGGTCGCAACCCCCAGGTTGAGAACTGCTGTCCTAAAACATTGGTACTTGGTACTTTAAAGATGATTTCTTCCCATAGGTTTCTTTTCCTATATGAACTCTAGGGGTAGAACTGGTTTTATTAAGATGCCTACCAAAACAGGTATATTGAATCCCCCTTTCTCCCCCAGGGACTTGTTGGGATGTAGTTTTTAGGCAGATTTCTGTTATTTTGCATACTTATATTAAAACATTTGTGACTGCAGTGATGTTCTGATTCCTGTGTTCTATATTACAATCTTCTGTTGACCATGTCTGTTTTTCAAAGGAAGAGAATAAAGATTTCTCAAAAAAAGAATGGATAGAAGGACTGAAGTAAACATTTTATCTTATCCTACTAGTAACAGAAACAAATTGTTATTGAGATATATTTGAATTTTTTTTACAAAAAAAACTTTGATGTGAACCTGTAAATGGTTGGTTATGCAGCCTGAAACTGGCCAACTAATTTCCATTTAATTTGGTTTATTATGTAATTTCACACACTCTTTTATCTCTTTTGTTGACATTCCCTAAGGTGACTCATCTTGTCGTGTTCTTTAAAGTGGGTGGGAGAAATGGAGGGAGAACTGTTACCAAACCAAACAAAAAACAGGCTTAGAGGAATCTATTTCATTCCACTTGAGAAGCGAACAGTTCATTATAAAGCTCATATATCTTTATTATTCCTGGACATTCTGCTTTTACGGGACTTTCAATTTGCACTGTGCTTTGCAAACATAGATTAAGATGTGTTCTTTGCCCCAAGAGCTTGCTATATAAATAGCCCCTGTTAAAGGTGACCTGTAAGAAAAAAAAGCCTGTGTGGTTACCATTTTGCCCCTAGCAAAGTTGATGTACAAAGCAACTGTTTGTATTAAGTTGTTGTGCTGTGTCTCTGATTTAGGCTGGATCTACACTGCCCTATATCCCAGAATCTGATCCCAGATGTTCTGCTTTGAGCAGGATTATGTGAGTCCACACTGCAAGATAATCTGGAATCAGATCCAGGGATATAAGGCAGTGTAGAAGGGGCCTTAATATTTGCTCCATCATTTCATGCTTGTGCAGGAAAGGTGTGGCAAAAGTTGAGTCACTGGGGTCCTTTCCACACAGCTGTATAAAATCCACATTGAATTGGATTATATGGCAGTGTGGACTCAGATAATCCAGTTTAAAGCAGATACTGTGGATTATCTGTCTTGATTACCTGTCTTCTGAGTTATATTTCTTTATTTACAGTATTTATATTCCGCCCTTCTCACCCCACAGGGGACTCAGGGCGGATTACAATGTACACATGCATGGCAAACATTCAATTCCATAGACATACAACATATATAGACAGACACACAGAGGCTGTTTAACTTTCCAGCTTTTTCATGAAGGTATTCTGGTTACCAGGGGAGCTGTCGCTTCACTGTCCATTTGTGACACTGATGAAGTACTTCCTCATTCTTTGCATGCTTGCTGGAGATTTTTATGGCGTCGTAAATTAGCCTCCCTGCATAAGTGGTACCTAAATTTCCTACTTGACAGATGCAACTGTCTTTCAGGCTGCAAAGGTCAACAGCAAGCTACACAAATTGGTCGGAAGCTCACTCCGACCCGGGCTGGCTTCATACTCATGACCTTTCGGTCAGTAGTGATCTTAATGCAGTTGACTCCCAGCCAGCTGCACCACAGACCCGGTGCAGTCCCAGGTTATATGGCTGTATGGAAGGGCCTTGGGTGACTCTGTAGCTGAAGAAGATGGCTTCCCAGGCCACTTAATTGCAGGTCCTTGCTTAATATGCTTAATTTGGCAAAGGTAAAACAAAACAAAGCTCAGGACAACTAAGTTAGCAGTGAAAAGGCAACGTGCCAAGCACCTGCTCTTAATCTTCGGAGAAATCCAGCTTCCTCCTATTGTAAGCCTTGGGTGCAATCATTAGAAAAGCACTAATGACGTTGCCCCGTCAACGTAGAATCCATCTTCCTCTGAAACCAATGGGTTTAACAGGATTGGACTGCATTCTTCTTCTTTTGGTTGGCTGATGTCATTTGGATGTGTGGATGATGTCTCAGATCCGCCTGTCTACACTGTGATGTCAACAAAAAGTGTTGCTGCAAAGAAAATTGTACTGCCCTAAATAGGGGTTTCCCCCATTTCTGAAATGTTTGTGAACAGAAACCTGCAGACAGCAGCAGCTCTGGCCTTTGGACAGAACTTGTCATTTTGAGTGTTTTCATCACTTCATCACTTCACTCCATCTGTTGTTTCTGGCGTTATATATGTATTTATGTAACTTCTATCCTGCATCTTTCCACATAAATGTGTATTCTCAGGGCAGCTAACAAAAGTACCAAGAAAAAAAATTATGCTTAGCCATTGCTCTTTCAATAATCTTTTCCCTTGCACAATCAAAGGCGTGCACCAGATAGGAAATAACCCCTCGATAGGAAATAACCTTGAAAATGCAAAAGCCTTTCTAATTAAAAGCAGGTACAAATGGGTTGAATGAATACACAATTGCATAATAGTCACAAGAAACTTTGGGAAGTAGAGGATATAGGAGAACAATTGAAACTAATACTAAAAAAATATTTAAAAAGAATAGCCAAGTTGCCTTACAACCACCAAATAAGTAAATTAATGTTTGGGGGCATAAAAACGGTTTCTAAAAAGTAGGCTTCCCTACCCATCATTTTTGTATGATTTCTCAACCCTGCTCCAGTATCTCTACTTATCTTTCAATCTATTTGTATACCTTATATATATTTGCTGAATTCTCAAGGGCCTAACCTCATCCCCAAGTAAAACTCAACTTCTATTTTGAGCTATTCTTTTCCTATTGGGAATTACAGCCTCACTATACATGAATTAGTTTTAGGGGATGGGGAATGTTCCCATTGGAAATATTTGGGCCTCTCTTCTCATGTACCTTGAAGTTGCCTGTCCACCCCAGGAATTTCATAGGAATTTCTTAGGTGAAGGATAGAGATGGTTTGCTATTGCTTTCCTTTGCTATATAGCATACAGCACCTAATATTACCTGGAGATCTTCCTTCCAAATACTGACCCTGCTCAGCTTCCATAATCAAATGGACTCTTGGTGTGAATTTTTAAAAACCAGCCCTGGGTGCTAATTACACATTAAAGTCCAGTTTGATTTGTCCCATCAAGCAACATGTGACACTATCTATATCTATATCTGCACGCATAATAAAAGTGAAAAATGTGTGTGTGTGTGTGTGCATGTATGTATGTGGCACAGGTGTTCACTTACAAAGGCAGCCTCCCGCTACCACAAACAGGCTATACAGTATTCCCTTGCTATTTCCTGGTTCACTTATTGCAGACTCACTGTTTCGCGTTTTTTTCCTCCTCCTGGACGCATGGGGGGGGGGGAGAAAGAGGAGGAGGGGAGGGGGAGCCAGGTGCTGGGCTTTACCCTAGGGCTTGCTTCCGGGCTCATCGGCGACGGCCTCCTCCTCCTCCTCACCGCCTCTGCTGCTCCCCACTCCTTCCTCGGAGACTTCAGCCCAGCCTGGCAGCACCATCAATGGTGCCCAAGGGGCTTCCCAGGCCGGAGCAGCAGAGGCGGTGAGGAGGAGGCTCCGCCCACTCAGCGGTGGCCTCCTCCTCCTCCTCCTCGCCAGCTCTACTGATCCCGGCTTCAGAAGCCCCTTCGGCTCCATCGACGGCACTGCCAGGCTGGGCTGAGGCCTCAGCTCAGCCTGGCAGCACCATCAAGGGCGCCCATGGGACATCCCAGGCCAGAGCAGCAGGAGCGGCGAGTAGGAGGTTTCAGAAACCCCTTGAGCTCCATTGACAGTACTGCTAGGCAGGGCTGAGGCCTCAGACCAGATCTCAGCCCAGCCTAGCAGCACCATCAATGGCGGCCACGGGGCCTCTGAGGCCGGGAACAGTGGAGGCCACCGCCAAGTTGGCAGAGCCTCCCTACTTCACGGATTTTCACTTATCGCGGGTAGTCCTGGAACACCTGCGATAAGTGAGGGAACATTGTAGTTCCAACTGCTGAGAAGCCTCCTCAGCTGACTTTGCAGGTTATAGCAAGCGCCATGAACAGGGGTCCACAAACTTTTTAAACAGAGGGCTAGGTCATAGTCCCTCAAACTGTTGGAGGGCTGGACTATAATTTGAAAAAAAACATGAATGAATTCCCATGCACACAGCACATATCTTATTTGTAGTGCAAAAAACCACTTAAAACAATATAATAATTGAAATGAAGAACAATTTTAACAAATATAAACTTATTAGTATTTCAATGGGAAGCATGGGCCTGCTATTGACTGATGAGATAGGATTGTTGTTATTGTTGTGTGCTTTCAAGTCGTTTCAGACTTAGGTTGAATCTGAGTGAGGGCCGGGTAAATGACCTTGGAGGGCCGCATCCGGCCCCCGGGCCTTAGTTTGAGGACCCCTGGCCATGAACATGTACCACAAATGCTGTCAATATCCTCCCCAAACACTACGGCCCACAACCCAAGGAATGCTTTTATTCAGGGACAATTTCATCCTAGATTTGACATATTTCCTCCACCACAGGCAGGCAACCCAGGGTTCCTTGTGTGGAATTTACATGAGCCTGCCCACTGCCTCTCCCTTAACACTTTCCTACCCTTTCCTATGGCACACAGCAAACACAGAGGAATTGATCAGTAACTGAACAGACTGGAGGGGTTTGGGGAACTGACTCAGCAGGATGGAAGTTGTAGTTCACCCTGCATCAAGGCAAAACACTGTGTTCCCCTTCGATAACAGACCTGGACTGCCCTTGGCATATGGGAGTTGCAGTTCACCCTTATCCAGAGAGCACTGAACCCAGCCAACGACAGATTTGGACCAAACTTGGCACAAACCCCCAACATGGCCAATTGTGCATACAGCCAGTTTACCAGCTGTTAGGATTTCTGGAAGTTGAAGGCCAAAACACCTGGGGACTCACAGGTTGAGAACCACTGGTCTAGTACATGAGGAGCCTATAAAGCCCTAAACAGTTCTGGCCCAACTTATCTGTCCGAATGCATCTCCTCCTATGAACGAGCTAGGATGTTAAAATCGTCTGGCCCTGCTCTCAAGAGAGGCCTTGCTCTCGGTCCCGCCTGCGTCACAAGTACGTTTGGCGGGGACGAGAGACAGGGCCTTCTCAGTGGTGGCCCCTCGGTTGTGGAACACCCTTCCTACAGATATTAGATCAGCCCCTTCCCTGTTGACATTTCGGAGGAAAGTGAAGACCTGGTTGTTCGAGCAGGCATTTGAACAGGCAGTGTAACAAACACAGGAATATGGAACAATCGGATGATGAGGCTGGATCTTGATTTTAACTATGAGACACTAATGAGATGTTTTATTGATTTATGTTGACTGTTTATTATGCTACTGTTTTAATTGTTTTTAACTGTTTTATGATGTTTTTGAGCATTGAATTTTGCTATTGCTACCCGCTCTGAGTCGCCCGAGGGCTGCGAATAGCGGTATAAAATATAGTAAATAAATAAATTTTGAACAACTTCAGAAATTTCTACTGTTGTCAGATTGACTGTGTAATCCCTGAAGAAGGTCAATCTATAACACACAGTTCAAAATGTGTTGTTCTTTTTATGGAACAGAGGAACCAAGAAACCTGCTTGAAAAATAAAATACAGCCATCATGAATCACCTAAAAACCGATTTCTTCTTTCTCTTGTGTGCATTCTAGCAAGACATCTCAAGATCCTGTAAAAGTTACAGCAGATTTTCAAAACTATAGGCTTTCCCAATTGCGTAGGCTGTGCATGTTAAAAATCTGGGAGGAAAAAAAAAAACCCTGAAAAGATCCAGATCTAGGTTAAGATTTTTCAAATTAATTCATGTAGACCTCCCACAAGGACTCAGTGTTGAAAAGGCTGGGCAAGCAGAGGGTGCTGGTTAGCTGCCTTAATCTTGCAGCCCCAGCCTGCGTCTTTTTGAAGTGCCAAGCCCTGGAGGGCAGCCCCAAGGCTTGTACTAGGAGTTGGGAGGGGACTTGGGAGGCATGGGCCCTGTGTGTGTGTCTTGTGTGTGTGTGCCTGCACTGTTGCAATCGAGGTTTCCTCTTCTGAGGCAATAGGTGGCGTAGCTGCCTCGGCATCTGCTTCTTGCCAACCTTGCAGAGAAATGTGAAGCTGGCTGCTGGTTGCTTGGCTTGTGAGGCTGCCGCTTGGGGGCTCCCAGGCCACTCGTTGCCGCTTTCCTGGGGCAGAGCTTGCCACCTTTTTCCTCTTTATATCTCTCGCTTTTCTTCAGCTTGGAGCCTACATCTGGCCGGGAAGACTCTGTGAACAATTGAGGAATGACATCACTAAAGCCACAGCAGGAATCACAATCAGCACTTTTTCACCCCTGTGAGGTTTACAGGTTGCTAAGCCTAGGAGAGAAAGAGGAGGGAGCTCCTAGGCTTCTATCCTGAGTAACTGGCATGGTGCAATCTGTGCAGCCTTGGATGCCCGAGATGGTTCAATCTCCATGCCATGCAGCCACAGGTGCCAAGCAGTCATGCAATCCCGATGCTATGCAGTCTTGGGTGCCAAAGGGTTGTGCAATCACCATGCTGGATGCCAACAGATTGGTCAAACTCCAAGCTGTCTTGGGTGCAGGGGTCACGCTATCTCTATGCGTTGCATCCCTTGATGTTAAGGGGTTGTACATTCCCAGCACCACCCCAGGTGTCAGGGGTTGTGTGAACTCCATTTTCTGCATCTCTGGGTATCAAGGGGCCATTCAGTCCCCATGCCATGCCTCCTGGATGCGAGGTGTTGTGCAGTCCCCATGCTGTGTAGCCACGGATGCCAACGGGTCATTTAATAAATAATAATAATAAAACATTATTTATACCCCGCTACCATCTCCCCAAGGGACTCGGAGCGGCTTACATGAGGCCAAGCCCAAAGAACACATCAATAAAACAGGAAAGCAATAAACAAAACAATACAATGCAATACAAATTAATAAAAATCACATATAATAACACACAAGGATTTAAAAACCTATGACCAGGCCAAATGTAACACTTTAAAATTTAAAAAATAAACGCTGGGCATGAACAAGGTAGGATATATCTGGTAGGAGGGTTTTAAAGAAGGAAGGGGCGCAGTCCAATGCAATCCAATAGTTAAAGTACATTCTGAGGATATTTTGCAGGGAATTATTTCTTTATTCCAGGAAGGCAAACTGGAACAGCCACGTTTTCAGGCTCCTCCTAAAGACTGCTAATGTTGGGGCATGCCTGATATCCTTTGGAAGTGAGTTCCAGAGTCAGGGGGCCACCACCGAGAAAGCCCTTTCCCTCGTCCCCACCAATCACACCTGTGAGGGAGGCAGGAGCGTGAGCAGGGCCTCTCCAGATGATCGAAGAGATCATGTGGGTTCGTACACAGAAATGCCATCACGCAGGTAGGCGGGTCCCAAACTATTCAGGGCTTTGTAGGTAAGAACCTGCACCTTGAATTGGGACCGGAAGATGAACGGCAGCCAATGGAGCTCCTTAAACAGGGGGCTTGACCGCTCCCTGTAAGTTGCACCAGTTAGTAACCTGGCTGCCGCCCGTTGTACCAATTGGAATTTCCGGGCTGTTTTCAAGGGCAGCCCCACGTAGAGTGCATTACAGTAATCCAATCTGGAGGCGACTAAGCCATGGACCACGCTATACTATGCAGCCATGGGTGCCAAGGGGCAGTGCAATCCCCATGCTGTATGCCAAGGAATTGGGCAAACTTCATGCAGTCTTGGGTGAAGGGGTTGCACCATCTCCGTGCCCTGCATCCCTGGATGTCAAGAGGTTGTGCAATTCCAGCACCAATCCAAGTGCCAGGAGGTGTGTGATCTCCATGTCCTGCATCTCTGGGTGCCAAGGGGCCATTCAGTCCCCATGCCAATCATTCCTGGATGCCAGAGGTTGTACAATCACCATGTCTTTCATCTCTGGGTGCCAAGGGTTCATTTAATCCCCATACTATGCAGTTCTGGGTGAGAAGGGCCATGGAATTCTAATGCTATGCTTTCCTATGTGCCGGGTGATGTGCAATCCCCACCCACAAGGTATCCAGGGTCATGCTTTGCATCTCTGGACACTAAGGCATTGTGCAATCCTGATAGAATCACAGGTGCCAGGGGCCATGTAATCTGCATGCTCTGTATCCCTGGGTGCCAAGGGGTTGTGCAATTCCAGGACCATCCCAGGTACCAGGGTTTATGTAAACTTCATACCACGCATCCCTGGGGGGCTAAGGGATCAACCACTATCCCATGCAACCTTGGGTACCAAAGGGTGGTACAATCCCCATACTGTGTAGCCCTAGGTCCCAGAGTTATGTCATTTCCATGCCACCCTGGGAGCTAGGGGTGGTGCAATCTCCATAGTATTCAGCCCTAGGTGCCATTGGGTTGTGCAATCTTCAGGCCACCCTGGGTACCAAGGGGCGCAACAATCCTCATGCTATGTACCCTTGGGGTCATCTCTCTTTTTAAATGCTTTTTAAATTTAGTACAAACGAGTAGAACATAACCATTTTTCCTAGTGAGGAAGTTTAGAAGATAATACAGGTGACCTAAATGGTACATATATTTTAACAATTTAACAAAAAAAGAGATTAAAAATTCCATATGTAATAGCCCTTGTCCCTTACACGTATCCATCTCTTTTCCACTATTTCCCCTCTTTTCCTCTGGGAACAGTCCTGCATTTCCTTTATCATTTATTCTATTCAGACAGCAGAGTGTGACGAAGACAAGGACAGACAGACAGACTGAAGGATAGCTTTTATCCTAGAGCTGTAGCTATGTTGAACTCTGTGGCTTTGCACTGATGTGGCATTGGGGGCTGTGCAGTGGTGGTGTGTTTTGTGGTGCCATTTTGTTGTGCAATCTTGGGGATCCATCTCACCCGGCATATATATATATTTTACTAGCTGTCCCCTGCCACGCGTTGCTGTGGCCCAGTCTGTGTATATGTGCTTTGTGTGTGTATAAGTGTGTGTATATATTTGTGTACATATGTATGTTTGCGTATATATGTGTGTTTTTGCACATGCATTGTAATTTTTAAATTTTTTTGGCTTGTTAAGTCTCTTCTGCTGTGTTTTTCAATGTTTTTATGAGTGATGGTCACTTGTTGGCTTGTTAGGGGTGTAGTGTCCAAATTTGGTGTCAATTCATCCAATGGTTTTTTACTTATGTTAATCCCACAAATGAACATAACATCTATCTATCTATCTATCTATCTATCTATCTATCTATCTATCGATAAATAAAAATTATTGCCACTTGGCAGACAGTACAGGGTGACAAAGAGAAGGACAGACAGTTGGTCTGTGATGGATGACATCACAACCTCTGAGAATGCTTGTTACAAATGCAGGCGAAACATCAGGAGAGAATGCTTCTAGAACATGGCCATATAGCCCGAAAAACCTACAACAACCCAGTGATTCTGGACGTGAAAGCCTTTGCCAATACAATCTCCACAATCCTCATGCTATGTATCCATGGGGCTGTGCAATCCCCATGATGTGCATCCTTTGAGTGCCACATCCTGGAACAACAACAACAACAAAACTTTATTTATATATCGCTCTATCTCCCCAAGGGGATTCAGAGCGGTTTCCAAGCAACATAATCAATACATACAAGAAAAAAGACATAAACACAAAATTAACAAAACAGTATAAGCATTAAAACCATAATAGCACATATATTTAAAATAATCATGTCTGATCAAGGTAGTTTAAAAGGCCAGGCAGGGGTTATGCGATTTAGTCTATGGCTGTACATGTCTATGGCTATACATTTTCAGGGCCTAACAGAAGAGAGTGACCTGGGTAATTGGTAGAAGAAGATATGGCCAATTTCAACAGTATCTGGGGCAAAGATAGAACTAGTCTTTCTCAAAGGTTTGTTTAAACCACCAGGTTTTCAGGCTCTTATGAAAGGAGGGGTGGGATGGGGCCTGACTTATTTCCCCAGGAAGGGCGTTCCAGAGGCGAGGGGCCACCACCGAGAAGGCCCTCTCTCTCGTCCCCAACCATGCTTGTGACGGTGGTGGGAGTGGTGGGATCTTCCTCCCCGGAAGATCTTAAAGTTTGTGCCGGTTCATATGCAATCGCAAAGACCCAACTGGAAGCAGTTCTGATTCTTGGTTGTTGTAGTTTTTTTCTGGCTATATGGCCATGTTCTAGAAGCATTCTCTCTTGATGTTTCACCTACATCTATGGCAAGAATCCTCAGAGGTTGTGAGGTATGATTCAACTTTGTCTCTCATATTTCTTTATTTATTTCTACCCCGCCCTTCTCAACCCCAGAGGGGGGACTCAGGGCGGCTTACAAAAGGCACAATTCAATGCCCAACAATTCACAAAATACAATATACAAATTACTATATAGCGTCAACAGTTATAACTAGTTAAAAACAATCAAATCAATGCAATAGCAGCAATAAAATCATCTTGTGGTCAATGTTCGCCAATTCATAAATCCATAATCCATCCAGCATTGTCATTGTCCTTTCCTACTCTCGAAGGCTTTCCTGGCTGGAATCACTAGGTTCTTGTGGGTTTTTTCGGGCTATATGGCCATGTCCTAGAGGCATTTCTCCTGACGTTTCGCCTGCATCTATGGCAAGCATCCTCAGAGGATGCTTGCCATAGATGCAGGAAACGTCAGGAGAAATGTCTCTAGAACATGGCCATATAGCCCGAAAAAACCCACAAGAACTATAGTCATTGTCCTTTCCTACTCTGGTCGTCATTGTCTTTGTCCATCTGCCAGCTTACCCAAAGGCCTGGTCCCACATCCAGGTTTTTAGCTTCCTTCTGAAAGAGAGGAGGGATGTTGATGACCTAATCTCCCCGGGGAGTGCATTCCACAGGCGAGGGGCCACCACCGAGAAGGCCCTGTCCCTCGTACCCACCAGTCTCACTTGTGATAAAGGTGGGGCCGAGAGCAGGGCCTCCCCAGAGATTCTCTTTGCCCACTGGTGCAAGGTCTCAACCCCAGACTGGACAGCCTAACCAGGGATTGCAACCAGGACAACAAAAGCTAATGTGCAAGGGTGGCTGCTAGGCCAATGCATCAATAAGCCTTGCAAGGAGGCTCTTGGGGACCAAAGGCACCTCCTGCTGCAAAAAAAAGGGCCATTGCAAGGGGTGTACAATAGAAAAGGCTGTAATACTGATGCAAGCCCTCCCTTGGAAAGAAGTGGGGCAGAAGCAGCCTCAGCTCAGGAGGCGGAGGAGCGGGAAGTGCCCCCTCCCTTTCCTCTGCTTTACACCCGTCACGTGACTCCGGGGGGAATTAGCCCGTCATTGGGATGAGGCAATCGCCTGTAGGATATCCTTCCGCCGCTTCCGAACGTGTCCCTCTCTCTCTCTACGCCTGCGCTCCTCTTCTTCTTTTCCAGTCTAGGAGTAATCGCCCTTCTCGGCTTGAATCTGCTTTTGATGAAGGAAGGAAGAACGCAAAGAAAGGAACGGAAAGAAAGGAAGGAAAAGTCGAAGGAAGAGATTTGGAGGCGGTGATGTGGCGGCGGACTCCTTTTTCCTCCAGCGGCGGAGGGAGCTCATCAAGAGCGGCGTGATGCGTTCCCGCTGACTTTTTTTCCCCCTCCTCCCCCCTCCCCTCTCTCTTTCGGCGCTGTTCCTTTTTCTCCCTCCCCCCCCTCCTTTCTCCCCTCCCTTTGCTTCCCATTTCCCTCTCACTCTATATCTATTTCGGAAGCTGCAGCCATGATGGTTGGTTGGCCCCGAGGCTACAAGTGAGGCTTGAAGGAGAAGAAGGACAGGAAAAGAAAGGAGGAGAAGAAGAAAAAAAAGGGGGGTGTCAGCGATTGAAGGAACAGCCGCTCTCTTGGAGACAAGGAGGGAGGGGGGAGAGAGGGAGGAGGAGGAGGAGGAGAAAAAAAATCGGCTCGACTCTTCTGCGCGTGCGCGGCAGAAGGCAAAGAAGAAGGAAGGAAAGGAAAGGGAAGGAAGGCGACCCAACCGCCGCGCAGAGGAATGAGGCGAGGAGGCCGCCTTCCCCTCAGGACCTGAGAGGGCTATTTTATTGATATTTTTTTATTCTGTTTCTCGGGCCCGCCCGCCTCCTTTTTCGTCCTTTTTTGTTTTTGCGTTTCCCGCTTTCGCAAAGCAAGGGAAGGAGCAACCTGCCTGCCCGCCCGCTCGGGCGGGTGGGGAAAAGCGGGCGAAGCTGCTGCCGTCGCCGGTCCTCCTGGAGCCCCGCCGCCGCTCGAGCCCGCGGGAGAGAGGAGGAGGAGGAGGGAGCCTCGGCGGCGGCGGCGGCGGCTCCTCCTCAGTCTCCTCGGCCTCCTCCTCGCCTCAGGAAGCGACGCTCCCGCCGCCGCTGGGCCAGGCCGCGTCCGGGCCTTCGCCTGAAGAAGAAGGAGGAGGAGGAGGAGAAGCAGCAGCAGCAGCCGCCTTGCCGTCATCGTCTCCACCTTCTTCTTCGAGCCGCTCTGTGAGCAGCAGCAGCAGTCGCCGCCGCCGCCGTCCTCCTCACCGTTGGCGGGCCGAAGCGGGAGGGGGCCAGCCTCCCCCTCCTCCTCCGCCTCCTCTGCCTCTTCCTCCTCCGCCGAGGCTCCGCGCCCTCTGCGCCCTGCAGCCGCCGCCGTGCTTGTCCGCCCTGTTCCTCAGCGGCTCCCGGCTCCCAGACATGACCGCCATCATCAAAGAGATCGTCAGCAGGAACAAAAGGAGATACCAGGAGGATGGCTTCGATCTAGACCTGACCTGTATCCCTCCCGTGGGTCGCCTTCGCTTGGATTGCGCCTTCGCCTCCTTTAGGGCCCTTCCACACAGCTGCCTTGAATTGGATTGCAGGGCAGTGTGGGCTCAGAGAATCCGGTTCAGATCCCCCTTCCATACAGCTGAGCAAAATCCCACATTTTCTGCTTTGAGATGGGATATATCGAATTTGGAGACTCAGCTAACCCAGGGCCGTTCCACACAGCCCTGTATCCCCGAACATCAAGGCAGAAAATCCCACATTATCTGAGTGTGGACTCAGGGCTGAATAAAACCCCACATTTTCTGCATTGAACTGGAATATATGGCAGTGTGGACTCAGATAGCCCAGTTCAATGCAGATATTGTGGGGTTTTCTGCCTTGATATCCTGGGATACAGGGCTGTGTGGAAGGACCCTAAGGGATAGACGCACATGGTGGAAAGCACGCCAGAGGCCCGGCTACACATCCCTATATTCCAGAACATCAAGGCAGAAAATCCCACATTATCTGAGTGTGGAGTCAGATTGGCCAGTTCAAAGCAGATATTGTGGGATTTTCTGCCTTGGTATTCAGGGATATAGGGCTGTGTGGAGGGGCCCTGGGTTAGGGTTATGGCAGTGTGGACTCGGACAACCCAGGGACCTTCCACATAGCCTTATATCCCAGAACATCAAGGCAGAAAATCCCACATTATCTGAGTGTGGGCTCAGGGCTCTTCCACACAGCTGAATAAAATCTCACATTTTCTGCATTGAACTGGAATATATGGCTGTGTGGACTCAGCCCGGTTCAGAGCAGATATTGTGGGATTTTCTGCTTTGATATTCTGGAATATAGGGCTGTGTGGAAGAGCTCAGAGTACACTCAGATAATTTGGGATTATCTACCTTGATATTCGGGGATATAGAGCTGTGTGGAAGGGGCCTTGGTTAGGGTTATGGCAGTGTGGACGCAGCTAACCCAGGGCCCTTCCACACAGCCCTATATCCCAGAATATCAAGGCAGAAAATCCCACATTATCTGAGTGTGGATTCAGGGCCCTTCCACACAGCTGAATAAAATCCCACATTGTCTGCATTGAACTGGAATATATGGCTGTGTGGACGCAGCCCAGTTCAAAGCAGATATTGTGTGATTTTCTGTCTTGATATTTGGGGATATAGAGCTGTGTCGAAGGGCCCTGGGTTAGGGTTATGGCAGTGTGGACGCTGACAACCCAGGGCCCTTCCACACAGCCCTATATGCCAGAACATCAAGGCTGAAAATCCCACATTATCTGAGTGTGGATTCAGGATCCTTCCGCACAGCTGAATAAAATCCCGCATTTTCTGCATTGAACTGGAATATATGGCTGTGTGGAAGGGCTCTGAGTACACTCAGATAATGTGGGATTTTCTGCCTTGATATTCAGGGATATAGAGCTGTGTGGAAGGGCCCTGGGTTAGGGTTATGGCAGTGTGGACTCTGACAACCCAGGGACCTTCCACACAGCCCTATATCCAGAATATCAAGGCAGAAAATCCCACATTATCTGAGTGTGGACTCAGATAACCCATCCACACAGCTGAATAAAATCCCACATTTTCTGCATTGAACTGGAATATATGGCTGTGTGGACTCAGCCCAGTTCAAAGCAGATATTGTGGCATTTTCTGCCTTGATATTCTGGAATATAGGGCTGTGTGGAAGAGCTCTGAGTACACTCAGATAATTTGGGATTTTCTGCCTTGATATTCAGGGATATAGAGCTGTGTGGAAGAGCTCTGAGTACACTCAGATAATTTGGGGTTTTCTGCCTTGATATTCTGGAATATAGGGCTGTGTGGAAGAGCTCTGAGTACACTCACATAATTTGGGATTTCCTGCCTTGATATTTGGGGATATAGAGCTGTGTGGAGGGGCCCTCGGTTAGGGTTATGGCAGTGTGGACTCGGACAACCCAGGGCCCTTCCACACAGTCCTATATTCCAGAATATCAAGGCAGAAAATCCCACATTATCTGAGTGTGGATTCAGGACCCTTCCAAACAGCTGAATAAAATCTCACATTTTCTGCATTGAACTGGAATATATGGCTGTGTGGACTCAGCCCAGTTCAAAGCAGATATTGTGGCATTTTCTGCCTTGATATTCTGGAATATAGGGCTGTGTGGAAGAGCTCTGAGTACACTCAGATAATTTGGGATTTTCTGCCTTGATATTCCGAGATATAGGGCTGTGTGGAAGGGCCCTGTGTTATCTGAGGGCCCTTCCACACAGCCCTATATCCCAGAATATCAAGGCAGAAAATCCCACAATATCTGAGTGTGGACTCAGGGTCCTTCCGCACAGCTGTCTTGAATTGGATTATATGGCAGTGTGGGCTCAGATAACCCAGTTCAAAGCAGATATCGTGGAATTTCCTGCCTTGATATTCGGGGATATAGAGCTGCGTGGAAGGGCCCTGGGTTATATGACCGTGTAGAAGGGCCCTGGGTTAGGGTTATGGCAGTGTGGACTCAGATAACCCAGGGCCCTTCCACACACCCCTATAGCTCAGAATATCTGAGTGTGGACTCAGGCCCTTCCACACAGCTGAATAAAATCCCACATTACCTGCTATGAACTGGATTATATGGTAGTGTGGTCTCAAGAGAATCCGGTTCAGAGCAGATATTGTGGGCCCCTTCCATACAGCTGGACAAAATCCCACATTTTCTGCTTTGAGATGGGATATATGGAAATGTGGTCTCAGCTAACCCAGGGGCCTTCCACACAGCCCTGTATCCCAGAACATCAAGGCAGAAAATCCCACATTATCTCAGTGTGGACTCGGGACCTTTCCACACAGCTGAATAAAATCCCATATTTTCTGCATTGAAATGGAATATATGGCTGTGTTGACTCAGATAACCCAGTTCAAAGCTGATATTGTGGGACTTTCTGCCTTAATATTCTGGGATATAGGGCTGTGTGGAAAGGCTCCCAGAATATCAAGACAGAATAATCCACAGTATTGGCTTTGATAATGTGGGATTTTATTCAGCTCTGTGGAAGGGCCCTGGATTATTTGAGTCCACACTGCCATATAATTGCAGTTCAATATGGATTTTATACAGTTGTGTGGAAGGGGCCCTTGTGAAACTTCACCTTCCTGAGGGAGGAGGGGCTGTTGGAAAAGTGCTGTCAAACTGTATATTGATGCAGAGAGGTCAAGGGCTCTTCCACACAGCCCTATATTCATACAACTCACGGCCCTTCCACACAGGTCTATATCCCAGAATATCAAGGCAGAAAATCCCACATTATCTGATTCTGGGCTCAGATAACCTAGTTCAAAGCAGATATTGTGGGATTTTCTGCTGTGACATTTTGGGATATAGGGCTCTGTGGAAGGGCTCCCAGAATATCAAGGCAGAATAATCTACAGTATTGGCTTCGATATATGGCACTGTGAACTCAAGATAACCCAGTTCAAAGCATATATTGTGGGATTTTCTGCCTTGAGAGTCTGGGTTATATGGCTGTTTGGAAGTGCCTTGAGTCCACACTGCCATATAATCCAATTCATTGTGGATTTTATACAGCTATGTGGAAGGAGCCAAGGTATCTTTAGGCCCCTTCTACACAGCTGTATAAAATCTACATTGTACTGGTTTATATGGCAATATGGGCTCAGGCCCCTTCCACACAGCTGAGAAACATCCCACATCTGCTTTGAACTGGATTATATGCCATTGTGAATTCAGATAACCCAGTTCAAAGCAAGACTTTGTGGGATTTTCCGCCTTGTTATTCTGGGTTAAATGGCTGTGTGGAAGGGTCCTCAGATATTCCAGTTCAAAACCGATATTGTGGATTATCTACTTTGATATTCTGCGTTATATGGTTGTCTAGAAAATCCCACATTATCTGAGTGTGTTCTCAGATAACCCAGTTCAAAGCAGATATTGTGAGATTTTCTGCCTTGATATTCTGGGATATATGTGGAGGGGCCCCTAGTCTCTCTGTATCAGTATGCAGTTTGACACCGCTTTTTCAACCCCCTCCCCCACCCAATCCTCGTGGGAAGGTGAAATTTCACAAGGGCCCCATACAAATAGCTGTATAAATTCTATATTGAACTGCATAATATGGCAGTATGGGCTCCGATATTCTATTGCAAAACTGATATTGTGGATTATCTGATTTGATATTCTGGGTTATGGGGCTGTGTGGAAGGGCCCTTGGTCTCTCTGCATCAGTACGTATTTTGACACCGCTTTTCCAATATCCTCCCTCCTGGGAAGGTGAATTTTCACGAGGGCCCCTGCCACACTGCTGTATAAAATCCACATTGAACCGGATTATATGGCAGTGTGGGCTCAAATCCCGGGCCCTAATAACCCAGAATATCAAGGCAGAAAATCCCACAATATCTTCTTTGAACAGGGGCTCCTTTTGCACAGCTGAATAAAATCCCACATTTTCTTCTTTGAACTGAAATATATGGTAGTGTGGGATCAGATAACCCAGTTCAAAGCAGATATTGTGGGATTTTACACCTTGATATTCTGGGATATAGAGCGGTGTGGAAGGACCCTGGGTTATCTGAGCCCACATTGCCATATATTTCAGTTCAAAGCAGAAAATGTGGGATTTTATTCAGCTGTGTGGAAGGGCCCCCAGTTCAAAGCTGATGCTGTGAATTATTCTGCCTTGATACTCTGGGTTATATGGCTCTGAGGAAGGGCCCAAGGTCTTCTCTGGCGCCTTACCACAAATCAGAGCATTTCTTGGCAAGGGTTGCATCTTCACTGTGGAAGGAGGGCGGTGTAACACCGCTTTAACTGTGATGGCTTGTTGGGAGTTGTTTTTTTTTTTTTTACTTACTTACTGCATTTTTACCCTACCCTATTTCAACTCCGAAGGGGACACAGAGCAGCTCGGAAGGGGACTCAGAGCTGCTGTTTTACGGTTTCTTTTGCTTTCCAAATATACCTCGCTGAACTACACCTTCTGAGATCCTATACCGTCGAGCCAGGGCAGAGTGCATCTACCCTGCGGAATGAGTGCAGTTTGACACCAGAACTCGTGGGAGGCATCATTCCACACAGCCATATAACCCAGAATATTAAGGCCGATAATCCACAAAATCTGCTTTGAACTGGATTTTCTAAGGCCCCTTCTGCACAGATGTATAGAATCCCCGTTGAACTTGAATATCAAAGCAGATATTGTGGATTATCTGCCTTGATAAATCTGGGTTATATGGCTGTGTGCAAGGGCTCTTCGCCTTCTCTGCCAAAGTGTGCAAACTGACTCCTCTGAGTGCACAGACTTGACCCACAGCAATTTTAGTAGTGTCACACTGCGCTCCTTCTGCAATATAGATGTACCTTACACTCATCCTCAACCTAAAGGCCCCTGCTACTTTGGTTCCCTTTCCTAGCCCCATGTTTCTTGCTGAAAAGCGGCTGTGATTTTCTCCCTCTTCCGATTTGCAGAAGCGAGAGACTCTGGCAGGCTGAGGCCTAGGCCTGGCACAGGGAAGGTAGAAATGAAATGCCAGTGTAAATCAGTTGTGCACGTACAGCTGTTGCATCAGAATCCTGCAGCTATTATCTAATATGTTTCTTTTCCGTAACTCTCGGATAATCTGCTGCGGCAGTATTTATGATGGCAATTGTAAGTGTGTGTGTGTGTAAGATTTTTATCGGTCACAGTGACAAAAGATCTAGGCGCACCACAATGCCTTTGTCTTCTGGAAAATGTTTCTTATTGTGGTATAGAAAAATGCACACTATAGGTCAGTTTGCATAGTCCTCATTTCCTGGCCGCAGATTGGGGGTGGGAAGATATGACCATAGCTATTGACTGTAGTAAGATTTGGCATTTTGTGCAATTGGATACCTCAGTAGTTAATTGATACTAAATAGTGTCATGTCGATCAGAGTATATTTTATAGGCAGCAAATGATTGCCAAGATGTTGATGTTGATTTGGAATTAGACAATGAAGTGGTTGTTTTGCCATACTTCTTTTGTGGATGTTTATGTTTTTCTGAAAAGATATACCTATTGACGTTCAAATAAGATTTTAAAATGTATTTTTTATTTCAGTAACTTTTTCCTGTTAAGTGGTAGAATCTGGAATTTACCATAATTCTTTTTTATAAATTTAATGCTGGATGTGTAGCCAATTTTCACATGTGCATAGGTTCTTTGTGTCAGCTGATGTGGGAAATACTTAAAATACGTGTAGATGAAAGATTACATATTTAAAAATCCATGTAGTACAGTATTTGATTTTTGGATGAATAATAACACCCCTAACAACTAGAACAGGAAATTGATCCTCCATGATATTTTAAAATCATATAGATATAACATTAATATGCCTTAAACTCTGTACTTAAAGATGCGTGGGGTTGGCTCTCTTGAATTATATCATTCCTCCATGGAAATTGGGTTTGTATAGTGTAGTATAGTAGTGATGTCACTGTCTTAAATAATACTTCGAACACATAGTTACTGCTAATTGAAAGCAAAAGACCCTTTGTCAGTTAACAGGTTAATAACTAGAATAAGTAATGAAATACGTGATTTCATAGGTATATTTTTGAAAATGCTAAGATTCTGTGAAAGAATATCCTTTTGTTCTTGGTTTCAATTCTGGGGAGATTCACCTGTTCAGAATTGCATGCAGAATAGCCTTACACCATTTGATGGCTTCTCCCATCTTTGACATTTAGGTTTAGCAACTGTCTCCCTCCCCCCCAATTAAGGTATTTTTTTTATAGCTACATAATATAACACCAATGCCCCCTTTTTGTTAACTGGTACACTTTCCTCCTTTAAAAGGGGAAGGGTTAACTTGTTAAAATTTTAAATTTAATTTACTGATTGATTTCCCACATTTGCAGTACGGTTTTATATTCAGTGGACTGGGATGATAGAATATGGGAGATGACTTCACAAGTGAATAAAAGTGATAAAATTATTTTTGTAAGAATATTGATTATATGTTTGATAGGATTTTTGATAGTTGATCGATAAGATTTTAGAAATATAATGAAAAGTAATGAAAATTACTTTTTTCCAGTTAGAATGTGTATGATTCGTCTGCATGGGTCATGAATTTTGACTTACTTCTGAGTAAACCTAGCTAGGATTGTGCTGCTAGATTAGGTAAACTAGTACAAATGAGTTGTTCAGCAATAGTTTGTTTTTAGATCTGATACTTAATATACAGTCATAATGTATTAATTGGCAAAATTGCTAAAGAGATGAAAGATTATTTAAATATTTTATTTATTGATCTTAATGAATTATATTTCTGGAATTAATTGCCTGGAGACTTTAACTGCTGTAATGTTGACATTTCCTCAGATGTAGCCTGGAAATACTTCACTTTTTGCCTTTTGGGAAAAATGCTTTCTACTTAAATTTCCTGGGACTGTGAGAACAAGACCTTATGTGATGTGCAAGGCAAGACCTTATGTGATATGAAAGGCAAATGGGGCAATAAAAATAGATAATTGGAGTCCTATCGTTTTACTGTGAAATTAAACACAGGAAAATTTATTCAGAAAAGTTGCTTTGAATTAAATTATTAGAAACCCAATTCAGTTGTTTTCAGTGGAACTTGATAAAAACCTAGAAATTATGTAAATTAATTTACCTTCAATGTCTTGAACTTTTGTTTCAAATTAAAGTCTTCATATAAACAATTTTATATTATGTAGTAAGTTCTGTATAGTATATGTATATTTTCTTTTCTGAAGTGAAGGGGGCATTGTTAGACCATGAAAGTAATATTTATTCTGCAGTTCAAATATCAGATTAAGACAAGATGTTTTCTTGGAAGTAAGCCTCTGCATGTAGTACGATTTCTTTCACAAAAAGCATGTTAAGATACATAACCTAGTATAAGGAGTAGTTTTAGTTTGTGAAGGTTGCATTTTTCCCTAGCAGTGTTATTACTTTGTGAGAAAAGTGTCTATGCATTAATATGCAAATGACAGTGCAATTGTATATTTTACCTCTAGATACAACTATCAGAAAGATTTTATTAAAATAATAGATTTTAAGGCAGTTGACAAAATATGCTTTTAATTATGCAGTTTTATTAATTAAGGTCCTGTATTGCTAAAATTATATTGGTTAATTCCCTTTTTTATGTGATCATAGTTTGATATATAAGGCAAAGTGATCCATTGAATGTCTGATTCATAGTGAAATTAATTTATTTTACATTTCTGAATTGTAGTCTTCCAAGAGCTGTGAAATAGTGTCCCATTAAGTTGGAATTGATTGACTTCTGCACCTGAAATTTGCAGTTAAAATGTGTGTATTTGTAAGGTTATGCAAACTAAGCATAAAGTTAAAAATTAACAAGCCTTTCTTGTGTACACAGTTAAGTCATAACTCTCGGTATTCTTTTGGTCTATAGTGGTTAACAGTACAGGTATAGTATCCCTTATCCAAAATGCTTCACTACTGCAGCCACCTATGTGAATATATATTTATTTTGTTGTATTTTGGAATTTTAGATAAAGGATGCTCAACCTGTACCAACAGTAATGATATGGTCTGTGTTTTAATGATCGTATGTAAGTTACCAGTGACTGGAGTGTAAAACAATACAACTAATCAAGTCTTAGTATTTTTATGCATTTGTGACTGTACATATTTTGACAATACAAAGTGAGACTATTGGTCCACCTGGATAGCATTGCTTGTTCTGGCTGATAGTAAGTCTCCCAAGGCCTCAATGACAAATCATTTTCAGCTGTGTGACAAAATATCTTTTTAAATTACAGATATAAAGTATTTAACTTTGAATTCCATGGGTGTACATGTGTTGTACTTTTGCTTGTACATCTTTAACCATTTTGCTTTCCGTATCCACTACTTGAAAATAGGCACCTCTCTCCTAAAAATATTCCACCCACCCCTGATTTTGCCATTTTATGTTAGGGGTGTTATATTCGTACACCAATTTATATAATAAAATGTGAGCATCCCTGGATTTTGGTATCCACAAGCATTCCTGAAACCGAACCTCAGTGGATACCAAGAGTTCACTGTGTTGCATTTTAATTTTTGAAGTCTATTTGCAGCCACATGTGAGTAGGAATGCTAATAGAACTTCTGAGTGAAAATTGAAAGAATGTATTAATAAAATCAAGCATTATTTTAGCTTTGGGTGGGACTCCTGTGACTCTCCAGGTGTGAAGGTCTCAGCATCATAGAGTTGGAAGAGACTACGAGGACCATGCAGTCTAATCCCATTCTGTCATGCAGGAGCACACAATCAAAGCATTGCTGATAGGTGCTCATTTAGATTCTGTTTAAAATATCACCAGAGAAGGAACTGCCACTACACTTTGGGGGAGCATATACCACTGCTCTTAGAAAGTTTCTCCTAATTTTTAGTTGGAATCTCTTTTCTTGCAATTTGAATCCATTGCTTTGTGTCCTAGTTTCTAGAGGAGCATAAAACAAGCCAGACTACTCGATGTGACATCATTTGAAATCATGACTGTCATGTCTCCTCCCAGCCTAAACATATCCAGCACCCTAAACCACTTCTTATAGGGCTTGGCATCTAACCCTTTGATCATTTTGGTAACCCAAAATGGAGTAAGTGCTATCCCTCTAGTTTTACATGCAAGATATTTAGTTCAAAATATCGCAATTTAAATATTTATCAATTCTTTGCTTTATTTCTTTTAGAAGCTATGTTATCTAAATGCCCTTTCCAACCTAGGATAACAACTGTAGGACTCATAATTAGCCATAATGATTGCAAAATAGAAGTTGTAGACTGGGAATTTCTGAAAATGGAGAGGCTAATACCTTGATGTTAATATATTATTATATACAGTTCATATGCTGCTTACAGTAACTGATAAATTTTATTCCCACTCTCATTGAGAAGAGGAGATGCAGCTATTGCTTAAGTAAATTTTTGGGATTCATAGTTTATGTTATTTATTTTTTACATAAAGCAGCACAATAGAAATCAATACTAAACTATGGGTTTCAGATAACTGCAGATAGTTCAAGAAAGATAGTGTACACATGAAGACAGAATTCCTCACACAATTCCTAAGAATTGAGGATTGAAAATGAATAAGATTTCAAAAATAGAAATGGTGGCATGAAGAAAGCAGAAGCACGCACTATGTCAGTAATCCCACTACACAATTAAATATTGATTTAGCATTCTTGGGAGCTGCCTTGGAGAAGCAATGTCAACAAAGACATGACAATGAAAGGCCACCGTGGGTCCCATATTGGGAGAAAGATAGGATATTTAATGAATGAAATTGAAAGCTTTAGGGTGCATTGCTTGTGCAGGGGAAAAAAGTATAATAATTATTTTTTGATGGTAATTTAAATTCCCAGTGTTACCAAATTCTAATTTTAGTGAGTAACATTTGGGATATGACATTGGAAAGAGGAATCAAAGAAGGAGGAATCTGAAGATAATTGTTTGATTCCCTTCCTGCACCAACAGCTCTCCTCTGGATCTTGTTTTATTCTGCTAATGAGGGGAGTCTGTCCATTTGTTAGATGTACCTTGTAGTAAGATTTACATTGCATTGTATTTAATTATTCCCATCTGGAAATGGAAGGACATCCCTGCTAAAATAGATTTTCCTTTTGGTCTTCAGCTCTTTGTGGACCCTTAACATTATTATGAACAGTAAGGAGAGTTGATTGATGGATATGGCAGTGAAAGTCCACTTGGACTACATAGGACACAGCCTCTCATTGGCTGTATTTTATAGCATAAACATGAAGAAAGCTTCCAGTCATAATGATTTCACCCAGTAAAGGACACTTTGTTTTTAATGTTACACAGTTTTAAAATGCAATGATCATTATTGCTTTGAGAAATTCATAAAATATTTCTACAATGATTTGAGTTGCACTTATTAAAGCCCACATCATACTGCTAAGTGCCGGCATTGTGCAATTATGCTAAATCCACTTAAAAGTCAGTAGCTCTTTCATATTAAAGTAGATGTCTTTTGGGGTGTTCTATTAAGAGACCTTCTTAGTTCTGTTTTGGCAATTGACATTTGGATTGGCTAATAAGAATGTTTGTGAGCATACTCAACTATACTGATAGATCTTAAAATCCATTTATATCAAGTACTCAGTCATTATTGCATGATTGTCTTATCTTCCATAATATTTTGCCACTTGATAATTTAAACATATTTTTGTTCCTGTTTCCAAAAGTCTTGGGATTCTATATATTTTGTGATTTCATCAGCCCTGTGGTATAGATTATGCTAAGAAGTATTGCATATGACTATTAAAGGAGTTCATGAACAGCATTTGAAGCCACTTATTTGCACCTGCATATAAGATACCTATTAGCTACATCATAATGGCTTTTGCGATTGTAATCTTTTCTGATAGAATAACTATAATCTCCTGCAGTAGAAAAAAGGCACTTCGAATTGTAGCAAATAAGACTTTTCGTTTTTTGGAATTTTTACTAACATGTTGATAATAATTGCAAAAAAAAAAAAAGTTTGACAATGCCTTTTTAGCTAGATAATGACCCCATATTTGGAAAATTGTGTATGGGTACATATATACTTGTGTAGGTCTTGTTTCTTGAACCAGTGTTCATCACATTATAGTACACAAAAAAGAATTTATAATGTGATTTCTTAACTGGTTGATTTAGTTCTGTGATACCAAAATAGATGGGCTGTATTTGATGCGAGAGTTTTGGATAATACAATCCTCACATTGCAGAGGCACGGTAGACAAATTAAGCCATCACCCTAACAGTGTTTCCAGGCTATATAGTTTCTGGTTAAAAATAACACATCATTGGCAATGTCAAAGTTTGGCAACATCATCTACTTGCATCTGATCACATTTGCAAGGAAAACAAAGAGAATCCTCTTCTAAAGCTGATATTTATCTGAATTTTCCAGAAAGTTGCTGAATGGCTTTCTTATAGGCTTGATGCTTACTAATACAGATAAATGAAAACATAAGACCAATTCCTTTGATATTTAGTGGTTTGGACTCCACTAATTTTATTTACAGTATTTCTTCATATCTTCTTTTTCTTCTGACAAGGGACTCTTAGCAGCTTACAAAAAGATGAAAACCAGGAGCAGTTGAAAACCTGATAATAAAGTTAAAAACTATTAATATAATAATATATTGTAATATAAGGATGCCAATATTTAAATCTGTAGAACACTATTTAAATAATATTGTAAGAATAAAAATGGAGTGGACACATCCCAATAAAATATTTTTCCTCACAAGAATATTAATTGTTAAATGCCTGTTTTAGTTAAAAGGTCTACCTGTCAGTAGAAGGACAACAGAGAGGGTGACATGAATTTCAGTCTAGGAATGAATGCCGGTTCTTGTAAAGGAATGCTGTATGTCAGTGTGTGTCGTTAAAATGCTGTGGTTATGTTCATGATGGATATGTTCTTTGCTGCCCTTTGTCGTGTTTTTCTAATGACAAATTCGAAGCTATGGGTTTAAACCCCAGCTATTTAGTACCATTTGACTGAGAATTATTTAGGGTGCACCAAATATCAAGCAACTCAGTTCTAAGTAATGCATGATTTTCATGCTTTGGGGTGGAAGGGATTTTTCTTGTGTAGATGCAATTTATGATAGTTATTTTTGTTGTTTAAGTTGGCTCATGAGACTAAAAGGTGAGCTGTTTTAGCATATAAATTAATGTCAGGAGAGCTTTGAATAAAAATCATGAAAAAGTAAGTAGTTTAGCTGAGTATCTTTAACATTGCATGTTTTAAACAGAAAAATGTACATATGTTACATTTCTTAAGAATATTTATAGCCAAATACATCTTTTCATGTAGAAAATTGTATTTTAATATTTTCCATGCATTTCATGGAAACTAATAATTCTGAAAAGAAATTATGCAAAATGAATAATGAATGGAAATAATTCCGATTTGGCTTAGGAGATGTAATTTTTTTCTGGTGTCTTTTCTAATATTTCAGAAGGAAGTTGTTGATTTATTGCTGCTTTGATAAATGTTCTAGTGACATAGTTGGTTTAAGAACCTGGTGTAAAATTCAGATAAATGCCAATGCCAAATTGGGGTTTTCTTCTTGCTTTGAACCTGATTTTAAAAGTCCTTTATATGCTGCCCAACATCATGAAACTGATAGGTCCTTTGTATTTCTTGTAATGTAGAACTCTAATGCGTTTGGAATACTTACATTTATTAAATTTGAAATATATCCGGTCTTATTAATTAAATTTTAACTTTTGAGATGCAAGGCTTATATTCCTGCACTAATATTCTGGAATTTGTCCTACAAGGAGCTAAGCTAAAATGCAGCTCAACAGATTAGATCGTTATGTCTCATTGAATACATTTGAAATTCTTCATAAGTACTGTTAATAGTTAGTTGAAGTAAATCTACCAACTTGAAGTAAGCCTACTTTAGGCTACAGTCCCATATCCACATATAGAAATAATGGCTGTTGAATTAATCTGGACTTACCGGTACTTCTGTGTCGACTTGTTAGGCTCTGTGTAAAGGGGAAGGACCAAAGTATTTCTGTCATTTTAGCATTTAGATATAACATTCAGCTATTCGCTATGTGGCTTTACTACACTACTTTGAAAATATTATACTTAATAATTGCTATTGCAGTAAACTTAAGTTGTGAATGTTTTTGTTTAATTGAGCGGACAGTATTAGGCTGTAGTTTTCTTTAGTTTCCTTATATGTATGTAACACTCTAATTGAATACAGGCAGTCCTCGACTTACAAACACCCACCTTACGAATGACTCATAGTTAAGAATAGGGGTGAGACAACAGGCAGTGAAAGAAATCTACCCCCCTACATACTACTAATAGTTAAGAATGGGGGTGAGACAACAGGAAGTGAGAGAAATCTACCCCTCAAAAGGGAAATTCATAACTGAAAGAGTTATCATAAGGAAAAGGTGTCCCAACTGGAGCTTTATTCCCAATCCTTGTTTTCTTTTTCAAAATCCAATTCACACAGGGACAGAAAGTGAGGTGAAATCTTCTGAACTGGTGCACAGACAGCAAAACCAACATTACAGGAATGTTAATCCTTCCGTATGCTATCCACACACACTCTATATCAGTGGTTCTTAACCTGTGGGTCCCCAGGTGTTTTAGTCTGCAACTCCCAGAAATCCCAGCCAGTCTTCCAGCTGTTAGGATTTCTGGGAGTTGAAGGCCAAAACATCTGGGGACCCACAGGTTGAGAACCACTGCACTATATATATAGGGAGAGGGAAAGGGAGATATCCTGGAATTACACTAAAAATGTACCTGTTCTGACATAAACAAATTCAGCTTCAGAACAAACTTAGAGAACCTATCCTGTTTGTAATTTGGGGGCTGCCTGTAGTCGCATCCCACTATAGTGATGCCTGATTTCCCCACACACTCTTTTTTATATGCAGATCATTCTTCTGAACAAAAATAGGCCAAAACTATTACAAATAAACACTGGTGAATTTTAACCCAAATTATTTTGAAGAGATTATCATATTTCTGCATGGCAATAAATTCGGTAAGTGTTTGCCTTGTAGTTGGTGCAATCACATAAATTATTGCTTTTTCTTTACAAAATGCTTGGATTTAATTTTCTTCAGCATTATGCATAATTAATGTTCAGCAAGACTTCTTACAGTATTTCTGCTATTGTCAGAAAAACAGTCGATGGACTTCTTATTCCTAGGGTCTCCAAAGCAGTGCCTGTGCATTTGCATGGTATAAAAAGCAAAGCACTAGTCTTATACTGCTCCTTGGCTGACACATGTGGAAGGCTATGCGGAGCTAGTTGGGGAGTCTGTGAAAAACATGTTGGTCCTTCTGCCTGTGACTGTTGAATGTGTGAGTATCTTTGTCAGACTTTTTCTGTGTTCTTTATCTTTTTTTGGTGGGTGTTTGTGCAGTTGTTTGTGGAGGTGTAAGAATTTTTATTATTCATTTGTAGTTTTTGTTTCCATTTCAGGATGTGAATAGTTTGTTCAAAGTATTGGCACAAAAATAGGGAGGGGGCAGGCATGTAGCTGGAGGGCTGGGGGGGCTTCAGCCCCCCCCCCCCAAATTCTCATGGTGGTCCGCGAGAAGACCTTACTGGTACATTATTTAAACTGTTATGTTTATTCATATCATGATCTGATCACCATGCTCAATATATCCCATATGCATGGGGGTATTGGGGTAATGATACAAAAGGTTTGCTAGGGTAGACCCTCTTTCACTCAGACTCATCCCCCCCCCCGAATCAAAATCCTGGTTACGGGTCTGGGAGGGGGTGTCCATATTTGATACAGTTAGAAAAAGTATTGAAAAGAAAACTGCTGTTTTCTAAATCCAGGTTGCATTTTACGTGTGTAGTACATAAAATTATTGGGATTACACAAGAACTAGAGCATTATAAAGTGGAAGAAGAGCAGCTAGAAAGATCAAAGCGTGGAGCAACACTCCTGCGACAAAATATTGTAACGTTTGAGTGTTGAAATGATAAAGGTCTGTTTGTATGGTAGGAAGAAAGTGGAAGCTTTCCCTTTTTTTCATAATAGTAGAACCTGGTGTGAAAGTAGAATGGTAAGAGCCAGCACAGAAGGAAGTATATACTTCTTCACTGTGTATAATTAAGCTATAGAACAAACTGACACAACAACTAATGGAGGCTGTAAATTTAGGCATTGAAAAGGGATTCGAGAGGATTCATAATGGTAACTAGTTAGGAGAGTTATCACCACTAGGATCAAATGTCTTGTACATGGGGGGTGGGGGAGGGTATTGAAGTTTGCTCTGCGGTAAGCTTTTCCGTGAAGTGCTTATCCTGTTGGAACAAAAACATTGATTCTGTGTTTTGTGAAATTGGTGTGTTAAATAGTGCAGTAAACAGTACATTTGCTGATCATAGTAAATTTACACCCACCACAGCAGCCATTTTGTTTTGTTGTTCCTGATTCGCGTTCATGTTCCCATATAATCTTGGATCCAATAAATTTAGACAGTTCTAAAGCGCACCCTAAAAGCAACTTCACATGTCTTGTTAAACGTGCCATGAAAACTTCCAATGGAAATCTTCAATATCTTCCATTGAGCCGTCTTACAGTTAGCATTTTTTCCCAAATATTTAAAATAAGTCAACTTTTTTGTATTTTAAATTTTCTTCTTTTTAAATTTTAGGTCTCTTCAAGTTGATATGAGAAAAAGTAATCAAGGATAAATTTGTCAGCTTTTGTTTCCCCTCCTGTAAAACTGTGAAACAGAACTACTGATATGAGATAATTATTAAAAACAGGAACATACTTTCTTAGAATAAGTAGGGCACACAAGTTTCTTGTGTCCAATATTACTAACAGCTAATTGAACTAGAAGGGCCTTTCAACTGATCTTACTATGTTGCAAATCCCTTCCTCCATAGTTTTGAGTTCTGCCTCCCAGCAGTGAACACAAATTAGATCTTTATTATAGGCTGATTAGTGTGGTATGGTTAATTGCAACGGCATTGGGCATTTTTTGTGTCACCATATCATTTGACTCAGACTCAGTTTATCTATTAAGATTTTGTAAATTTATTTGAGAATTTTTAGATTAGCCATTTACACTTTGTAAATGTATTGTGTTTGTCCATTCTCTTTTTGTTGCTTTTCCTTGCCCTCTACTTATATGACTTTTTATTTCAAAGATACATCTGTCTCTTTTTTCTCATTAAAATGTTTCATAACTAATTCTCCTTTGAAACATACTTGAGTTTATTTCATATAATGTGTTTGCAACATCTCTAATTTCGATTGCTCATGATATGATTAAGGTATTGCCAACCCTTTCAGCACAACCATTGATAAAATATAGAAAGGAACCCAACAGTGCTCTGCTGGGTGCCTCTTCCCAATTTGATATTGATCTATTTTACCAGATTCTTTGTGTTACTTTTCAACTAATTTTTATTCTTTTTTCAATATGTTCTTTCTTTCTCAGCATTTCATTTGAGGTTGTCATGGAGACATTGGTCAGAAGACCTAGTAAAGATTTTTCGGTAAATTACTCTCCTAATCAGTCATATTACTAAAAAAAAAGCCAATTGGTTTGGATTGATGCAGTTTATTGTTAACCTTCTGACAATTATCCTGAAACATCCTCCACAGTATCGAAGCCAAACTGTAACTTCTTTCTGCTTCACTTTTTCCCCCAAAATACCGACACTACTTTTTTATTCATAGTTTCTTATGGGGCAGTAGCAGTTTTCCACAAGCCTATACACACACACAGTTGGTAATAGTTTTAAGAGAGCAACTAACTTATGTGGGTGAATGTCATCAAGTTCTTCTAACATGGATGCATTTGTGATATCTTAAGAATTCTTGATCCTTAACATCTTTGGTTCTTATGTCTATTGCTAAATATTCTGTGGAGTCTTTTTTCCCAATAATTACATGCAAATAATTAAATAACTTTCCATTTCCTTCATGCCTTTTCTGTAAATTTATACTAGTCCCCTCGGGCATAACCCCTTTCAATAATATCTACCTACCTACCTACCTACCTACCTACCTTCACTGCAGATATTATCAAAAATATAATTACAGATACATTTTTCCACTGCTCATTACATTATACTGGAGGAAACAGTGGATGAGGAACTTAAGTGTTCTGTACACTTATAACAGATCTTCAGTTATGTATTTGGCCATGTCTTTTTTTAGCTGTTTGATTTCTTTTAAATGACACAAGATATATTGAAAGGGATCTGCTTCCAGACAAATACTCCTGTGTTCTTTCTAAATCAGATCATCCCATGCTGATAATGAATAAATCCTGTGACATGTTTAAGGAAAGTACCATTAAGTTCAAAGTTACCTGTATCCAAAAAAGTGTACACAGGATTTTAATGCCAGACTTTTTGGCAGGCCCTGTCTTGTACATACTGTGTAATTTTAACATAAAAAACCCCAATGTTCTTAGAACAGCCCAGCTAGATCATAGTTTTTATTGTTGTTAAAGGCTGACATAGGGACTTTCCTGTTTTGAAACATCTAGTATACTTGCCTCCAAAAGTAAACAGTAGTTCTTGCCACTTTCAAAGAGTTTATTGCAGAGGTAAAGAGTAATTGAGAAAAAAACAACCAGATTATTAAAGTTTATGTACACCATATTTTCCTGGAGATAAGTTCTTTTGGAGTTAAACTTTATAATTCCTGAAATAAGAATGTTTGTTTTCTGATGTTGTGTTATCCTGATCTGTCCATTGCCATTCTATGACATTTCTTTGTTCCATCCTGTGGATAATGTCGTAAAGTAATTAGACTTGCTGTTAGTTATCATCAGTCCTGAATAAGTGGCAAGTCTTCAAATACCGTTGTTGTCACTTACTAAGTGGGGGAGGGGGTGGGAGGAGGAGTGCATTGAACTTCTTAAAGTACATAGTTGCGTTGATGGAACATGCCGGAAATAATGCAAAGATGTACTTCATGTAGATATTGACATCAGATTAATCTTTTTTTCCCCTCAGAGCTCAATAAATGAATTATTTCTTTAATTAAATTGATAGTCATTTATTCATAAATTATACATACATTCCCATATGTAAAATATATGAATGTGTGTGTGTCTTGAAGTCACCTGTTGACTTTTGGCAGCTCCATTAATTTCATAGGCAAGGAATATAAGAGATTATTTTGCCAGCCCCTTCCTCTGAAATATACTCTTAAAGCACCTTATGTTCATTTATGGTCTCTTATCTAAGTACTAACCCGATCATTGTACTAGCCTTGCTTTTTTTGCGGGGGAGGGGGTGGCTACAATGAGTGCACAACTCCCCTGTTTGTTTCCAGGCATAATTGAGAGTGCTTGTTATGATCTATAAAGTCCTATATGGCTCAGGTCTTGGCTATTTGGTAGAATATATCTCCCTGTATGAACCTGCCCAAATTTTTGAGATGTTCTTCTCTCAATCCCATCATCATTGCAAGCATTTTATCAAGCCTTTTAGTTTGGTTTGGTATTGTGATATGTCCTAAGGGCTAATTAATAAAACGTACCATTGCAAGCACAGTTGATGGGAACATGAGAAAGGGCCTTCTCCATGGATGCCCATTAGCACTGGAACTTCCTTCTCAGAGAAACCAGAATGACCCCCTTCCTATTGTCCTTTTTGGGGCAAGCTAAAATCTTTTTATTCAGGCAAGCTTTTAAAACAGAAATGAGCCATGAGGTGCTGTATGGTGTTTCAACAGTTTTTTAAACAGTTTTTACTTACTTACTTAAGGCATTTTTTAACAGATTTGTTTTGTAATTGTAATTATATTTTGTAGGTTTAAGGCATTGTTTTAAGGTTGTGGGCCGTTTTCAATTTTGACCAATAGATAAAGGCATGGTACAAAAACCCCAACAACTCAGCTTCCAAAGATAAAGTGAGATCTGGTGTCTTCAGGGTATATTATTTTGCTTTAAAAAATCGATCCCTTCTATACTGAAGATTAGTTTTTGCCATAAAAAGTGCAAACTTAAAGAGACTCAGATTTGGAAATTTTCTTTTTGCAAATCTTGATTTTGGTTTTTCTACACAACAGAAAAAGTAGTGAACTAGTTAGAAATAATTGGGATTGTTGTTTTCTTGCCTTGTTCCCATTTTGTACTATTTTGTAATTTCATTAGAAGAAAATATAGTAAGACCACTGCTTAGACTTCCAAGATACAATATGACAAGATTATATTATGATTTCGTTGGGGCCATACCTTGTTGCCTATAATGGTTTGCTTGGGGGAAGAGAACACAGCAACATACCATGGGGGTCTCGTTGAATGTTTGAGAAAAAACATCCTCATACATGGAAAAGCTCAGCAACAGAGAGCTTCATTTCTGCCTGCATTCCTGTGTGTCTCCTCTGGCCTTACTGTTTGCCATCCTCAACTTTGTGCTGCTATTCCTTCATTCTTTCCCATCTTGCCCACTAGTCCACTCCCACAGTAAATGCAGCATTTTCTTGTTGCTGTGACATTTACCCAGAGCTTACAGCCAGTTGTCAGGTGTTAGGGAGTTAATTACTCGTATCAAACATCATTGCTATGGTAGCATTACATGCTTGTCTTTCTGTTTTGTGGCATAAAAGAAGTGCAAGGTAAACTTTACTGGTACTACAGAACTCTATTAGCTGCCTGGGAGAAACATACTGTAAAAACATTTTGGATACTGTACTCATACATATGTTCTGGACTTAAAGATCGGTTGGTTCTGTTAAGGCAAGGTGATACAAACATTAAAGTTTAGCAAACAGCTGTGGCGCTTGCATCCTAAAGTAGCATTTCAAGAAAAGTACCATTAGTAGGTGTTGGGTATGGGGGAGGGGGTGTTGGGAGAGAAGGCGATGCAATCTGCTCTTGGATGACAACTGCTTAGCACGGGCTAGTGGCCAATTATGTGACAAAGATTATAATAAATACTCTTTCAACAGCAGTCATTTGTCATTTTCTACAATATTCCTGGGCTGGCCAGTAAGAGTTGTTTAGATGGCTTGCAATAATATTATAATGAAATATTATAGAAAATATAATTTAGTTCAAAAATTCCAGTAGCAGACAATAAAATCAGTATAAAATTAATAAAAACTAACTGCAGATGTTTAAAAAATCAAAAGGCCTGTGATTAGGTACCAGCTGAGTGCTTTTGGGATGTGACTCCATAGCCACTAAAATGTCATTTCTTTAATAGTCCCCACTGTGTCTCATCTAGGGAGCACAGTTGGGTAAGAGGCTCTGTAGACATCTAGTGATTATCCCTGTGTTCATGTTCCTGTTTGTTGATGCAGTGTACCTGCAAATCATTGCTGACTTATGGCGACCCTAAGGTGAATTTGTTAGGGTTGTCTTGGCAAGATTTGTTTAGAAGGAGTTTTTCTTTGTCTTCCTCTGAGACTGAGGGAGTATAACTTGCCCAAGACCTTAGCTGTAATAGGAGGCAATCTTTCAGATCATCTGATTCCAGTGCATTCATACATTTGCATGCCTGTACTAATATTCAATTAATTGATTGATTCAAATGTTTAAGTAATGTTCATCTTTCTCCAAGTATCCCATTAGTATTTCTCCTGGTACTGCATCCCTGCCAAGCTGACAGAACTACACTTTAGTATATTAAAATTATTTTATATTCCAGTTTGTAGAAGTGTTTGTCCTGTGGTTAAATCATAGGTTAACTTAGTAGTACAGTGCATCTTGAGTCAGATATATCATAGGAAGATCCTCAGCATTATCTAGTGGGGAATGTAGCTACCTATTTCCTGAGCACAGAGAGCTTGTGCAACCAGCCAAATTACACTGGTTTCCATTTGTAATGAAAGTAGTTGTCTGATTGGGCCACGGATTTTCAGTGCCCTTCAATTACAAGTAATTAACAGGGCTGTGGATTGAAAGCTAGGAATAAATGAGGAATGTGACCAATCTCACATTCAGTGGTCAACTTCATTCAGAACACTGAATCCATGATGACAGATGTGATGATGGGAACTGTCAAGTAGTTATGAACATGTTTATTTTATAGCTGAATGGCAGAATAGGATATTGAGCAGTACTACTTACAGCTCATGTATACACCATGCAGTTTAGCTTTGGAAAATTTGGAAATTTGCCTTGATTCGGTATGTGATGAATCCAGAGCCGTTGTCTAGGTGGCCTGGAAAACCATCTGCTCTGCTCTCTCCTTTATGTCCCCACCATTTCCTCTCCTAGCCAGTCATGGAGGTCTGTGTGAACTTCTGCTCATTACAGGCTCTACTGCTGATGCCAAAATGGGGTGCTTCTGAAACCTTTTTGGATAGCACTCCCATGTCTGGCTAGGAGTGGCATCAGCATGGGCATGATCCATATCTTTTCCATGTGCTGATAAATGCACAGAAAGGGTGATGGTGCCAGCTTACAGTCTGGACAGTCAATCAAGTCCAGAGTGTCTAGGATACTCTGGATTTTCTGGCAAACTCCAGAGTATTCCTGGCTTTGCTGAAAAAGGAGCAACATTGGTTTAAACAAAAAAAAAAAAAATTCAGCAGGACTCACCAGAAGTTGCTATGTGTTATAAAGACAGCCAGAGGTCCTGTTGTAAATATTGGGGTTCTACTTAATGTAGACAAGTCCTTAATCTTAAAAATAGGTCTGAATAATGTGTTTAATGCTAATTTTGCCTCTTTTTCATCAGATAATTCTTGCGATTCATGTGCATTTTAAATGTAGCTATTTTTGCAATACTGTTTTGTTAAGTCACTATTCATTTAAGATTTTGATGCTGTTCCTCTAGTATCTGGATTTTACTTTTTCTGATTACTTTGTGACACAAAGTTGTGCATTAATATGACAGCATGAGAACTGTAATGTTAATTTACAGTGTAACATGCTTAAAAGTTACCTTGTTTAGAAATACATTGCGGTTTCTGTATCTGAACATAGGAATGAGAGGTTGGTGAGATGGAGATGGGATTGGAGGGAAAGGCAGTTGTAATATAGGACAAATGGTGTTAGTAAATGCATTATAGTACTTGTAATACTACTTGACTAATTAGAGCATTGGAAAAATTGATTGATGATTCTCTGTTCCATTAAAACATTTGATAATAAGGTTAACAACAGCAACTTACAGTTCCTAGAGGACAGTTATCTTCCGCTCCTACTCCCTTAACTAAGCATGGGCAGAAAGACGAAGGCACACTGATGTGCAAACTCCTAACTTCAGCTCCTGTTAAAAAGTGGTCCCTTGGCAACATTAGTTCTCTGCTTTGTGGGTTTGAATGTGGGTATATATGAAGATTGGTTCACAGATGTCTGAGTCCCATTCTGAATGATTATTTACATTTGATGAAATGCACTGGTTATTCAGTGCTTGTACGCCCCTTAAATGGAATAAATTATAGACATACTTTTTTTAACCAAAGGAAGTTGATTTCATTTTTTTTAACCAAAGGAGGTTGACTTCAGTGTTGGCACAACCTCATTTGCAGCACACAGATAGGGAGGGGTTGTCAGTTCTGTAACATGGAACATGAATTTTTGTTTATTACTATTGGATACTTCTATTTGTGGGCTTTAAAAATTGTTCATCTTCTTAACAAGTTTAAGCTACTTTGAATATATTTTCCAAAGGCTACAACACGTTATAAGTTACTTAAAAATACTTGGAGCATCTGAATTTCATTCTAATGTATGTATACATGCTTGCAAGTTGTTTGTTGACTTACAGCAACCCCATGAGTTCTTTGTTGGGCTTTCTTAGGCAAGTAATACTCCGAGACAGCTTTGCCAGTTCCTTCTTCTAAATTTTAACCTACAACACCAATAATTTAATTACACAGTTACCTGTTTTTAGGTAACCAAAGTTTGTTACTGGTACTTGTTGTTTATTTACATCAAATACTAGATATTTTTTTGTTTCTGTGAGAATGACTGCTTTCTAAATCTAGTTTACATAACTAAGTACAATAGATAGTTGTATATTAGTGTACTGTGTTACATTAATATTTGCCTTAACTTGAACATTCAGATATTTATCCAAATATCATTGCAATGGGTTTTCCTGCAGAACGACTTGAAGGTGTATACAGAAACAATATTGATGACGTTGTAAGGTAAGAGTGTTTTCATTCTTTTGTCTTAATATTTTTGTGGTTTGTCAATCTGTTTACCCTTAGAGTCAGTTTTCATTGCAAGTGATACAAAAGATAAGAGGTGAGAACAATACTGTACACATTTTGAGATGGGTGTTTTTGCTGCAACTCACCCCCCACCCCCTCTGCACTAAACAGAAAACTGCCCAAAGCACTGCATTTTGAAATCCTTCATTTTTCCTCAGAGTAAATATTAAGTATAAAATGTGAAGAATTGCTGATAGGTTATATTCTTGTCTACAAGGCACCACATTTAAGAAAATAATAGCTGATTTTACATGAATTGTGATTGGGTATCTCTGTGTCCATGTTATGACATCATTGAAAGTAAGCCAAACCCAAGTTTTAAGATGATTTTCAGAGTACAGACTGTTAAGGATAGCATTACTTTTTCTCATAGAAACATTTAGGCATTGTATTGCATTGCCCTCAAAGCAATCTTTTTCAATTTGTGGTTGGCCCTATGTACTTATATGTAAATAAAAGTATTCCAAAATAAAAAAACGCTTTTGGATAAACTAAATATACTAAATATACTCAAATTGTATAGTGTGAAACAGGATGACTCTTAAGTAAACTTAAAGCTTACATCTGATTCCTAGAAGTCTTGTCTAATTATGTTTACTTTAAACATGGAATCATAGTATGTGTCTTATTGCATCAAATGCATATTAATATTATTATATGTATTTATACCCCATATTTCTCTGCCAAGGGAAACTCAAAGCAGCTAACATTAAAAACCATAATGTATGAATTAAAACCTAACACATATAACCATTAAAATAGAATTAAACATGGAAAGTTTAAAATACATAGTTAAAACCAATAAAATCATTATACAAATATAACATTTGAAATACATGCTTTTATATAAAGAGAACATATACAGATTTTAAACAGTTTAAATATACAGTGGTGGGGGGGAAGTATTTAGTGAGATACCAATTGTACAAGTTCTCCCACTTAAAAAGATGAGAGAGGCCTGTAATTGACATCATAGGTAGACCTCAACTATGAGAGACAACGAGAAAACACATCCAGAAAATCACATTGTCTGATTTTTTAACGAAGCAGGAGAACAGGCGGCGAGAAGGAGGGGGCTGCAGCTGAGTGGGCAGAGCCTCCTCGCCACCTCCGCTGCTTTCGGCCTCAGAGGCCCCTTGTGCGCCGTTGGTCCTAATCATTATTGGTGTGGGTCGCAGTGGTCTCAGGAAGTGGGTGAAGGTACTGCAAGTCCCATCGTCCATGGTCCATCCTCTTCCAAATGGCACCAGAACTTAAAGTGAGTCATGGGCCTTCTGTGTTTCAAGTTTGGTCCATTTCCATCATTGGTAAGCATCGCAGTAGTCTGTGGGAGTCGAAGCGATTGAAAGTACTGCAAATCCCATAATCTGCTGTCTATCCTCCCCCAAATTGCACCGTAATGTGGGTCATGGGGGTTATGTGCGCCAAGTTTGGTTCAGTTCAGTCATTCATGGGAGTTTCAGTGGCCTGTGGAAGTGGGAGCCAATCAGAAAACTGCCACATACACAGATACATACATACATACCCACATACATATATACCCATATACATACATACATACATACATACATACACACACATTCTCTTTTATTATATATATATATAGGTATAGATATCTTGCCTTTTCAGTTTCTTCTACTCTGCAACGATTTTTGACTGTATCGAACTGAAAATTCAATTTAAGTTGACATGGAATAGTTAAATTATTCAATTGCACTCTTGTGTATTTGAGGATATTGTTACAGGTGAAATATATTTTAGTACCTACAATGAGAGTTTTAATGTAATCTATGGGTGAACTAGTAAGGTATGCCTTCTTAAAAGCATGTTGACAGAGGGTGCACCTACACTGTAGAATCTGTAGACTCATGGGAGCTATACTTAGAAGCATGGGGATGGAAGAGACCACAAGTACAGCCCCTTGCCATACAGGAAAACAGAACTAACCCTATAAAGGTTAGCCTTCTCTGCCAAATAGTGTTGTTCTGTCAAACTACAAATCCAAGGTTTTTGTAACATTGAGCCATAGCAGTTGAGGTGTTGTCAAACTTCATTAATTCTAGTGTTACTCTTAGCATATAAATTTTACTTAGTAATATGAATGGTAACTAATCTACTTAAAGCATCAAGCAATTCAAATATTGTACTAACATTTGTATAATAGTTGTACAAAATACCATTATTGGATGCATTTCTCTAAGCCAGTAAACAGTGGGAAGGACCATAAAATCAGGGTCCCCCCCCCCTCCAAAAAACAACCTTGCAGTGGGGATTGATTTGATGCTTTTATTGGTCAGTTGCAGTTTGATAAGAAGGTGATATCTAATTGCCGTGTTACATACAGTCAGCAGTATCCAATTTAAAATAAATTTGGCTCTGGGTGCTACTACCTTTCATTTTTTAAAAAATGTAGTTCTCTAAGCATGAGAAGATGTTAGATAATTAAAACTTGATTTAATTTGATGTCCAGACATTTTGCAAGTCATCCAGAAAAAGGCAGAGTCAATTCAATATTGTAGAATAACTTCTGACCTTAAGATCCCGAATAAATGTAGTGTGAATATGACTAGTACTTTATTTTTCCTAAGCTTGATTTGGTGGATTTATATGTGAGTGTAGCCTTTCTGGGATCTTACTTGGTTCTGTGATGTACTGGTTCTGTTAATTTTTCTTCTTTGGCGCTTTGATTAGTTTTTATTCAAAAGATCAATTTTATCAGGGAAATTCTTGGACTGGCATTTATAATTTGTTGACCACTTACTGCCCAATAAATGTAAAGGCTGTTTATGTTATCATTTACCTGTAAATTTGGACATATTCTTACTGAGTCTTCAGTTCGCTTCCTCAGTTTTGCCTTATCCACACTTAGTGAGATCAGAAAGTATGCATATCCAGTGAGATTGAGTGACTAGTCTCATTACATGTCTGCTTTAACATTTTCAAGTTACTGGGAAATAATCACAGATGTTTCAAGTATGAGTTAAAATGGAATGATAATATAGTATGTGGAAGCAGATTCTGAATTCCTGGTTTTCCTTTCATATGATTTGAAATATATTCTATGAAACCCAGAATTAAATATCACTTTTAAGAATTTTCTTCGTGCTAAAACAACTTTTATGCCATCTTGGAATGACATCTGTGAAATGACATTATTTTGTGTTACAAGTTAAGTTTTGCAACTTGAATAACCAGAATGCCTTTAAAATTTAAATATGCAGTTACATTTTGGTACTATGACCCTTACTTATTAGCTCTTAAGAAAAAAAGCAGTAGGATTAGCTCCTTCACACACATGAAATGAACTTCTGATTTGAAAATTGATATCAGGGTCTAGCTGACTGTGCATCTATATTATTGAGTAGCAGTTTAAAACATTGGTTTCACACATATATTTGACTTCCCTGTTTTTCTTTAAGGTTTTTGGATTCAAAGCATAAAAACCATTACAAGATATACAATCTGTAAGTATGTTTCTCAGTTATACTTACTGTCATGTGCTCATCCTAAATATGATTTGTAGAGTAAATGAAAATCTTTTTACTACTAAGCTAGACTTCAGAAGTACTCTGAAAATGATGAATGTCAGCATGGTTTAATCATTTGGCATGGGTGAAATTAATGTGGAGGTGAATGTGAGAATTGAATAAATGTAGCAGCCATCAATTGTGCATTAAAAGGTGAAAATATCAGTACCATACCTTTATAAGGTTGATGAAGAACCAGTTGGGCCCACAAGTATTATATTTATTTGTTTACAACTTTTAAAGAAACATCATTTTCAGGTGCCAAACACATTAGCACTTACAAGGTTAAAATTATTCACAAATAGGGATCTTGTACAGCTTTTTCATTGTCAGTGCTGGCAACCTGACATATACCATACCACATTAAAATTAATTTTCATGAATAACAGTGTAGATAACTGTCATCAGGCTGTTCCTCTCTGGAAACAGCTATAGTTTCTTCACTAAACTAAGCTTTTATATTATCATTATTTGATCTTAGGTTCTATTTATGCTATGTAACTAATGTCAAAACAGTTGGCTAAGCCCTTGTATTAAAACAGTTGGCTATGTGATTTACCCTTTATTTTTCATTTAAAAGTTTATGTTTGAAATTGTATGAACTATTAGATTAGTATTCTCTATTTTCCAATCATGTAAATTATGCATACAAAGACCTATTTGCTTAGTCTCATGTGGTAAGTCAGATTTTCCTTGAGTTGACCAAGCACCCAGTTGTTTCAGCTCATTATGTTTTTCTCTTAATGGAGATAGATTTTTGCATTCATAAGGCTATAGAAATAGTAAGATAGTGAAACATCTGCTCTTGAACTAGTTACAGTGACAGATCTGAAAGCTGTGGTTTGTTTGCACTAAGCATAGCAGTGACAATATTACCTGTCTTCTAAGGTATATAAGATCAATTGTAACATCAGTTGCTGATCAACCATGTTCCTCAGTTGTAGTGGTTACAGTAGAACTTCCAATACACACCTCTTCAACTTCGTACTATCCGATTATATTTTTGGATTATGCCTTTCATACTATATGTGGCATATTCTTTGACAGTGAATAAACAATAAATTAAAATCAGTGATTGCAATTGAATCAAAAATATTTCAAACACGGTATTCTTTACAGAAGAAATTGTGTATACCGCAGTAACATGCTTCCTGACAACTACAATATTGTATTAATTTAGTGTTATCTGTTGCACTATCTGCCTAACTTTGTGTTAGTAAATTAAATTCTTAACTGTGATGGCAGACTTTTTGATAAAACACATTTGGCCATTATCATATTTTTCTACTGGACCTTATGCTTTCTTTAGTTGGACTACAAATAAGTTATAACTTGCATTGCTTATTCACAATTCAGTTCACTGTTCTGATGGTTGTATGTATATAGCCTGTCCATTATTCCTAAAGCAATGAATGTCCACTGCCTGGAAGAGTGAATCTGATTAAACGATGAACTGTAGTGTATCTACATGAGCACTTCCTGGCTGTTCTACAAATTTATCTTCAAAATCTGAAGATAGAAACCCTCATTGTCTCTATTGTATCACTGAGAGCAATATCCACTTACGTATTGTAATTGCTTCTTTTTTTGCCCAGTTGTATCCAATAATTGGTGTGTATGACTGTCATATGCTAGAGAAAAAAACTCAGCATTTTAGTAAATAGAAATTAGAGCTGGGGAAGCTAAGTTGGCAACCTGTGATAAATAGTATTAGGACAGAGGGAATAATTAAAGAATTCTAGTCTAAACACACTATATAGAAGAAAGCAGAAGTTGTCTGGGTCCACATAGGAGACTACCCCACTTGTTATTTATATTTTTTCATGTTTTATCGAATTATATAGTGTACATGCAACTTGATAAATAATATTGTGCCTAATTCTAGGATGATAGATGTTTGTTTACTAGCCAGTTAATATATAATATTTTAATACAAAATCTATTGTTCACAATAACTCAATACTTATAAATAGACTAATAAATAATGGTCTTGGAAAAAAGAAATATTCTGGCTGTCTCATATAAATCAAAGGTTTGTTTTATCTCAGCCTTTCAGTTGAAAGCTGAAGGTGATATAATAAGTTCCTTTTCTATCCTTACAGTAGGATAAGATTTTAAAACTAGAAATGAATGAACTGTCAGACCCACTAAATGTACATCATGGTTAGCACAATATCAACTCTGACTTTCCCTTTCCAATACTTCATGGCACCAACACACATTATTTCCCCTTTACTACCAGTGGACATGATTGCAATATGTCTAGTATTCTTTACTTGTCTCATCAATTAAGAGGATTTAAGCCAAAGATGGATATCATACCTTTTTCTAGATTTTTTGGGGCAGCAACTCTCACCAGTTGTAAACAACATGGATAGGAGTGCTGGGATTTGCAGCCCAATAACATTGGAAGGGCCAGATGATTCCAATATTTTATTTAAGCATTAGACTAGAATTTTGTCAAATGCAATCATAGTGTAGAAACTACGTAAGCATTTTTCTTTCTCAGAGATTGTGTAAGAACAGTATCTAATACAAGCAATCATTCTGCTGGCATACACACAACTCCTTTTCTCACTTTTGCCTTGGTGTTTGGTGAACTAATCGACAGTTACACAATGGAGTAGCTGATTGTTTGTGGTCCTGTCGTACAATCAGTTGCATCACTTTGGCATCTGGTGGAAATATGCTGGTATATACCATATCTGTGCTACAAATGTATATGAATTTGTATTAGAATTTGTACTATCACAAAGGAGAGAGAGGCTATTATGCGTGTTAAGGCTTCCTTAAACAAACATTCAAAAAATTATTCAATTTTCAGATATGTGTGATTTCTCTTGGAGAATATCTGAAATTTCTATTTAGTCAGATATTAACATGCTTTTGTGGTTCTTTTCCATTGTCGTGGTGGAAAAGTATATGAATGTAGTAAATGTGTCTCCATGGTAGATATGAAATTTGTACTTAACATATTATAATTTTCTTTCAGATGTGCTGAACGACATTATGATACCGCCAAATTTAACTGCAGAGGTATGTTATTTTGTATTATGTTTCTCTTGAACTGAAAAGGAATATGAGTGTTATAGCAAGCTACAAGTCAATATCTATTACTTTCTGTATGGGTCCTAGATCATTAATATCAAATAAGTATTTTTTATAAAACTTAAATCTGAAAATTCTGATCTGTTAATTACTCCCCCAAACCCCCCTGCTGTGAGATTTGCATAATATTGTGCTGTTGTTTCAAATCTATCTTGATATATTGCCATAAGTAAATTTGAGGATAATCATTCTTAAAATAATTGGGGATAATCATTCTTAAAATAATTGAACTATGAAACTGGAAAGTTCCTGTGGTAGGAGAAGGGAAGAAGTACATCTCATTCTGGCAAAATAATAAAAATACAGCTCTGCAAAATATGTGTCTAACAAGTCCAAAGGAGCAATATCCAGAAAATACTTGAATGAAAACTTCTTTTGAGGCATACATTTTTTTTGTTAAAATATCTTAGCATAGTTTGGACTTAAACATAAACCTTAATTTATTCTTCTGTGCATAAGATGTATGAGAGGGGGTGGGAAGCAGATAAGCCTGAAGCTTCCTCATATGATATTTTTTTTTATCGTGTCAGAAGTGATTTGAGAAACTGCAAGTCGCTTCTGGTGTGAGATAATTGGCCATCTGCAGAGATGTTGCCTAGGGGACACCTAGATGTATTACCATCCTGTGGGAGGCTTGTTCCCGCATGGGAAGCTGTAGCTGACAGGCAGGAGCTTGCCCTGTCTTGCAGATTTGAACAATTGACCTTCAGGCTAGCAGTTCAGCCAACACAAGGGTTTAAACCATTGCACCACTGTGGCTACACATGATAATAAGCCATATAGTATGTTTAAAACGTAACTACTGTTTCTTTATATACATAGTACCTTGGACATTGTGCCTAAATGCTTGCCAAATTCTCTCCCCCTTAAGTTTCTTTGGGTGGTAGTTATTAGGTCATACTGGGAAGATGGCATACTGTAAAGTGGGGTTGATCACACTCTAGCACCATCTTGATGTCTCAAAATTTCTGAAGCTGTTTTATTGTGGATTTAGGGCGGGGATTGTTGTGTTGTATATTTTACTTGTGATTGCGTGAGTGTGTCTATCTGTTACAGCTTTGGAAATCTGTTGGTTTCTACATGGACATCTTTTCATTTTTGCTAGTCTCTTATTATACACATTCTTTGTGCATTTTTCTCATTGACTAAATAATTTTTGTGGCCATGTGTGTGTGCATGCCACTTTTCGACTTTCGGCAATCCCATTAAGTTCAGAGTTTTTTCTGACAGTCTTTCTTCTGACATAGATCCTGCAGCTCTATTTATTGATGGTCTCCTATCCAAGTACTAACCATACCCAGCTCTGTTTAGCATTCAAGATCAGATATGATCTGGTGCCTTTTAGGTATTTAGGCCCTGACATGAATATAATTTGGTTACAAAAATACCCTGATACAAATAATTGGAAACAAATGTATTCAAGATACATAAATAAACAGATCTCAATGAATACAGCTTACTTTCCCATTAGTAGTATCTATTGCCTTGGTTTTGTTGGCTATTGTGCAGTATGTATTTCACTAGATATGAATGTTTTATATAGATTCAATCTGTTATTGGTTGTGATATTGCTTCTTGGATTTGGCTGATCACTTTACATGGATGCAGCAATTTTTCCCCTTTATGTGGTTAGATCAAATAGTGTGCTATGACAATGCATGTCTTAGTTACACCTGGATATTTGAGTGTAATTTGTGGTATGTATGATTATATCTTTGAAGAGTTTTCACATTTTAATTTGGTCCAAAAATATATTAATGGATGCCTTTGGGGTTATGTTACACCTATCCTGCTGTAGCTTATTTTAAGTTTGTTTCTTCAGTGTACCGTGAAATACCTTGAAAGTCTGAATCACTTGTGTTTTGGTTACTTAATGCCCTCTACTAGCTTGGCTGCTAGAAAGTATGTGGAAGCAGGATTATGTCTAACAGGAGGTAGGTCCTTTTCCTGTGGCCTTGTTATAGAACAGCTTGTCCCATGAGGCCCACATTCCCTCTCTTGCTTCCTTGTACTAGATTGGTTTTTATTGCTGAGCATCAGGTTTTTATCTGTGATGCCTTCCTGCACTGTATTCTGACTTTTACTTGTTAGTGTTTTCTTTGGATTTTATTTGTTGTAAACAGTTCTGACTGATAAGAAAGTCAGAGTAGAAATTTGTGCAAAATGTGAAATCAAGATTTGAAAGATGACACTCCTTATAAGTATAGATATTGGATAACATAACAAATGTTTTGGAGTTTTCTTTTTTGGCCATGCTCTGCAGCTCCTGTCCTTCTTCTATCTCTTTAGTCAGCTCCATCTTTTTTTCTTACATTACTCTTAAAATCTAGTACAGTGGTTCTCAACCTTCCTAATGCTGTGACCCCTTAATACAGGTCCTCATGTGGCAGTGATCCCCAACCATAAAATTATTTTTGTTGCTACTTCATAATTGTGATTTTGCTACTGTTATGAATCATAATGTAAATATCACATATGCAGGATGTATTTTATTCACTGGACCAAATTTGGCACAAATACCCAAAACACCGAAATTTGAATACTGGTGCGGTGGGGGGTTGATTTTGTCATTTGGGAGTTGTAGTTGCTGGGATTTATAGTTTATCTAGAATGAAGGAGCATTCTGAACTCCACCAATGATGGCATTGAACCAAATTTGGCACACAGAACTCCCATGACCAACAGAAAATACTGGAAGGGTTGGGTGGGCGTTGACCTTGTGTTTTGGAGTTGTAGTTCACCTACACCCAGAGAGCACTGTAGACTCAAACAATGATGGATCTGGACCAAACTTGGCACAAATACTCAATATGCCCAAATGTGAACCCCCCTGGTGGAATTTGGGGAAAATAGACCTTGACATTTGGGAGTTGTAGTTGCTGGGATTTATAGTTCACCTACAATCAAAGAGCGTTCTGAACCCAACCCATGACAGAATTGGGCCAAACTTTCCACAGAGAACTCCCATGACCAACAGAAAATACTGTGTTTTCCTGGTGGTCTTTGACACCCCTGACACCCCCTCGTGACCCACCCAGGGGTCCTGACTCCCAGGTTGAAAAATGCTGATCTAGTACAATATAGTGATGGCTTTTTGGATTTGAGACACGTATCAAGTGTTCTATACACAGAGTTGTAAAGTTTTGAATTATCAACAATGTTAAATAATTCTGAACTGGAAAATGCTTCATAATACCTGTATTTCTAAATTAGATTTACACAAACTTGTAAAACGTTAGGATGAATTCACATAATGTGTGGACTACATGTAAAAAATGAAGAAGATGAGGACTGGTTGTATTTGACATTGTGGTCCACAAATTGTGCAAGTGTGTATAAAACCTGTAATCACTTTAAATATTTTAAAATAGCGTGCTATGCATAATAGTGGTCTAATCCTTGGCTAATTGTTTCATTCTTTTTATTTTGTAGTTGCACAATATCCTTTTGAAGACCATAACCCTCCACAGCTGGAGCTTATCAAACCTTTTTGTGAAGATCTTGATCGATGGCTTAGTGAAGATGGCAATCATGTTGCAGCAATCCACTGTAAAGCTGGAAAGGGACGAACTGGTGTAATGATTTGTGCATATTTGTTACATCGAGGAAGGTTTCATAAGGCACAAGAAGCCCTAGATTTCTATGGTGAAGTAAGGACCAGAGATAAAAAGGTGAGAATCTTCCTCATCCCCACATAACTTGTTATTTCATTTATAGGTTTTGTAGAATGCTATGAAGCTCATGATTTTGGGGAGGCATCTTTTAATTGTGTCTGAATCGTAAACATACTGTATCTGTAAAATGTTGCTGTATGGTTATTAGTCCGTTTTGCATATGAGATCACAAACAGTTCTCATGTTTTGTTCCTCTCTTCCCCTAGCATGTACAAAGCATGTAGAATGTATACTGTCCACTCTTTAGCCTCCTCAATACAGATGATTTAAAATATAACGAAGTACGTTTTTAGCCCACCATATTCCTGGTGATTGATTGATTGATTGATTGTTAAGGTTTGTTTTTGATATGGTTTTATACCCTGCTGTTTCTAATTGCTTAATTGGATTATGATATGTTTATTATGTTTTTAACTGTGTTTTAGTTTATAAACTCTATTGTTTGCTATGGGCTTGCTCCTGCCGTGAGTTCCTTCAGGGAGATGATCGCGGGGGTAGAAAAATAAAGTTATTACTTATTATTCTTCTAAAGAATTTGCTCACCTATGCTGCAGTTGGTTAAACTGACCAATTTTGCTGTCTTCATGTGGCATTGTTATTCAGTTATCCAGTGTTAGTTATTCAGCTGACCTTCTTACATCTTTAAAAAAAACAACCTTAATGTCGCCTTAAGAAGAAAATTGATTATCTATAGAAAGATACTGTGTTTACTCATAGCCTCTTGGATGAATGGTCAGTTTCACCCTCAGCTCTTCAGTTCTCAAGTTTGTTTTTGTGCAGAATCCACATTGAACCAGAACCATAATTTTTAGCTAATTTACAAGCACAACATTTGTTAAAGGACAAAAATATTTTCATATATTTGTTGCCTTTTTCCAGCCAGCAGGATAGTCATTAGTTAAATGACTATCCTGTTGGCTGGAAATATGCATTGGAGCAGATGTGACATGTTCCATTGTTAGTAGGGTGGTCCCATTAGGAGGACATGAGAATTCAAGTCTGTAATTGCAAGAAATACATGTTAAATCCTAACCCTTGCATTAATTATGATCCTGACCCTTACAGGTTATTTCTTAGAAAATACCCTACTACTCACTCAGTGCAAGCGAGGATTAAAATGCATTATGTGTTGTTGCGTGTGTTTCTTTAAAAAAATATTAACAATTCTCTATGTAATGGTTCTAGATACTTTGAATTTTTAAGTAGGTTCATATTTTTAGGGCTATTTTTATGAAATTTGGAGTGGGAATGAAAAATATATCAGTTTGGCTATAGATCTGTTTGAGAAATGGCATTGGTCTCATGCATGTGAACAGGTATATGTTGACTTCATGGGTACATGTGATTACTTATCTCTTTTGTTTACGTTTTGCAATTCTTAGTTACAGTAGGCATCTACTTATGACTATGAAGACTATGTTTTCTGACTTCATTTTTGTTTGTTGCACAATAGTAATGAACCCTGGCATCATCATAAAATATTTTTGCCTGTTTGATGTATAAAATTATTGTGTTTCTGTAAAGTGGCAAGCAATATTATGATTGTCAAATTTTTCTGACATTAAATCTATACTCTAGTATGCATGAAGGATAATAATATTGTACTGCAGTGGAAAATGTAGCACTTCTAACAAAGAAGGGTGCCATACCTTTCCCTTATACTATCTGTAAAATACTATTTACCCTAGTAAATTGATTAAATTCCTTAATTTATAGACTTTGAGATTACTACAAAACAGAAGATTTTTAATTCTGATATTAATCTGTCTTTCAAACATTAAAATTCTGTTCCAAGCATTTGCTTGGTTTTGTATAGACTACATTAGGAAATCACTCACATAGATTGATTGAAGGAACTGTAAAGTTCTGGAAGGCAAGGACAATGACTCCCCACCCCCACCCCCCACTTCCAACCAGTAAGTTTCTGGATGTTAGCCAGTTATCTGTTCCCCTTCCCCCCAAACATAATGGGAGTAGTTGTGAGAGAAAAAAGACTTGTTTATCAATGACATGAACTTGTTCAAAGTCTTCCCATCAAGTGTCTTTTTACTTTGTCATCAGAGTTTCCACTGTAATATGCCTCTTTCCCTTCTTCCTCCTCCCTTTGTGTCTGTGGTCTTTACCTCTTTTTTGAATTTGTGTTCTACTTGCAGTCAGAGAGTTTTGCTTTCTGATCCACATTTGCAGTATCTGTTATGTTTGGAGGAAGAATGTAGAGGTGTGCCATTTGTAGGGGGTTTATATCGCAAACCTTCAAGAACGAGGACCAGAGACTAAAAGTCTCTTCAATTGGCAGATTGAGTGCTATTGAATGAAAACAAACAAACAAAAAACACAACAAATTACTCTTGATATTGATGCCCTGCATTGTCAGCTGTGTCAGTATCAATCACCTCAGTAATCTCTGTTGAGGCTCTTCTTGCTTTGTGGTGTTGACCTCACTATCTCCACAGTCAGCCACACCTTTGCCAAATAAAGGTTTTGTTTTGTTGTGAGGCGAGGAAGTCACAGGAAGTTGCCCATTCAAAATCAATTTGAAAAAGGTCAGCTTCCCTCAAGAGCTGCTCTGAAACTATTGTGAAGGAGAAGAGTTGCTCTCAACACCATGCCATACCTATAGCTATAACCACTTCACTATCTTCAACATCAGAGGCTCCTAGTCCAACACTGGCTGTTCTATCTTCTGTGCTTCAGTTTTGGTGATCTCTCTTCTGGCATAGCCTTCAGAACCTTCTGCAGAACAACATGTTCCAAGGACTGTTATTGATCTACAGCATAAGTCCTCAAGGCATGGTTCTTCCATCACCTTGAAGGGATATGTCTCAATGTATATGTTAACTTTTTATGCCCCATACTGGCTTTCAAATCAGGCTAGTGATATAGGGAGAATTCTCCCTAAATTTCAACTTCTTATATCAGTAGATACTAACATAAGGATATGGGGGGTGGGGGTGGGGGTGGTCAATGTCTCTGTCCCTACAATTTGCACTCACCTTTTTGCAGGGATGATCAGTAAAATATCTTGGAATGTGTCCTGTATCATCAGCCTCCCTATTGGTGGCTGATGTTCATAAATCTTTCTCACCACCTCCTCAAACAATAGGCCCAGTGTCTAACCATTCCTGTGGAATGAGACCTCCTCCAGTATCAACAATATTAACCCCTGATGTTTCTGCTCCAATTCTAAGTGATTCCATGCTCATCTATTTGGATGTTAACTCCTTCATTTTCAGGGCAGATTGCTTTAATGCCAACCGTATCTATTTTTTCTTAAGCAATCACCATATCAGCTCCTTCTGTTCCTCAGTAACAATCTTATCTCAAGAAATACAAGGGTTATGACATTTGACAATACCATAGTGGTTACTTGCATAAATAAACAAAGAGGGAGGTAACCATTTTGTGACATTACTTAACCTTGCTTTGACTCTGTGGAGTTCGTGGTAAGGAGGCATGTTCACCTAGCAAGGCAGAAAACATATTTACAGATCCACTCATTTGTGCACCAGTTGTCCATCATGAGCAGTCCCTTTTGAATGATGCCTTTTGCCAGATGGTGCATACCTTTACTTAATCTATTTGCATTGCCAGGCAATATGAAATAGCTCTGATTCTGCTCCATAGTGGGGGTCACTAGGTTCTTGTCCATCAATTCCTCCCTTTTCACTACAGCTGAAGGTGGTAGTAAAGGGCAATGTTCCATACAGTTCTTATTACATTGTTTTGACCCAAACAACCATGATTCCTCCTACTGCTCCATTTTTCAAAGAGCCATGTCATGAGGGGATTCTACTATCCTGCATTTCCTATTATGTCTTTGCAAGCAATGACTTATCTTTATTGAGCGTTTACTTGGCCATGGTTGTAGCATAACAACCAGTGCTTCCCAGATCAATCACCCTATCCTTACATCCCATTGTTAAGAAGTTTCTCAAACATCTACTGCACTTCAATCAACTGGTGACTTGACCTCCTTTGCTATGGCCATTGTGTCTAGTCTTTTCACAGCTGACCTATAAACCTTTTGAACAGAGGTTTCTACTACTGAATGTCTCCTCACGTTGAAAGTGGCATTCCTTGCAGTTGTCACCTCTGTGAGCTGAGCAAGTGGGATTGTGGCACCTAGTTCAGATGAGCCATTCCTTGTTTTTCATTGGAACAAGGTAGTCCTATGACCAGATATCACTTTCCTTCTAAAAGTCATGTCACAATTTCAATTCAACCAAGATATTGGTCCTGCCCACTTTCTATCTGTAGTCGGCAATGCATCTGAAAAAATAACACCACTCTTTTGACATTGTACAGATTATGCGAGTAGCCTATAAATTAACCAGATCACACACTCAACTAGAGTAGTGACCTTCTCAGCTGCTTTACTATATGGCATTTCTCTACCTGGTCTCATGGCACAATCATCTATGTTCATCCAACATTATAAATTGGATTGCAAATCCAGAGCAAATACTAGTTTTGCATGTTCTGGACTATCTTCTCTTCTCCAGCTTCCTGACTCACTAACCTCTCTCTGGGAAGCCTCAGTCATTCATTTGTGAGAGGCACAGAAACCATGAGGAAGAAGAGTTTTTATACATGTAACTGTGGTTCTTCCAGTCATCATCTGTGCCTTCAGGCAAACTCACAGCACTTTCCTTCTTTCTGGTTGCTGTAACTTTGTGGCAGACTTTGAAATTATGAGGGTAGAATAGCTTACCAGGCTGGGAAATGCATGCTAGACAGAAGGGGTAGGGCTCCTGCCAAGTAGCTATTACACTATGTAACATGATTTTTGTTCTTGGTTTATAAATGGCATTTCCTAATGGGTTGTGTCATAAAAGAATAGAATACGTTTGTTAAACCGCAAAAACTTTGTTTTGTGGGACATCCTGCATCACATTTTGCTATAGTTTTTCAATGAATATCTCATCACCAATTCAACATAGTTTGTGGCAGCCACAAAAACAAAATTTCTGGAGTAGAACCTACTTTCAAAGTAAGTACCACACCATTAAACAGGAAATAACACTTTCAAACCAGGAACAGAAAAAAAATCTTCAAATTTTATATTGGCTTTGACATAACAAGGTGTCCCTTCTCAGGTCTTAGGAAAGGGTTGGCATGAGTCTGCATTCCCACAGAGATGACAACCACTGTCATCATCACCACCATTATCAAAAGAAAAAAAAAACACCAGACAGTATCTTCATACACCTTGCTAACCTTGTCTGAATTTTTCAGTCATTAGCTCAGCATCTATAGACAAAGAGTCTACCATTAAAGAGTTTAGTCACTTTAAATTTGTGTACAGTATTCATGTACCTACTATACTGGTGACTAAATAACTGGCAGACTGAGCTAGCAAGTTGCCACAATAACTTTCTTTCCGCGAACATGTACAATTCATTGCACCATTCTCAGTCTTAATCCTGGATGTCTGAACAGCTTAAACTGTCAGCATCTAGAAGCTTGGAGAACCTCTATGAAATTTCCTCTATTAATGTCTACAACTTTATTCATCAATTTCATTATTTTTATTGTAGATTCTGTTTATATTAAGGGAGTCCAGTTAGTATCTTTTTTTGGTTTAGTTTAGTTTTGTTAAGCAGGCTTGTAAATTGTACATTAAGCAAAAGAAAGTCCTTTTCTTTCCATAACTGCTGTAATCATGATGAACTATCTGGTGCCAATGGTTACCCATCAGTTTTTTCTTATAAGGGGTGAAAGGTGTACACTCTTGTGGTTTGTTTTGTTTTGTTTTGGTGGCAAACAAGAAATATCAGAGTAATTTCTTCTACCATTGCTGTCTTCCACAGGAGCAAGCGGATCAGCTTGTCCCTGTGATGTGGGAATATGGTAGGAGCTTCTATGGTTTTTGTGAAACCTCAGATTTCAGTACATTTTTGAGGACATTGGGAGACATAAGGTTGGGCATACAGAAGGTGACTAGCCAGAAAGCCATAGGGTGAATGGAGAATTGGTTTAATGCAATACAATAAGTTTTTGGAACATGACTTGATTTTAACAAATGGAGACTACAACTTAATTAAGCTGACAGTATGGATTATTTGATTGTTCTAAATTGTGCAGCCTTGCACATATTGTTAAACCTTAACTCAGAGCAACACTCTCTGGTATGGCCAAGAATGAGGCATTCTAGGAACTGAAGTTCAGCAACATCCTGGAGGCCACTTAGTACTTATTCCAATTGAAATTCCATTGTTAGTCTCCAACTAGAAGAGATGTATTGAATCACGGTGAATCTACTTTATGTAAGTTCCATTGATTCCATGGATGCACTCTTAATTGCACTAAGAACCGTATTGAAGCATTTGCATATTGCTGCCTTAATTGCCATGCTTGCGATATTCCTAAGACATGGGATCCAGTAGCCGCCAGTGTACTGAAGATGTCCTATATGGTAGACCAGGACTTAATTTGCTTACTGTTCAAATTGTGAAGATGAAATATTTCACTCTTGGAGCTCCTGCATGTTCTTTTAAATATAGACTGCATTAGTCACTGTTCCATTAGGCACTGAGGTTATTCTTTTCAAAACTCAGCATCTTCCAGGCCATCATAGCTGCTCAAGTCCAGTCCAAATATAGCTTTCTTGAATCCATGGCCAAGATCAACTGAACTTTTAATGTAGATCATAAATTCTCCAAGACGAATTTCTGACTCCACACGGAATGTGCCATCTTCATCTGTATTTCCAGCAATCATTTTGCCAGGATCAAATATTAGGACGCAGATTTTTCTTTTGTGTCAGGAGCAACTTGAGAAACTGAAGATGATGTCCCATTACACCCTGCAGACACCAGCTTTGGTTCACTTATGAAGGTTTTGGTTTTTGAAGTCATCTATCTATGTTTTGAAGAGGGGGTGCAGCTTATCCTAACAACGGATCAGAGATGTTGTCATTTAGTGTCATGAGGAAATGTTTTTCAGGAGTAGCTATGTCAACCATAAAACAACAAAAATTAATCCTGTGGTGATACAGTTAGTGGGCCATAAAAAAGTGAGCCCTGCCCCTTTCACCACCACCCCCCCCCATCCCTCACCACACACAATGGACATAAGTGGAAACAAAGTCAGTAGTAAAAGGTAATCATACTGGTTTTTTCAGTTCATTATAAAGCAGCTCCCCCCCCTCCCCCAAACACACACACATGTATTTACTACTTGGAGGTGCTATCCTTTGTTTTTACCTATCCAAATGAATAGATTAAAATGTAGAAGTTTTGAATACTATCATGGGAAGCCTCATTGCATTTTTGGACACAGGAATGCACTGTATACACTTGTGTATAAGCCCAAGGTTTTTGTGCCAAAATATGGAGGGTAAAACATTTCCTTTTTAAAGAAAAATAGTATAGAGGGAACATACTTAGGAAGAGCTAAAGAGAAGGAGAGGATCTGCCTTGTTACTACTGTAGAGAAGGATTCTTTATGTCTAACTTGTGAGCACCATTATCTACATACTTTAACTTCTTACATTTACACTTATGCCTGATGGGAAGGTTTATTAAAATCTCTTTGTATCTTAAGTATAAACTTCTGTTGTCTTGGATTTCTTGATAGTCACTCTCCAGTAGGCACTTTTAGTATTTTTCTCTCTTTTAGTTAATATTTTTAATCTACCCTTCATGATTACAGTTACCAGGGAATTGTGTGAATGCAAATGTAATGAAAATCCCAAACAAAGACATGAAGTAGATATAAGACAGTTTGGTGCATAACTTCCACTCCTCAAAGAAGAATGCAGGAAGTAGCATATTGGGTTGGTTTAACCTCCAGATTGTTAGTAAAACTGAATTACTGTGTCATGAAATGATGCATGTCTAAAAAGTATGTCACCAACATAAAATGTTTGGAAAGCTCTGCTCTATTCCACAGTGGTACACTATACCATCTTTGTGTATTTTATTTGGTTCTCTCTGGAGCATCATGTCAATGCATTTCTTGTTTGTCTTGCTTATTTTTAAAAAACCTTCTAAAAAGTTTCTTTCTTCAGTATGGTATAGGAAAGTTATTAACAAATAAAAGTGTTTTTCTAATACAGTTATAGTTCTGAGGTCTGTTTAGAAAATAGACTGAACTAGATCTAAAGAAACTACATTGTTTCAAAAGATGCAATGCATTAACTGAACCTCAAGATATGGATACAATAAATACTACATAAAAAGTAAATGCATCTCCCCCCCCTCCCCCCTCCACTTACTACATACTGTAGAATTTGGTGAGCCTTATTTGGATACTCTGCATTCTCAGAAGGGCTATTTCAGTTAGTTCTCATGATTGTGTCATGAACCTCCAATTAGTGTGATTTTCTACAGGTGACATCAACAGGTCTTTGTGTTATATATATATATGTTTATACTAAGAGAATCATGGACATTTAAAATGTGGAAAGCTCCCCTGGTTACCTTTGGGGAGCAATTGGAAGGTGACAGTCTGGAACATTTCATGGAATTCTTTTTTTAAAAAAAAACAAAACATATTATGGAATGAATTTAGCATGAATCCTTTTTTCCTTTTTGCTAGTTTTTTTGGAGAAATAGTTGTGAACAGTTCAAAATGATTAAAGGTCATTTTTATCAAAGTTATTCTGGGCAAATTTCTTGCTTGTCTCTTAGATTTCACAGAAGCAACATTCTTTTGAAGGAATGTATTATTATATTGGATAAGAATGCCATTTTTAACCTGGAGAAAAGTAAATGTACATTAAATAAATATTCTCCAAAACAACTCAGATTTTAAAAAGAACCTTTCAGAATTGTGATTCTGTGCCTTCAAATAATTCCCAGCTTACACAAATCTAGGGTGAACCTATAATCAGCTTTTCTTTACAGCTTTTGTTTAGAGGGGCTTGCTATTTCCTTCCTTTGAGAGAATGTGACTTTCTAGTCAGATTCGCAAAACCACTAGTCAACGCTGACTTTTGTTTTCAACATGCTAGAATCAAAATCGTCATGCCAAGATACAAAATTTAGTCAGTAGTAGTAAGTTACTGGCATTTCAGAAATATTTGCTGTATTTCAAAATTACAAAAAAGAATCTGACAGTAGGGATTGTAAAAACCTTCATGGCTAACAAAAAATGTGTTTTCTTACATGTTTACAGTTTAGAATTTAAGATTATCTTATCAACTCAAAAGACCATGAATTGCTAATATCAAAATTTATAGCTAAAGAACACTAAACCAACAATTGAGCCAAAATATAACCTGAAGCACATCCCCATAGAATTTAAAGTTCATGTTACACACACGTACCTGCACACACACACGTTATTAAGCCCGATTGACCAGAAGGCAGAAGAACTTTGAACTGAATCCAAGGACATTGTCAGGAAGGAAAGAAAAAGAAGCCTCAATAGATGACAAATGAAACCCTTTAAACAATTAAGGACAGACAAGAACCAAAACTGTTATCTGTTGGAAATAGGACCTGAACCCCAAATGCAACTGTTGAGCCACTTCTGCGCCGCAAAAAAGAGAACCACTATAGTAATTAATGCAGACAAATAGAAAATTACAACAAAAAAGGATAAACAAAATCTCTTCCATAACATCCAAGAAATTAAAGGGAAATTTAAAGCAAGAATATGGATGCTATATGCCCAGCAAAGGGAAGCACATTGCATAACCTAGTAGAAATAAAAAGTGCATAGAAACAGTACAGTGGAGAACTACATACAAAAGATGAAAGGATGACAGATTCATGTATTCAAGGAAGAACTGTTTGAAGATGAACCTACAGTTTTGTAAAAGTAGGGGCTGCATTTAGAATACTTGGGATAAATAAATTACCAGGAACATATGATATGCTAATAGACCTGCTTCAGGCTTTGGAGATGGAATCTACACAAATTCTTACTAAAATCTCCATAAATATATATATTACACTCACACACACAGTGGCCCACAGCAAATCAAACCTGAACATTCTCTAGAAGCTGAGGTGACTAAATGACACTACCGTACTTTGGACACACAATGGGAAAGACGACTCTCCAGAAAAGACACTATTGTTTGGTAATATAGAAGGCAGTAGGAAAAGAGGAAGACCACATTCCAGAAGGATAGACTCAATTAACAAAGCTATATTGTGGATTCTGCACAACCTGAGCAAGACTGTTGATATGATAGTAGGATGACATGGAGGACTCTCATTCAGATTGCCTTAAGTCAAAGTTGACTTGATGGCAGCTAACAACAATACAGTTTGGAATATGTTATGAACCTCAAACACATAATGTTTGGGCAACCTTTATCTAACATTCTTCTCAACCTTTAATGTAACAACGGTTAGCTAAAGTAAGAAGATAGTGGCTTTGTTGTATTTTACGATAGCCTAGTTCACTTGGTCATCTTGGTTCTATGCAAAGGACCATAACTGGCCTCCAAATTCTTGGGTTGTACATACGATGCACCTTTTCTACTTATTCTGAGATAAATAATGGCATCAGAACTAAAATTTCTGTTACCACACTATTATAAATAAACAAAAATCAATAGCTGACTACATAGATTCTTGCACTTTGCATAGTTCTATGCAGTCAGGCTGTTAGTGGAAATGCATTGCAATAGCAAGCAAGTAAATCTTAATCTGTTTTTTATTAGTACTTTTGAACTCTATAAAATTCCAAAAGAAGTCTTCCTTTCTTTCTCATTTCTTATTCCCTGGTCTTTCCTCCATATATTTTCTTGAAATGGTTTCATTATGTATTAACTTCCATTGGCTTTGATGTAATACAAGGCGCAAATAACCCTCAGCCATCTCATTGAGAGTGGAACCTCATATGTTGTAGGGAGTAGTGAAAGGAATAAAGAAGCTAACTTTAAAGAAGAAAATTGAGAAATACTGAATGTATATATTTTTTAAAACCCTATACAAGTCAGTTTTTAAAACTTAAATGTGTTAAGAAGTACAGGAATATATATGAGACCAATTTCATACCGGTTTCATAGGAGAAAAAATGGGAGACAAGTCCATCTTTTAGTTTGAATGCAGCTCAGACATGGGCAGAAGCCAAAACTGCATTTTAATGTTCTGTGTCCCCTTCTGGTATTTTGTTTTCTAGAGTAGAGAAGTGCTCCAGACCTTTTGTTAGGGTTGCTTACTTGAGTTTATCAGAGTTATGCTAAATTTCTCAATCTGTGAAGAGAGTAGAGATAGGCAGATTTGCTTATATGCAGCTGTTATGATTCATTTCTAGTCTGTAACTCATAGAAGTCGGTTAAGGTAACAAGATGTGAAAATATTACTCATGATTAAATATTTCTGCTGTTCTTTTCTGTTTGATTGTAGGGAGTAACTATTCCCAGTCAGAGGCGCTATGTATATTACTATAGCTACCTGCTAAAGAATCATCTGGATTACCGACCAGTGGCACTGCTCTTTCACAAAATGATGTTTGAAACAATTCCAATGTTCAGTGGTGGCACCTGCAGTAAGTTCTTTTTTAATCACTTCTGCTATATGAGACAGCATTTCTATTTGCATTTCTGGACCATTGTATTTGGTCATTTGAAACTGAGACATCTAAACTGTTTTAACACTGTACTACCTTGGAAAGTAAATTGTTGTATATTTACCACTTTTGACAATTTATCCCTGTATGCCTTCTGATAAATTTAGTTTTGAATGTCAACATGATACCGGTTGCCACTGTTGACTTACAAATGAGGCCGACCTATACATGGTCCCTTGGAAAGCACTTCCACAGAAAACAGCGTTGGATCAGATACAGTAGACTCAGTATGGTATAATGTCAAGACTGAGAATGGGAAAATCTGTACTCAAATCCTAACTCAGTTAATGGTTACTTTGTGACCATGGATGAATCTTTATCTCAAGCTTAACTCTTCCACATATTTCTATTTTTTATTAAATAAACTCGCAACTAAAATTGACAGGCACATAATGAATCTTTTATACTTAGAATGTTGGAATGGAAATGTAACAGATATGTCCCCTCCAATATTACCTCAAGTTACAGTCATTTTACACATCCTTTGGTTGGCTGGTGTGATTTTGTTGTGGAGATTGATTCTTGGTGTTACATCATTATTTAAGCACAAAAGTATAACAATAGTTAGGAATTAGCAATACTTTTTGAAATAAGAAAAGCAGTTTGTTCTGTTCATATTCACCTCTATGTTTCAGTTCATTGACATTGTTAATATGGTCATCATTTAAACAAATCAAGTTCTAAGCCAGTTCCGAGAGATACTAAATCAGTTTATTGCTGTGCATGTGGCCCACTTTTACTACCTTTTAACCTTCTAGTGTGTGTCAAATCCTGTCATAGTTCTTGATTGATGAAACTGTTTATATTTTTATTGATGTGTACAGTGGGAAAAATAGGATATTTTGTTTTTATGTGTTACATTGAAAGAGTATCTGGAAGTCACTTTACATTGCTTTGTTCCATAGCTGCCTAATATGATAAGTTAGCAGTGTCTATAAATAAACATTTAGAGATGCATGAGTTCCATCTCCTTTCTCATTTCTTATCTTTAACAAAATATGAAAGATAAGATAGCCAACTGTTTGATACATATAACAATGACAATATATAAATAAGCTATATGTTGGAACATCCATAAAGCATGTCTTGTCTTCCAACAGCATGCATTATATCAGGTCTGCATTAAATTTTGAGCTCATGGACAGCTTGGAAATGTTTTCACCAGTACTTGCAGTTGATAACTTATAAATAACTTTAATTTGGAAATTGTTATATTTGTTAGCATGCCTAAATGGTGTGTACACAACACCTTCACCCCATGCCAACTTCCCATGAATTCCATTGGTTTAGGTAAGAGATATTTGGTTCCCCCCCCCCCCCCATGTCTTTCTTTGAAATTTAACCTATAGCCCCTGGTGTTTCTTGATCTCCCATACAAAGTATTAACCAGAGCTGACCCTGCTTACCTTCCAAGATCAGAAGAGATCTATTGCCTTTAGAGTATTTGGGTCAACATAATTATTTAGCATAATTTAATTTCTTTTTGATATCCATAAAAATCCTCTTTAAAGTTCTTCTTTGAATTGGTTCTATTATATTAACTGTTGTGGAATGCTCCTTTTATCATGCAGATCCTCAGTTTGTGGTTTACCAGCTCAAGGTAAAGATATTCACCTCCACTTCAGGACCCACGAGGCGTGAAGACAAGTACATGTACTTCGAATTCCCTCAGCCATTGCCAGTGTGTGGTGACATCAAAGTGGAATTCTTCCATAAGCAAAACAAGATGTTGAAAAAGGTTTGCTTTTCTTAATCTTAAGAAGTGCTTGATTTTTATTGTTTGCTAGTTTTAAATACATTTCCCTCCAGTCCTTTTCCTGCTTCAAATAGAAATGGCTTCAGATATTCTATCAAAATTAACTTAGGATATCAGTTGCTCATGTTCTACAGTTAACCGCTTCCGAGCTTTGTGTTGCAGAGTGAAAAGTGTATGCACCACCTATTTATTTTGTATTGTATTTGAAACTCTAGGACAGCAAAATTTTTAAACAAAGGGCCAATAGACAGTCTTCCAGGCTGGGGGCAGGGCAAACTATAGTTTCTTGTTGTGTCCCTTCATGTCGTTTCAGATTTAGGGTGACCCTAAGGTGACTCTCAAAAAATCTGATTTATTTGAAGGGAATTTGCCTTTGTCTTCATATGAGGCTGAGAGAATGTGACTTGAGGAAAGTCACCCAGTAGGTTCAGAGCTACAGTCTGAGGTTCAAGCCACTATGCCATGCTTTCTGAAATAATTCCTCTATGTTTCTTTCTCTTTSTTACTTTTCTTCTTTTCCTCTATGTTTCTTTTTCTTTCTTACTTTTCTTCCTTCCCTCTCAGTTTTCTAGCTTCCTTCCTTCCTTCCTTCCTTCCTTCCTTCCTTCCTTCCTTCCTTCCTTCCTTCCTTCCTTCCTTCCTTTTCTCCGTCCCCCTTCCCTCTTTTTCTCTCTCCTTTTTTTCTTTCTCTTTCCCACCTCCTTCATCCCTCTTTTTCTCTCTTTTTCCTATCCTTGTCTTTCTTTCTCTCTTTCTTTCTCTTTCTCTCTCTCGYTCCCTCCTTCCCTCTTCCTTTTTCTTCCCTTCTCCCTCCCTCTTTTCTTCCCCTTTTCCTTCCTTCCTTCCTTCCTTCCTTTCCATAGGACAAGGGTTTGAACTTCTTTAAACACAGATTTAATCACAGATTGCTGATGTATTTCAGTAAACAGAATTTAATCTGTTGCACTAAATGGAATCTGCAGATTTCCTATGTCATCTCAAATATTTGTGTATTCTTCTTCGCCATTGTCCTAATAAGTGGAAAGAATTTGCTGGCATCTACTTTGCGACAGTATTTTTTAATGGTAGAGCTGTATTCAATAATCAACTTCAGGACAGGTTGATATTTGCATTCTAGAATGTTACATTCCAGGTTTTAGCAGTCTAGATCATTTTGGGTCACTGTAATGGTGAGGTAGTAGATGTAGTTAATGCCTTTTCTTCAGACCATACATCGTTTTCTAATGAAGTTGCTGCCAGATAATGTTCTGGTTTACTAAGGTCAGTGTACATTGAAAATATGTAATTGTCTGGCTGTCTATCTTTAAAGCAAGGGTATATGTTCTAAGAATATAATGGTTCAGCCTAGTAAGTGTGATGGTCAGTTTTCTCCCCAATCCAACTCAATGCCATGCCATTTGTGAATAGAAGTAAATTCCATTTGTGACTTTGCGTTCTTTGCCAATGTATGAGTTTGGGGTATAAATTAGGATTGCTACTCCTGGAGTTCTCATGATTGCCATGAAGGCTGTGAACCAGCCTCAGTGCATATGTTGAACTTAAGATGGGTCATCTTCAATTCCATATCTAGGATACAAGTGTTTTCTCCACAGTACAGGTAGTCCCCAAGTTACAAACATACAATTTACACATTACTCTTGGTTACAAAAGGGGGTGAGATAGAAAGGAAAATCAACTTATGTAAGAATTATCATGGGAAAACAGTGTCTCCACTGAAGCTTTGTCACCAGTCCTTGTTCCCACAACAACCCACAATTTTCAAAATCCAATTGTCACAAGGACAGAAAGTGAAATGACAACTTCTGAACAAGGACACAGACACCAAAGCAAATATTGCAGGAGTGTTAACCCTTCCCTATGCTATCCAAAGCTAAAAAGAAAAATTAGGGGCTGGAGTTACCCTTACAAATGTACTTGTTCCAACTTACATACAAGGGACTACCTGTATACATAGATTGTTCTTACTTCACATCTGGACATGTGAAATAGCTTCCCACTGTAAATCAGGAAATTACAGATAGATAATTAGATTTATCAATCTTTGGTATTGCTGTCTTATGTCATACTTGTTGTATCTCCCTCAAATTGTGGATTAGATATTTAGTTATTAAGGTGATTCTGTGGATTGTTTCCATCATTCTCTTGTGTGTAGGGGATGCTGCTTTGGCTCCGTTGGCATGAGCATGCAACAAGTTTATACTAGAATGAGAAAGAAATAGAGACAAGTCTCAATGGAATAGAACTTTCAGTTTACATTGCCTTTCCTTTTACAAGTGAATTTGTTTTCTTTATCAAAGATTGCGTGGATTGCGTGATTTAACGATTGGTTTTAAGGCTGAGATGTTTTTAACTTTTTGGTTTTAATGTACATGTTTTATTTTACTGTATGCTTGTATATGTGGCATCGAATTGTGCCTTGTTGGTGGCTCTGAGTCCCATTTGAGGTGAGAAAGGCAGGGTATAAATATAGCAAATAAATAAAAGTATAATTATTAGTCAAATGAATAAACGTATTCTCTTTTATGGTTGACCTTCAATTAATGAGAGGTTGGTATACAAATGGTTAAAATTTGGTTTTATGAGAAAGAAAATACGTTAAAAGTCTGCATTTGTGCATATTAAAATACATGTTCTTTATGCAGTCTTCAAAGAAGTTTCAGATTTGTGAGCTAAAGGAAAAATTCCCAATGATGATAACATATTAGTACAATATAGTAATGTGTTTTATTCAACAAATTTCTTCCTGAGATATAAAATACTTTCATCAATTATGAAGGCCAAATATAAGTCAGAGAAACATAATTTAAGATTTAAACAAGTATGAAAGTATAAGTACTAGGGGTCTGCACGACTCAGAAAGACTTCGTTGTCTTTTAAAAAATCACAAATCCCCATTTTCATTCTAAAGTGTTTTGGAAAAGCCATAAGGGGTCAGTGTCAATTATTACAGAGTTCCAAAAAGATTGTTAGTTTTTTGTTTTTTGGGTGGATGCTAAGCAAACTGTTCTAGAGAGGGAGGGTGTTGGGTCTCACCGAAAAAGTAGTTTTTCCCTTTGTATCCCTCCTTCCTCAGTTTGAGGGAGTACTTAGAATAACTAATTACTTTAGATAACTAAAGAATTCAGAGAAGTATATATACAAAGAAGCAGTCCTTCAGATACTGAAGTCCTCAGAAAGGACTTACTCAATGTTTTATTGTCAAATAATTCATTACTCATTATCCTGTTACCAGTTACTTTAAGTTATGTGCACTAATATTTCAGTTTCAACTTTTAAAAAAACAACTAGAATAAAGTTTTAAAGTTAGTTTAGGAGCAAGTAGTAAGATCTGTACATTCTCTGGAGCATCAGTGGCAAAGTATTTTGTTTGTAACCTATATGTTGTCATTGTAGAAATTGGCAACATACTCCTGGGCTTATTCAAAGTAGGTATTATACATTGGCTATCCCTTATCCAAAAATCTTACAATCATAAGTGTTTTGGATGTCAGATTTTTTTTCAGATTTTGGAATACCCGAATTTGCATAAATGTATATAATGAGAATTCTTGGAGATGAGATCAATTATAACCACACTCCGGGGCAGAGAGTTCCACTGCTGAACGGCTCTCACAGTCAGGAAGTTCTTCCTAATGTTCAAAAGAAGATTCCATCTGAACACTCTCTGCCCCTGAGTGTGGTGGAGGCTCCTTCTTTGAAAGCTTTTAAACAGAGGCTGGATGGCCATCTGTCAGGGATGCTTTGAATGCAATTTTCCTGCTTCTTGACAGGGGGTTGGACTGGATGGCCCATGAGGTCTCTTCCAACTCTATGATTCTATGATTCTGTAAACACAAAACTCATTATGTTTCATATGCACATTGCATACATAGCATATATACAATAATTTTAATAATGTTATGCATAAAACAATGTTTGTGTACATAAAATCATCAGAAAGCAAGGATGTCACTTAGTTACCCATATAGACAATTCTGGATTTTTGGAATATTTTGGAATTCCTGATAAGGGATACTCAAATCTGTAGGTACATTTTAAAAACTAAGTAACAATTATATCATTTGAGTCACTCAGTCATCAATGCATAATACAATAATAATTAGGATGAGTTTTCATCTCTATGTGCTTCATGTAATAAAATAAGGCAAAAAAATAAGTACTAGCAGGATATGTTTCAATAAATTTGACATAGTGCAGTTTAGACCAATGTCGCATACATGCAGTAATATTTATTTATTTATTTATTTATTTACAGTATTTATATTCCGCCATTCTCACCCCAAAGGGGACTCAGGGCGGATCACAATGCACACATAAATGGCAAACATTCAGTGCTGTTTCTAGACATACAGGCAAACAGACAGATATAAGTATTCTTGGCATTTCCATATAACATATGTGTCAATGATATTCTACTGTCTCGCATCTGATACCTTTTTTTTGTTTTACCAGTTTTTAAATTTTGTTTTCAGTTTTATAATGTAAAGGAAGGGGGAGTGAGACAAGAGTCTGTTGTATCACTGGGGATGTGGAAGGGGAGTATTGTTATACTTACTTTCTAACATAAAGAAATTCCATCTACAATATCTTCTATATTGAGAGCAAGTAGATTCTTGGCATCTGGCATTTGTGTTATTTTTCTGTTTTCTTATATTTCTTTCTTATATCTTTTGAGCCCTCTACCACCCAGTTTTCCTCCAATGTCATTTTTCTTATTTTCATACAGTTATAACTATCAGTGCTAGCATATCTGTACTCATTCTATAGCATATCAGCTTCATTAAACTGTGCACCCCTCAAAAGCATGTTTTTTTTAAAAAAAAATCAATGAAAGATTTACATTATGGAACATAAGTAGTGAATCCATCTTGCCAAGACTTATTAGATGAGCTTTAGAAACATTTTCAAGTTCCAATTGCATCATATGTTCTTCACTGTTAAAATCCACTTCAGTACACTAATGGCCAAGTAGCCCCCTACTGGTTATAGCATTCCTTCTAAACAACGGAAATATATGTCTTTGAAACACACCAGTGTCTGTTCATTAGCAAAAAAACAAAACAAACAAAACAAAAAAAAACTTCAGATTTGTAGGTAGTTCATAGTTTTTTGAAATGTTACCAAATACATTTTGTATTTGCTAAATATGAAGGCAATAGTATTAACAAGACTGTTTTGAAGTTGTATAAATAAAGGTGCTACAAGATTAGTTTTTCCAGGTGCTCTTTTTTTAGCAATACTTACACAATATGCACAGACTTGGAAAGTTATACTTAGAGATCCTTTGATTTTTTTTATTGAGTTCATAGTCTTATTATTGAAAAAGTGGAATCAAAATTTGCCTGGCTCATTCTGGGATTAAGAGCATTCATTCATTGCAGCAGAAGAATTGTACTCAACTGAATGTAACCTGTACATTTCCTACTGCAAGTATAGTTATGCTACTATCCTACGTTCATTTATAAAGTGAGTAAGCTGAAAACCCCTCCAAAATCCTCTTCCAATCCAAGTTGTACCCACTTCCTTATGTTTGCTCCATGCTTTTGAAGAGAATGATGGACAGGGAATGGTGGTTTTGTCTCCTATTAGCACCAGAGTTGAATGAAATAACACAGCACTTTGAAAATGCTGCAAAAATGAGGGATGAAGGCAGCATACAAGAATCAGTTGATTAGAAATGAAGGCAAAAAGCAAAGTAAACTGAGAAATGTATGTAATCATTGCTGAAATACTTGTATTCTAGTTTCTAATGCACTTGTTACAGTTTTAAAACTGCAAGTTTGTTAGTGTGTTCCTCAGTTAAACTATCCTTGAAAATCGATATTTAAGAGAGCGATCCTTACAGCTCCTGATTTCTTTGTAGCTCAGATTTTAGTATGATTGGGAAAATGAATTTTGAAATGTATTTGAATAGTTTTAATGTGATTACTAGCCGTCCCCTGCCACGCATTGCTGTCTGGTGATCTGGAAAATAAAGAAATTAGGAAATGTTGGTTTCTAATATATGCAATTCCTTTATGCTTGTGGGTAAACAGTATTTCTTGCTGTTTCTTTGTCAGTGTTGATGTGGAGATTGTCAGGTTTGCCCACTCTGGAACATGCAACATATCATTGTCCTTCTTTAGGGTCCCTTTCGAATGTATGATACTGTATCTCTCTGTGTGTGAATCATATATATCTATCTATATCTATCGCTGGATGGCTCTTTGTCAGGAGGGCTTAGATTACGTTTTCTTGCCCTGGTGAAGGGAGTTGGATTGGATGGCCTAAGTATAGGGGTTCTGTGTGTTTGCCCCTGTTCTGTCATTGGTGGGGTTCAGAATGCTCTTTAATTGTAGGTGAACTAAAAATCTCAATAACTACAACTTCCAAATGTCAAGGTCTACTTCCCCCAAACTACATCTGTGTTCATATTTGGGCATGTGGAATATTCCTGTGAAGTTTGGTCCAGTCATTATTTGAATCCAAAGTGCTCTCTGGATGTAGGTGAACTACAACTCCCAAACTCACAGTCAATGCCCACCAAACCCTTCTAGTGTTTTCTGTTGGTTATGGGAGTCCTGTGTGCCACGTTTGGTTCAATTCCATCTTTGGTGGGGTTCAAAATGCTCTTTGATTGTAAGTGAACTATAAATCCCAGCAACTACAACTCCCAAATGACAAAATCAATTTTTTGAGTGAAGGACATACATTGGGTTGTTAGGTGTCTTGTGTCAAAATTTGGTGTCAATGAGTCCAGTGATTTTTGAGTTCTGTGAATCCCACAAACGAACATTACATTTTTATTTATATAGATTATAAATATTATATTATGTTTTAGTGGTTATTATCAGGTTTTAACTGAACTTAATTTTCCTTGGTGAGCTGATTTGGGTCTCACATTGGGGTAAAAATGACAGATAAATGAAATGAATGAATGGATTAATTAATTAATAGGTAGACTATCCTGCTGACTAGGGATTGTGGGAATTGCAGTTCAGTACGATCTAGACAGCCACACCTCGCTCACCCATGTTATGCATATGAAATGCTGAAGAAATATTTCATATGGTAATTGTGTTAATCATTGGGGAAACCAAATTGGAGTTGATACTTCCATCGGAAGCATGGGGAAGGATAGCGATGACATTCAATTTTCTGTGTGAGTACAGAAGGTAACATAAATAACAAGTCTCCTCACAGTAGTACTTCACGCCTGACATTGTTTCTATGCACATGTTTTTAGAGTCAAACTTTCAGTAGATGACTTATCAGTGTATCTGGATTTTCCCTTGTAAGTTAAAGCAATTCCTTTTTTGTCCTTAGGAAAAAATGTTTCATTTCTGGGTAAATACATTCTTCATACCAGGACTGGAAGAAAATTCTGACAAAGTAGAAAATGGAAGTCTTCTTGGGGACCCAGAACTTGATGGGATTTTCAGTACAGAGCGTTCAGATAATGACAAGGAATATCTAATACTTACACTAACAAAAAATGATTTGGACAAGGCAAATAAAGACAAGGCAAATCGTTACTTTTCTCCAAACTTTAAGGTGAGTATAATCTGAAGCATCAAGTAATAGAATGTGAAGAGTGTGCAGTGATTTGAAATGTACTGCGCATTGAAGATTAGAAGTCCCTTTTTATCTCATGCCTTAACCAATAAAGAATATCTGTTACTATTAACAATGGGAAGACTTAAGAAATTACCTTTTACTTTTTTTTTTTTGGTCTTGCCATTTCTCTTTCTTTTATATTGGGGTAGTGGAAGGCAGAGAATGAAGTTTATGTATGCTTAAACATTCTCTCTATAATGTTGCAAACAAACAAAGGTGCAAGCCTACATCATATTCCAGGAGTGCCACTCCCCTCCCCCCTCCCCGGCGCAATATGATGTTTTTTTATTTATGTCTAATATGGCGGCCTAGTAAAGGTTATCACAAATATGTATTTGGGATTTCTTTAATGGCCAAAATGGGTATTCATGCATTTTTGCTAATATTCAGCTATTTCTGAGAATTGAATTTATTGAATGTGGATAGTGTTTCCCCAGTCTTTGATCTATATTTGCATACATATAACATAAGAGGATCAAAGATGGAAGAAGTATCAAGTTGATTTTGACAAAGCCTAGCTAAATTGAATTTTGTTAAGTGGAGTTTCAAAATATTGTGGAAAAGAGACAAAATGTTAATCCCCATCATCATCACCATTCCATTTGATAAGTACAGTAAGACCCATATATCTTTGGAACTGCCACATGTCGTTTCATTTATCCACATCTGAAAAAATATCTCATCTCTAGATATTTCCTAGGTCATCCAGCAAAAAACTGATATTATTGGGCCAAAGGTCCCTCATTTCAATAGGGCTTGCTATTAACTGTGGTTTTTGGTATCCAAAAGAAGTCTGGGAACTTAACCCCTAGACTTATTTTTTTTTTGGGGTGGGGGGGGGTCATACTGTAAGCATTCAATTTTGGAAGTGCAAACTAAAGTTTCTTCTAACAATTTTGAATTATTTTTTTTTGAAAATCTGTTGAGAAATGGAGAAAATGAAACATATAGGTCAAAATGTCAATCCTTTTAGAATAGCAGTACTCACAGTGGTGGTCCGTGGACCAGTGCTGATCCTTGACATATTGACTGCTAGTTAATGGAGCACTTCCCAGAAAGAATGAAAATGTTGTAGCTACTGAGCATAGATATGGTGCCAGTCCCTAATATACTGGAAAAACCTGCTGGTCCCTCATACATGTATCAGGCAGCATGAGAAGCACTATTTTAGAAGAAATAGGAAGCTTCATGACAGACAAAATGGTACGCACATTTTGTATGGACTTTTTGTATAATTCATATGTTAAAATATTTGTAGCTGGCACTGACTAAATCACTGAAAGAACACCTCTCCCTTTATCCACCTGCCTGTACAAAAATATTAGGTGGGTTTTAAAATATGGTGTGTGACAAAAGGAGAATAACATTTATTATTACTGGGTCATCCTGGGTCTAGAACAGGGGTCCTCAAACTTTTTAAACAGAGGGCCAGGTCACAGTCCCTCAAACTGTTTACTGATTGTAATTTGAAAAAACATGAATTAATTCCTATGCACACTGCACATATCTTATCTATAGTGCAAAAAAACAAAAAAAAACAATGGAAAGTGTGGGACTGCTTTTGGCTGATGAGATAGGATTGTTGTCGTTGTTGTTGTGTGCTTTCAAGTAATTTCAGACTTAGATTGACCCTGAGCGAGGGCCAGGTAAATGACCTTGGAGGGCCGTATCCGGCCCCCGGGCCTCAGTTTGAGGACCCCTGGTTTAGAACATCCTTTCCACAGAGAGACACTGTTGAAGTATTGTTTTCATCCCTAGATCAACAGCTATTTACTTACTCAAACATTTTAAATTTGTTTATAATACTAAAAGTATAGCTGTTTACTTTGTTTATCTCTTTTCTTTTTTGTTGCTTATTGTTGTGGTAATTTTAAACATTACTTTAGTTTGCCAAGATTTCTCCTATTGTATGAGCAAGTTAAAAAATAGTCCATAACTATGGTATTTTATTTTAAATAATAAATAAATAAATGCCCTTTAAAGAAAAACTTAAATTTTAAATGGACCCTAAATGTTACCTTCACATAAAAACACCAGGCAATAGTTAATACCAACTGTGTGAGATCCAGATTTTTCTCAGATACATACTGATTTCTGTTGTCCTCTTGTTTTTCCCCAGGTGAAACTATTTTTCACGAAAACAGTAGAAGAGCCATCAAACACAGAGGCAAGCAGCTCAACTTCAGTAACACCGGATGTTAGTGATAATGAACCTGATCATTATAGGTATTCTGACACCACTGACTCTGATCCAGAGAACGAACCTTTTGATGAAGATCAGCATACACAGATTACAAAAGTCTGAATATTTTTTTTATTTGGGAAAAAAAACCACAAAGAGAAAAACTTGAATAAACTGAATTATGGACCTTTTGAAATGGCAATAGGACATTGTGTCACAATTATCAGTTGTAGGAACAGTTCTTTACCTGACCAATCGCATTTGCCCTATGATGTCATTGGGCTTGACACTTGTTGTCCCGTTGAAAAAAGGTTACGTAGCTATGTTATGTATATACCTTTTTGTGTCAAGAGGACATTTAAATTTCAATTAGGAAAACACAAAGATGGCACTTTCCCATTTGATTCCAGTTTTATAAAAGTGGAGACGGATGTGTATACGTAGGAATCTTCCTTTTGTGTTCTGTCACCAACTGAGGTTCCTGTAAAGCTCTTTCTAATACACAGGTTCACATCCTGCCCCTTTCTTTGCACTTTTGTGGCAACAGATAAGTCTGAAGTTGGCTCAGAGAAGTAACAGAGTTTTTCTACATTCAAATGTATGTAATGTGGGTAGGTGAGTGAAAAGACAGGCTCAGAAAGGAATGTCTTTGCTGGACCCTGGACTGTGTACCATTTCCAGCTTACTTACATGCACCTCTTTAGCATGCAACAGTAATAAATCCTGGACATTTGAGGAATCGCCGCTGTCACTGCTTGTTTGTGCATTTTATTTTATTTTTAAGCATAATGGTGCTAGAAAAGGCAGCTAGAGGGAGTGGTTCTTTATTAGGGGTACAGGAATGAACCTTCCACAACATCATAAAAGATCTACAAATGAAGGGATTCGAAAAAGTGGTTACACGTGAAACAGCAACAATGACTTAACCATACAAATGTGGAGGCTATCTGTCACAAATGGTCGTACACAGTTACTTGTGTGTTGAAATTGCCATTCCTTGAGCTGTGGGTGATAAAGGTCGGAATAATATTTTTTTCTAAAAAACAAAAAAGATAATCAAAAAAATCTTGTCTTTCAAACATTTGGAATTGCTATTTTGAAGTATCATGGTGTAAAATCCCATTGGTTTATTGGCGTTGACTTGTCCATTATTGGTTATTCCACTTGAGTAAACCGATTTGGAATCCATTGTGCCCAGTCTCTATTAGCACTAATAACAAGGGTATAAACGGTCACTAGTTGAGGCAGAACACAGGCTGAAAACTGAACAAAGGGGCAACATGCTCCTTTAACACTCATTGGTGAATTTTGCTCCCTTTCTAATCCTGTGTGTAGTTGTGTGCCCATTAGTTCATATTGATTTTAGTGGGACTTACATGTAGCTGCACAGGATCATAGCTTTCATTCATTATATAAACTTCCGCAGAGCTCATGGTAAGACTTCCTATGTTTGACCCAGTGCTATAATTCCATAGAAATAACTGATTGGCAAGAGGTAACTACTGAATCGCCTTTGACTTTTCTTCAGTGACTCACATTGAACTTGGTTTCTGTTGAACAATTTGAAAGCCTCATTAGCCGACTCAAAAGTTTGTGCTTTAAGCCTTTTGGATGTTGACAGTGTTGGGTGTCTTGTAGAGTCCTACTGGGAGGGCCAGATTGGAGATAGTGGAGTGGCCTTTTGCACTGTTGTTCTTCCTTTGGAATGTGAAGGTCTGAATGAGGATTTGGATTTTGAATGTGTCAGTGGTTCCAAGAAGCCTTGCTTACGTTTTTATGGTATAGTCATTGGAAAAAGGAAAAATGGCATTATATATATATATTATATATAATATATATCATGCATATTCTCCTATATTTTATTTCAGCTACCATCCCCATAGAACATGGCAAGAATTGCTATGACGGAAAGGTTTGAGTCCTAATTAATTAAAACTTTATTTATGACAGTATTCATCATTAGCTCAAAAATTCATTCTTCTTAGGTAATTTCTTGAGTTTCTGGACTGTGTGCTAAATTCTTGGACGTGCAGCAGCTTACATGTCTGAAATTACTTGAAGGCATCACTTTGACAGGAGCTTTCTCTTAGGCTCTGTGCCATCCCTAGTCATCTGTAGTCCCATTTAAAATAGCTTATCACCGTAGCTGAAGGGCAGTTGCATAAAATAGCACCAAGATTCTTTGCTGGGGCACAAGTTGTAAACGAGAGGGAGGTTTACATGCAGCATCGATTGTTTTCAGCTTTAAGGGAAAAAGGAGAAATAGAAGTGTCAGGTGCTAGTGTGCAGTTCCATGTTTAAATTCTAGCAAACGTGCAATATGTTGACGATGCCTGTGGTTGCCACAAAGTGCCTCGTTTACCTTTTTAAAATACTGTTAAAATGTGTCATGCATGCAGATGGAAGGGGGTGGAACTGTGCACTAAAAGGAGGCTTTAACTGCAGTGTTTGGTAGAGCTGCCTCTTTACTTCGCCAGTTCAAAATTCTCAGTCTGTTTTCATATAGAATAAATATATAAATATATACTAAAAAAATCTGTCTGTTAAGCAGCCTTATTCTGATTCAGCCTCTTCAGATACTATTGTGCTGTGCAACAGTGGCTCTGTGTGTAATGCTATGCACTGAGGATACACAAAACAAGAAAAATGACATGTACAGGATAATGTCTCATACAAATCAGATGTCCGTTTGTTATTGTGTTTAACAGCCCTTTATCTTAGTGTTAAAACTCCACTTAAATCTGATTAAAGTTTCATTCTTGTCACTGTGTTGGGTGTATTTTTATATGGAAATATATGGAATAAAACACTTTGTGTTTAAAGTAAATGGAAAGCACATGTGATTAGAGGGAAATCCCATTTATTATACAAATTGGACAATTCCAGTTTAAAAAATCAAATTGGTGAGATTTTGACCATTTATGATTGGATTTTTGAAGTAGGCATTTCCACGTAGGGATCAGAGTGTAATCAACATTCCCAGTTGACCTGAGGTATGAATGTGATTGCATGTATTTTCCTTTTATTTTTGGGCCTGTTCCTCTATTTACTTTAGTATGGCCAGCTGCTTCATTTCTGAATCATGTGGTAAAGTCTTCAGTTTCTATGTTAAAACTATTCCTTTTCCTGCAGTTAAAAAGAGCTCCAGTCACATCACTTAAAAAGTGGTCTGAGACCAAGGAGAACTACAAAAGACATGATTAATTTTAAATACCCCCACTATATAGTTCCTATATATATGTCTTTTCAACTCTAGAACATTTAGAATCCTTTGCTGTTCTTAAAGTGTACATCAAATGCAGTTCCTTTGCATACCAAGCTTTCGTCCTAATAAATTGCCAGCATGGATATGCCAAAGTGGCATATCTGGGATGGGTTTAATTTCTCACTGATATCTTTATTACTATCATTTATGGACAAGTTGCCTGTAACTGTGGTCTTTCAGTGGTCACTTGTGCCCTTACATAAATGAGATTTTCCACCTGTGCAGATATTAATTGTATTTCTACTACTTCAGATAATATGTTCCTATAAAAAAGGATCAAAAAGCAATGATAAACTGAAGTCTGATTTTTATACTGGGCTCTTTGTTTCTACATAGAGTGTGCAACAGTTTTGTCATTTGCCTGAAGCAAAAAAATATTTAAAATAAGGCGCTTACTTTTAAAATACTTTTGATAAGAGAGTCTTTTATCCCTTAAATTGTAAAAGCCATTTTGTAGTTCATTTGGACCGAAATCTTAGTTTTACATCTAAATAGATTGCCACTGTATAATGTAAGCTTAGGCCCCAAGCACCTTCTTACTGCAACCATCCAGAGTTGCTTGAAATGAAAATTGAAATGAGTGAGAGTTGTGACATCTTAACATTTGAGTTGGTTTTTGTTTTGTGGTTAACCTTCCCATGCTGTGCTAAGGTTATTGCTGTCTGTTGGTTTAAAGCTGTTAACTTTATAAATTGTCGACGCACGCAATCAAGGTTTGGTGCTACTGTGAAAGAATTGGGTAAGAAGGGGTTATATATATATTTGAAATCTAATTTATACTTGAAAATGCCTACTGAACTGTGATTTTTGAGCTGGTAATATTTCATATTTCTTTCTGTTAGGAGTTTACTATGTGTCTAAGCTACAGTTTAATTGTACCTGTTCATTATTAATAGCTGCATTCTAGGAGGTTTTGTTTGCTTCCAGTAAAACATGTATGGCCATCTCCTGAGGTGCTTCCAGATCTTCAGTGTGGTCTGAATATTTCCAGGCACTTACATTGGTTTTCAGTGGAGCTTGATTGTCTATGCATGTACAAACCCTAACACAGAGCTTTCTTAGCTTCCTGTAGTCCATTGTGTTCTATTCACTTTTTAAAATCAAAAATGTATTCCAGCTCCTTTTTTTTTGCCACTTTGTAGCAAAAACATCTAAATAGCAGGCATAGTCATAGTTATACAGCTGGGTTTCTGTTAGCTAAACTTAACTGCAGCTCAGATAATTTGCTGCAGAATTGTGGCTATGAATGCTGTGTTGGTTTGAGATATTTTAATTCATTCAAAAAGAGGAAATGTGGTCAGAAATAAGAGAAGTCCTCCAGGCCCATTCACTTTGGCTCTTGTGTCATTGTCAGAGTGCTTGTGCAAAACTCTTGCTTCACACGATAGATATAGATGGTAGTGCACTAGGTGGTAACCTCAACGTTGGACTTCTGCAGTGCACTTTTCATTGGGTTACTTGTGTACTAAATTTGGAAAGTTAATTCAAATCATGGCCACCAAACTTAATTAGAGGAACATCAAGGAGTGAGCATATTACATCCATGACTAAAGTCACTCCACTGGTTACCAATTAGTTTCCAGGAAAAGTACAAAGTATTGATTTTTTTACCTTTGAAGCCCTATATGATTTGGGTCCATGTTACCTATAGGATCGCCTTCTCCTATACAACCCACCCTGCACACTGAGGTCCTCTGGGGGACATCTATTCTGGCCGGCCAGAACCCAATTGGCGACCGTCACCCAGAGGACCTTTTCATTGGCCACCCCAAGACTGTGGAACGTCTTGTTGGAAAAGCTTCAACAGCTAAATCAGCTGTCAGAATTTAAGAAGCAACTGAAGACCCATCTCTTCCAGCAGGCCTCCCCAGTCAATTTTAGTTTGTTAATTTTATCTTCATTTATTAGTAAACCTTAACCTGAATTTTAACTATGTGTATCTTGTATTTTAATAGTGTTTTATCTCTTTGTTTTAGTGATGTTGTACCCTACCTTGATCCTCAAGCAGAGGTTTTGTAATAAATGTATTTATTGTTATTATTATTTCTTCTTCTCTGTTTTAGGCATTTAAAGGCATTGAATTAGTCAGTATAAGCCACATAAAGTTCATAAAACTGCTGTCATAAAACTCTGAGCTACTGTAGAATACTCAGATGTAAGTAAAATATACAACAGAAACAAGGAACCAAACTAGCAGAAGACAGGAAGCATGAAATACTGCTTGCTGTTCTGCTGTCTCCTTCATAAGACTATGTTGGCTTCTCTGAAGGCGTTTAGGGCTGGATTTCTTTTTTGTCCTCTGCCTTCCCCTTTCCATTTTCTAAATGGGTCCAATTGCACCCCTAAGTATGACCCAGTGGTTAGAAAACACGCAAATATTTCTCTAAAATCTGAAATCAAGTTGGAACATTGTGACATAACGTTGTGTGTTAGTAATCTCTACTGGCATTTGTTACCTGTACTGTGTGAGATTGCTGAAAATGTGGTTTCTTTTGTTAACCACAGTTTTAGCAGTTGCGTTAATCCTCTTTCCCTTGCTTTGAGTCAACCTAATTATTTACTGACATTGAATGTTCCTTCAGAACGAATGAGTGATCTTTAGTTTGATAAGAAGCAGTAAATGTTGCTACATTTTTGTAGATAGCCTTAATTCGTTGTTACATGTCTTCTGTCTTCTAAAAAGCACCTTGTTTTTCATAGGAATACTTTCATCATAACACATATTGGATGCTTTAAGTCATGTTATCCCCGTTCAAAAGGATGGTATCTTGTCTCTTTTTGGTGAATGGTAACTTCATTGCACTTTTCCATCTATGATATGTGGTGGGCTGGGTTTGATCCCTCAATTTCTAATGGAGGATAGTGCACACACACAGTGTGTTATTCTGTTATTCTGAATTTATTTCAGGCCCTTTCCAAAGTAATCAGAAATACAGTAGCTGTTGTAAACTATGGTTACCTGCTTATAAGCCTTTTAAAAATCACACACTATCTACTTGGAAAATGTCCATGCTGGAAGGAAACAGTTATTCCAACCCAAGACATAGTTGACGAAGTTTTGTGAACTCCTCAAGACGAAAAAATTGCCAAAGCTGATTAAGGAGAAATCTTTAATCAACTCCACGAAAGATTGTGACTTGTTTATTGCCTTTTCAGTACAATGCTGGAGTCATTTGTCAACTGTAGAATTATGAATCAGAGTGTTATCAAAATCAGAAATGTGATTATATCATCGTTAAAGAGAGCAGACTGGAAAGGATTAAAAATTATCAGATAGTGTGAGGTTTGTAAATCTTTTGTTAGTTGCGTTTTTAGTATCTTGCGTTTATGTGTTCATAATTTTTATTGCTATTTAGTTGAAATTCTCTAGCAGTCAGTAGAATATAATTGTGTAGTGTTTAGTATAATATATCTTTAAAACTATGTGCTTGTTTTATCATTGCTGTCCTATTGTTTTTTTCTTTCTTGAATAGAAATTACTTATAAAACAAATTTTACAATTCTGGTGAGCTTACGATAATTTGATGCCATTACCTTAGATAACTAGCTCACTGGTACTGCATGATGTTTAAACCCTTGTGCCAGCTGAACTGTTGACCTGAAGACTTGGTTGGTGGTTCAAATCCTCAAGATGGGGTGAGCACCCATCTGTCAGCCCCAGCTTCCCATGCTGGGATATGAGAAAAGCCTCCCACAGGATTGTAACACATCCAGATATCCCCTGGGCAATGTATTTGCCGACAGCCAATTCAATCACGCCAGAAGCTACTTGCAGTACATTCTAAGTTTGCTTCTGACACGATAAAAAAAACTGCATTAATAATAATGATGATGTTTATTTTTTACCTGCTTGTCCTCATGGCTTTAGTAGTTGCCAGTATTTTACACTTGCCTGTGCAAAGTATGCTGCATCAGATAGTCTGGTTGTCTTTGTTACTTTGGTGTTCTCACAATTTAGCTAATTTATGCAACCACATTAGGCAAGAGGATAGAGAGCCTTAATTATGTCTAAAATAATTGTGTTTATATTATGTGCAACATGTGTTACCCAATTCTTTGGATGATCCCACCCAGTGTCCTTCAGTGGAACAGAAAGGAGGCCATGAAGAGGAAAGCCCATAGCAAACGAAAAATACTTTATTTATAATGTTTGTCTGCTTCTGATCACACAAAAGTTCTGTGAGTGGTTTAAATTTAATTAACCCAAAATATAAAGGCATAACAAACAGAAGAAATGCAACAACAGAAAAGAAGACCCACTGCAGTGCTAAATTTGGGGCACAAATTACCCAGGGGCGTATGATTTATTTCTACAGCCTGTTTGGCAGGGAGAAAGATCTTTACCAGGCTTTGTGAAGATATCACTATAACTCGGGAACAAAAATCGTGTTACGTAATGTTATGATTGGGCATTACAACTTGGGCATTTTTTAACGTTGTCTTTTTAAAAATTCTACAAAAAGATGCTTGAACATTTATTGATTAAATTCAGGAGTTTCAATGATGTTTTGGGGTGTTTACTATTTTCTTGTCAAAATTGACTATTCCATAATTTTAGCAAAGAATTTGAATGTGAGGAAGAGAAAAGCAGTACACTCTGTGATCCATTCCTTTTCTACTTGCAGTTGTTAAGTTTGCTTGTAAATGAGATTTCATTTCAGAGGAATTTTGCCTTTGATATATTTTGATGTGCAGTCTACTCTTGGTTAACCGGAATCTATTGGGATTGGTAGGTGCCAGATAAATGTAGTTTCTGGTTGCTTGAGAATTACTGTTAAAAATAGTCCTAACCAATATTAAGCCCAGTACTATGACATACCATAAACTCTGTATTGACTTGATGATAATAGTAATTAAAAGCAAATACGACAAAATAATGCCAAACATAATTTAATGTAACATGTTACCACTAAACCTGATTTTATTTAAAGTTTATTTAAAATAGTATTAATTCATTTTTGCTGGTTACTTGAGAGCTCTGGTTGCTTTAGTTCATGCTAACTGAGGCTGCTTCTACACTGCCATATAAAATCCAGATTATCTGCTTTGAACTGGATCATACGGCAGTGTAGACTCATAATCCAATTCAAAGCAGATAATGTGAATTTTCTGCTTTGATAATCTGGATTATATGGCAGTGTAGAAGGGGCCTGAGGGGTTACTTGAGAGTTCTGGTTACTTTAGAGTTCTGGTTGCTTGAGTTCATGTTCATGAGGCTGCTTCTACGCTGCCATATAAAATCCAGATTTCCCATCGTGGTCAACTATGAATCGCACATATGGTAGTTTCTGTGCCTGAGCAGACAGCTTCGGAACCTTCTAGAAAGATTTGAAAAACTTTGGTGGTTGGCCCCGCCCACGCTCCCCTTGCGAGTATAAGTAGCAGGTGGGTGGTGCCACCACCTCAGTTCTTCTTATCCGCCGCTATTGCAGCAGTTTAGGAATCTCTTGCTCTTTAGACTAGCTTACTTTTACATTTAGAGACTAGGATTAGTTCTGACTATTGTCTTATTTTTATTGGGCTGAAATCCAATAAGTGGATTGAAGTGGATCATATGGCAGTGTAGACTCATATAATCCAGTTCAAAGCAGATAATGTGGATTTTCTGCTTTGATAATCTGGATTATATGGCAGTGTAGAAGGGGCCTGAGAGGTTACTTGAGAGTTCTGGTTTCTTGAGAGTTATTTTCATTGGGCTAAAATACAGATTATCTGCTTTGAAGTGGATCATATGGCAGTGTAGACTCATATAATCCAGTTCAAAGCAGATAATATGGATTTTCTGCTTTGATAATATGGATTATATGGCAGTGTAGAAGGGACCCGAGAGTCTATTTTTCTTTCAGACATGGTCTATCTTTGTGTATAGAATCAGTAGCCACAATAAATTTGTATTCTGTCCTCTTCGCACTTTCTACAGTATAGTATTACTGATGTGCAAGGCTTTGGTAGGAGTTAAGGAATCATAAAAGCTGTTTTAAGAAGACCTGATGTGAGTCCATTTCCTACACAAAGTTTGGAGAGGAAAGAGTATAAGGCTGGGGATACTGTAGACATTACAAAGACTTCTACAGGAAAGCTTTTGACAAAAGTTCCTAGAATTACTTTTACCATCTTCACATCCTTTACCAAATGCAGTGATTACCAACCTCAGCAACTACAAGGTAGCTTTTGAAATAGAAATATTTTGGAGTGTAGAGAGATAAGCAGGAATATGATAAAGACACTTGATTATCAAAATTAAATTTTCTAATGGACCCAGCAGGCTACTTATCCTGAATGGAAATGACTTTTGCACTGGTTTGTCCCTTTTAGCTAAGCATCTCAGCATTGCGTACATCTGTTTCTTAGGCAGTCGCTAGTTGAGTTGCTGATGAAGCCAAAGCCTATGTAGCTTCAGAATTTGGTGCCAAGGGACTATTTCCTGTCTCCTTTTGCATTAGTTGATTAAAGAAACCTGTTAATCATGGTAGCCAACACAAGTTACCATGTAGAGCAACAGTGTTAATTCTTAATATGCCTGAAGTATTCACCAGCTCTGGAAAAACTGCCAAACCTCTTCATTTCTAGGGTGCCAGCTTTAAGATATTCTGCACACAGAATAGACCCACAGTTAAAGATCCACTTTAACTGATCTACAGAAGTTTTGTACTTTGTAGGAACCTGTAGTTTTGTGCCTAGCCTTTGCGAACTGAGAGTGCACCAGAGAAAGCATCCACTGCCAAATTGGCAAATCACCACTCACGATAGGCTGAACTTGAAGGATTTCTTCTATACCTCCAAGGAACCTGAGTTTCGGAAGCAACCTTGTACCAAGTCAGACAGATTGTTCATCCAATACAATACTATCTGTTGTGATTGACTTCTAATGTCTTGGGAAGAGAGATTTCTAATTACCTCTTCTTTGAAACAGGGCTTCTTAGACTTTTCCTCTTGGGACACCTTTTGGCCCAATAATTTTTTTACGTAAATAGATTTATTATTATTTATCGTGCCAGGAGCGAACCAAACAGTTGTATTGCATTTTTAAAAAACACACAAAGTTTGCAAACTTTGCATTCTATTAAATATCTTTTGACCAGTAGCTGGCCACTTGGAGTGCCTCTGGTGTTGCTATAAGAAGGTCCTCCATTGTGCATGTGGCAGGGCTCAAGTTGCATTGTAGTAGGTGGTCTATGGTTTGCTCTTCTCCACATTCGCATGTTGTGGATTCCACTTTGTAGCCCCATTTCTCAAGGTTGGCTCTGCATCTTGTGGTGCCAAAGCACAGTCTRTTCAGCGCCTTCCAAGTCGCCCAGTTTTCTGTGTGCCCAGGAGGGAGTCTCTCATTTGGTATCAGCCGTTKATTGAGGTTCTGGGTTTGAGCCTGCSACTTTTGGACTCTCGCTTGCTGAAGTGTTCCAGCGAGTGTCTCTGTAGATCTCAGAAAACTATTTCTTGATTTAAGTCGTTGGCGTGCTGGATGATACCCAAACRGGGTGGGCCAGAGATGTCACTGCCTTGGTCCTTTCACTATTGGTTGCTACTCCCCAGCRGATGTCAGGTGGTGCAATGCTGGCTAAACAGTATAATTTTTTCCAGTGGTGTAGGGCACAGACRCCCTGTGATAATGTGGCATGTCTCATTAAGAGCCACATCCACTGTTTTAGCGTGGTAAAATGTGTTCCACACTGGGCATGCATACTCCGCAGCAGAGTAGCAAAGCGCAAGGGCAGATGTCTTCACTGTATCTGGTTGTGATCCCCAGGTTGTGCCAGTCAGCTTTTGTATTATATTGTTTCTAGCGTCCACTTTTTGCTTGATATTTGTGAGAGAAGCCTCCACACAGGATTGCAAGACATCTGGGCGTCCCCTGGGCAACATCTTCATAGATGACTGATTCTCTCACTGCACAAGAAACCAGAAGCAACTTGCAGCATGCAACCGACCAAGCAAACCAACCAACATAAATAGATATATATATAATAGATATGAAAATCATACAATTACTGAAAACACCGGGAGCTCAGGGTGGCGCAGTGGGTTAAAATCCTGTGCCGGCAGGACTGAAGACCCACAGGTCGCAGGTTTGAATCCGGGGAGAGGCAGATGAGCTCCCTCTATCAACTCCAGCTCCTTATGAGGGGACATGAGAGAAGCCTCCCACAAGGATGATAAAAACATCAAATCATCCGGGTGTCCCCTGGGAACGTCCTTGCAGACAGTCAATTCTCTCACACCAGAAGCGACTTGCAGTTTCTCAAGTCGCTCCTGGCATGACAAAAACAAAAACAACTGATAACAAATCAACATTGGCAAAGCTTGTTAAACAGGCAGGTTTTCCTTTTTGTAAAGTCCAACTGAAGTATCTTCAGAATCAACTGTAAACCATTTCACAACAGATTTGTCTAAGTGTTTAAAACAGCAACCAGATTATATTTAGAAAGAAAATTGGGACCCCAACATTGAGCTGAGAGGGGCCCCATTTGGGGTCAGGACCCACAGTTTCAGAAACACTGCTCTAGAACAATATCTGAAAACCACTATTTCAGAGCATTGGGTCTGTTTTTCGGCCATTGACATATTTAGTAGACAACCACTGAATTGTTCCCTCCACAAACTCTTCCCCTCGATATGCCCAATCTTCCTCCATTTCGAGTTGATCCGCCTCCATATTAACCAGGGAATTCCTTTTCTGTTTTGCAAAACATCCCTCAATGATATGCTGGTCATGTATATATGTAGTGAAAATTATCATCAGATTGTGTTTTCTTCTTTGCTTGTTAGCCATGTGTCAACAACTTGTAGTATCATTCCACAGTAACAGATTTGCATCGCTATGTTTTTACTGTTAAAACATTCAGGTTTTGGTCATTGGGGCTGCATACTTCAAATGAGATCAGGAGTTACTGGCAAATATTTTCCAGTCCTTGGAGATGGAATTATTTTGTTTAAATACAGTTGACTAAAATAGACCAAACACACACACACAGAGTTAGGTTACTTTTCAAAGATCATTGGACACACCCAGGTGACGATCTTGAACATACACAAAACCAGACAATAGGGAAACTAACTCACATGACATCTGGCAAGATTTGCAGCAAGCTCAGCTTCACCCTGTAGCCGAGGGCTTTTAAGGTCTTGACTGCAAGACTGAGCAGGTCTGTTTTGAATTTGTTAAATGCTAATGTGTGGGTTCTTTTGTTCTAGTTGACTAGATGGCTGTGGAGGACTGAAGATAGTTAGTAAGAGGCTTAAGGTAGTTGTTAGCGATGAATCTTCTGGATGGCAATGTTTTGAGTGCAGAGATATAGTGCCAGTGTGTGTATTAACCATGCAATCCAAACAGGGGTATTTATTTCCATGTTCACAAGGCTTTCCATTTTCAGCAATGTTACACTATTTTCTATACACTGCAGGGAGGGTTGTGTATTATGTATGTGTTCTCTTTAACAATTAGCAACCTGCTGGGGAGTTATTAAATGTTTATTTGCGGGAAGACTTATTTTTAATATGAGTTGATTTTTGGCAGTGATTTACAATATGTTTTCAAAAATATAATAAAACCACAAATCAGTACAATGACAACTGGCAAATGTGAGTGTAAAGCAGTGAATAAAAACCATGTGTTAACAAAGTCCAACAGCAAGAGATGAATTTAAATCTTGGTGGATTAAAATAATCACGGTCAGTATCTGCTGAACATGGGGATCAAACTAGAACCCCATAAATCTAACCCCCTTAAAAGGATCTTTTCAGTGGACTATGAGGGTTGAATGAAAAATAATGCATCTGCCTTCATAATCCTCAACAGATGGCAGGTACTGGCTTGTTCAGTAGACTCTCTACAGTTCCATTTTGGTGGGAAGTCTTAGCATTGAACGGTTGTGTTGTTAAAGTGCGAAGTATGGAATCCTGCGCAGACGGTCGGTCAATGCGACTTAAGCAACATGCAGTCATTGAATTCTTGACAGCAGAAGGTGTCACCCCAAAGGACATTCATCAGAGAATGCAAACTGTTTATGGTGATTGTGTTAATGTGAGTACTCTGCGTCGTTGGGCGAGTAAGTTTAAAGATGTTGAGGTGAGAACATCTGACTTGCATGACAAACAAAGAGTTGGACGTCCTGTGACAGCAACCACCGAATTTCACAAGCAAAAGGTTGACAGATTGATTCAGGACGATCATCGCATCACTCGGAAATTTCAAGCATAATGGCAGCAGTGTTCTGGGATGCAAATGGTGTTATCCATGTTGATTTCCCTGAACGTGGAACAACAATAAATTCAAAGTGTTACATCACAATGCTGTGACCTTTGAAATGATGGCTAATAAGGGTCTGAAAAGCAAAGGGAAATGTTTTCCTGCAGCATGACAATGCCAAACCACACACTTCATATGCCACCATAGAAGAAGTTCAGAGACTGGATCTCATCACCATACGGCATCCTCCATATACTCCAGATTTAGCAACGCCTGACTTCTATCTCCCAATAATGAAAGAAGATCTGCGGGGACATCATTATGCTTCTGATGAAGACGTTGAGAGAACTGTGAGATGCTGGTTGCGGAAACAGAGTGTTGACTTCTTCCGTGGCAGCTTCAGAAAACTTATTTATTGTTGGCAGAAATCTATCCAATTGTCTGGTGATTATGAGGAAAAGTGAATAGTGGTAGTTAAAGAACACATTCTAAGGATTATTTCTGCATTTGATTTATTAAAATATTCCCATCCAAACCCAAGTAACGAAGGTGGTGGCATTACTTTTCATTCAACCCTTATATATGTACTGTTTCAGATAATTTGAATCCTCCTTCCCCAAAAGCAATGAGGTTAAATGAGTGACAAGTTATGACTACTTCCTAGTTTACTAGGATTTTAGATACTATATATATATATATATATATATATATATATATATATATATAGTGCATATGTTATGAGTTTATGGGAATATCTGAGATGTTGGACCTTAGGGTGAGGGAGGTGGTTGTGCCCACACTGGAACACATTGAGATTTGACTGAGGGAACTCAACTTTGATCTTGTTTCACATTTCCCATAACAGGAAAATCATATTACCACACGAATACACTCAAATGTATGTGTTGGACTGTGGCTGTGCTCCATCTCCCATTGCTTGTTCAGCAGCATGCTGTATGGAATACATGGGAAACAGATTTCCATTTAATTTATTTGTTTATACAATTGCATATTTGGTAGGATTCTTATTTAAAGCAAGAAGCAGTTGTCACTTATAGGGTCTATTGCAGTTCCCTTTTTATGAATTTTCTGGTGTATAAGAAGACTGGGCGTATAAGACGACCCCCAACTTTTCCAGTTAAAATATAGAGTTTGGGATATACTTGCCGTATAAGACTACCCCTCTTCCAACGCAAACCAAATAAAAACTTAAAAAACACCAGATTTGAGTTCAATATGGTAATTTTCCTACCACCGTACCTCCTTCTCTGCCTCTCAGATCTCGCACATACGTGCCTGCACCACTTCACTGCAGTCCTCAGGAGCGAGATCTGAGAGGCAGAGGAGGTACAGTAATAGGATACAAGGGTGGGCCAGATGGGTGAAAGAGGCGTATTTTTCTGGACACAGAGCCACTCTATCTCTTTTTTCCATACCCCAGGCGTCCCAGAAGCCTGCAGCTTGCTTTGCCCTTCACTTACACCTTCCTGGTGAGGCAACCCTCACCTCATCATCGGGACCTCGTTAAGTCATTTATTTCCACCAATCCTGGTGAATGAATTTTCTTCTACCGTACTTGTACAGTGCCACCCTTGTTGCTTTCATACGGTCGCCGCGTATGGCGGGGATGCAGCTGCGGCCATTTTTGAGCTCCCTCCACCATATACGGCGACTACAGATTCTCCAGTCTGGCTCGGAAGTTTCAGCACCTGCTCTATAAGATAAAACCCAGTGTATTAGACGATCCCCAACTTTTGAGAAGATTTTCCTGGGTTAAAAAGTAGACTTATACACCAGAAAATACAGTAATTGGATTTAAAAAATCTAGTTATGGTCATTATTTTACATCTGATCATGGAGATGAAACTAACACCTCATGATTGCAGGGAGGGAACTACATAATTAGTAACTGGAGCAAGGGAAGAGTACATCATAATTCTTCTCCCTTTCCCCATTTATGTCTTGCCTTCCACCCTAAAACCAGGACTTGCTACTATTTTGTGCCCCAGATGTGTGCACATGTGCCTCCAGTCCCCTGTGAACCTATGATGATCCCATGATTTCATAGGCTTTTCTTAGGTAAAGAATCATCAGAGATGGTTTTAGCAGTTCCTTCCACTGAAATATAGGCTACAGCACCTGGTATTTGTTAGTGGCATCCCATCCATCCCTGCTTACCTTCCAAAATCAGATGTGTTCTGGTGCCTTTAGGTCAGTGATACTCAACCTGGGGGTCCCCAGATGTTTTGGCCTTCAACTCCCAGAAATCCTTACAGTTGGTAAACTGGCTGGGATTTCTGGGAGTTGAAGGCCAAAATATCTGGGGACCCACAGGTTGAGAACCACTGCTTTAGGGTATTTTGGTCTACTCCAGGAAACTTATTTCAATTAAACATTGAACACTATTGGTATTGATACCTTTTCTGTCTTGAATGTGGAGTTCCTAGTTTCTCAACGGCCTTCTTTTTGGAGTTGCCAGCCTCTTCTCCTTGGCCTCAACCATTCTACTGTTGTGATCAACAGTAGACTGAATGGACCTTGTGGATTCTTCCACTTGCCATGTCTTTCTTTTAAACCTTTTCCTTGCTGATAAATTTCCGAGCTACGCAATTCCATTCTATGTCCTCCTTGCCAATTCATGGGGTAAATTCAGATTTCATCCTTGCATTACCAAATGGATCTGTTCCCAAGGTTTTCCAGATGTGCTGTTTTCACTGTCATTTGCCTCTTGATTGCTCAGAACTGATAACAATCTATTTCTCCAGCTCTGAGAACTTACTGGTATGGCAAAAGTATTCAAGTATGGCAAGCTTTCTGAAGTTTGAAGTTTGTTGTTTTAAGTGGAGCATGGTAACTTGAGAGGGCCCCGATGAACATATGCAGCCCTTCTAGACAAGATATTAAGAGTTACAAGCTGTAAATTGGGTTAAGACTGGAGAGGGGATTGGGGAGGGGGCGGATGTAAATATAGGCTGGAATGAATATTTGCAAGCAGGTTTTATTTGAGGCAAATTTGGGTATGTGGGAAAATGTCTTTTTGACTAGAAAAGATGAAAACAAATGAATAAACAAAGCAAATGCCTCAAAACCAAATAGAACACAGTAGATCAAAGAGACAGTCTTTTAGGAATGCAAGTGAGCCCTTAACCAGTCTTAATGGACAGAGAACTGCTGACTTGACATATGTCAGCCTGTATTTTTTTTTTTGTTCTTAGCAGTCTGCATAGAGTAAGGGTCGGCACTGGGAACAGATGTGGGTTTTCGACTAAGGCCTTATTTTTGAAAAGCCGCTCTGCTGTTTAAATATTGCCGGACTTGTTCTACAATAGAATAAGGTCTGCCTAAGGTGGCGGGTTCAAGGCAATGACAGTGGCAGATCAATTGGTGAAACAAATTATGTCCCTTCTGTTGGAGGGGGAAAGTAACTGGTTGTGAGCTCTAAATCAACCAATTCCTATTGGTGTAGTAAAGGATGCCGTCTTATTGCCTGTCCTAAAGTATGACTCCGCTACTAGTCTAGTCATCTTCAAAATGCGAACTGGAGAGGAAACTTCTATTGGGGTATTGTTTTTCATCAGGCATGAAAATGTCTTTGTAGTATTAACAGATGTGGGGCTGTGGGGGCACAATGGTTTCAGCCATTGAGCAGCTGAACTTGCTGACCGGAAAGTTGGCGGTTCAACTCCGCGGGATGGGATGAGTTCCTGCTGTTAGCCCCAGCTCCTGCTCACCTAGCACTAGTTCAATAGGAACTGCATCAGCGGGAAGGTAAATAGGGCTCCATGCAGTCATACCATCCATATGACCTAGTAGGTGTCTACAGACAACATAAGCTCTTTGGCTTAGAAATGGATACCACCCCCCAGAGCCAGAGATGAAGGGGAAGCCTTTACCTTTATCTGTGTATGATGACAACATTGTCTGTGCGCATTGAGAAGAAGATCTACAAGCCACTCTAAACACCTTCACAGAAGCATACGAGAAGCTCGGGTCTGTCATTGAACATCTTTTTTTTTTTCCAGGAAAACATTGTTTATTTTAAGTGCCCCCCCACACACAATACAGAGAAGTCAAAAACTGCATGTGTCCATCAAAACATGGTAAAAATGATTTTTTTTCTTTCTTTTTTTTATTGAGAAAGAAAAATAATAACATATTTGAACAGATAATACTTGTCTATTGTAGGCATACATTATAGTGACATATTTCAATATTATCTATTCGCATTCTTTACAAGTTTATTCATATTACATTTTTATTATTATTATTTTCTTCTTTCTTTTTTTTCCCCCCTCCTCCCACCACCCTTTCCTACCCCTCCCACCACATTTCTCTCTATATCTTTATTTTTAACCACGCACACAACTTTTGCAGTCTTTGTACAATTTCTATGCTGGCTTCGCCTTCTTCTACCCATTTCATATATGTTGCCCATTTCTCTTTAATTTCTTCCGTTTTGTCCTGTGAATCTTCTTGGGTTATACATTCAATAATATCTGATTGGACTTGTTCAAATAAATAATTATTCCAATTTTCCAAATTCCATTTTTTTTCATCTCTCCACCCCCAGGCTATTACTGCCTTACCTGCTATAAATCACCAGCCAACCCCTTTCCAATGCCAGAGATACAGCTTAATGGTGTAACATTAGAAAATGTTGACCATTTCCACTACCTTGGCAGCCACCTCTCCACCAAAGTCAACATTGACACTGAAATAACACCGCCTGAGCTCTGTGAGTGCAGCATTTTTCCGAATGAAGCAGAGAGTGTTTGAGGACCGGGACATCTGTAGGGATACAAAGGTGCTTGTTTATAAAGCTATTGTCCTCCCAACCCTGCTATATGCCTGCGAAACGTGGACTGTCTACAGACGTCACATGCAACTCCTGGAATGATTCCATCAGCGCTGCCTCCGGAAAATCTTGCAAATCTCTTGGGAAGACAGGCGGACAAACATCAGTGTGCTGGAAGAAGCAAAGACCACCAGCATTGAAGTGATGGTCCTCCGCCATCAACTCCGCTGGACCGGCCACATTGTCTGGATGCCTGACCACCGTCTCCCAAAGCAGTTGCTCTACTCCGAACTCAAGAATGGAAAACTGAATGTTGGTGGGCAGGAAAAGAGATTTAAAGATGGGCTCAAAGCCAACCTTAAAAACTCTGACATAGACACTGAGAACTAGGAAGCCCTGGCCCTTGAGGTCAGCTGTGACCAGCAGTGCTGTAGAATTTGAAGAGGCATGAATGGAGGGCGAAAGAGGCGAGTTCAAGGCAATGAGGAAGGTGCATCAAGCCAACCCTGACCGAGACTGCCTTCCACCTGGAAACCAATCTTCTCACTGCGGGAGAAGATGCAGATCACAGTCCATAGTCACCTACGGACCCACCAGTACACTGATCCTGGAAGACTATCCTACTTGGCCAACGAGGGATTGCCTAAGAAGAAGATCTGTGTTTCATTGTTTCAAGGCATTTGATATTTGCCTTGTGTCTGTATAAGCTGGAATCCGCCCTAAGTCCCCTCAGGGAAATAGGGCGGAATATAAAGTGTTGTTATTATTATTACTATTATTAAAAGATAATTCATACAGAGATACTTCTGATGAAAATCAACCAATCTCTGCACATAGACATATTGAGCAGTCAGGGACACAAAAAACACATTAGAAAGATTTTATGTTAAAGGTTAACTAAATAAAAGAATGTAAAGAATCTGGATAGACATGATGCAATTTGTTGTTTCAATGATTCAGAGACAGTTTTGGAATGAATCTGTTTGTATGTTATCTCACATACAAAGCAGATGTATTGGCCACACGCACACAATCTGTATTACGGGCAATGCTTTTTTTTGTCATTGTCTGTGGGTTAACCTGAGTGTCACAAAGAGTATATAAGCTTTTAATGTCTCCAGAAGTCTTGTTCTGGATAGATGATAAACAGACTCATGGTGGAAAGGGGGATAAGGAAAAGCTGTCTAATGGTGAAGTTATGGCAGGCATGGGCAAACTTTCTAACTTGGGGGCTGCATGGCGGGCTGGAGCAGGGTGGACGAGCCAAGAGGAAGGGGGTTGTCCTCTAGCCCCCTCCCTGCCCTTTCCTCACATTCCTCTTCTCTTTCAGAGGCAGAAAGTGAAGCAAAGATGGGAAATGTTTGGATCCCAAAAGGGTTGGCCTTGGCCAGGATGGGATGGTGGGTAAGCGAGAAAAAAGTGTATCCATTAGACCCTTTATTGCCTACTCCTAATATAGAATCCTAGAAAGGGACGAGACCCGCAAGGGCCACCCTGTCCAACCCCCTGCCATGCAAGAAGGCACAATCAAAGCCTCTGTGGAAAAGCCTCCAGAGAAGGAGATCCTACTACACTCCGAGGCAGCCTATGACACTCTCCAACAGCTCTTACTTCCAGGAAGTTCTTCCTAATCTTTTCAGTCAGATCTCTTTCCCTGCCATTTGAAATCATTGCTCTCTTGTGCCCTGGTCTCTAGAGCAGCAGAAATTCAGTTTTCCCCTTTTTCCTCCTCAATGGGGCAACCTTTAAAATCTTGAAACATGGTTCTCATGTTCCCTCTCTACCTTCTCTTCTCAGAGGTAAACATCCCCCAGGAGGAAAGGAGGAAGGAAAAGATAAGGGGAGGGGGGGGGGAAAGAGATGGATGGAAAGAAGGAATGGTGGAAGGAMATGGAGGGAGGAGGGAAAGAGAGAAGGGAGGAAAGRCAAAAGGAAAGGAAAGGAAAGGAAAGGAAAGGAAGGAAGGAAGGAAGGAAGGAAGGAAGGAAGGAARGAAGGAAGGAGAAAGGGAAGGAGGGAGGGAGGAAGGACAAAAAGGTGGAAGGGAAGGAAGGTGAGAGGGAGAGGGGAGGGGAGGAGGAAGGAAARRGAAGGAAGGAAGGAAGGAAGGAAGGAAGGAAGGAAGGAAGGAAGGAAGGAAGGAAGGAAGGAGAAAGGGAAGGATAGGATGGTGAGAGAGAGGAGGGTCTGGGAAAAGAGCCCATTTGAATTTGCCCATACTAGAGCTATGGAGTCTATATTTTAGTCCTAAAACAGAATATGAGAGATTGCATATCTGATTGCATGTAAGACTTTAAGGATATTTCCTTGTTCTATTTATTATTATTATTATTATTATTATTATTTTATTTATATACCTTATTTATATACCGCCTTTCTCAGCCTTAAGGCGACTCAGGGCGGTTTACAAACGGCACAATTCGATGCCCTCCCAACATAAAAAGCAATTAAAAACAATTAGCACAAATAACATCACACAAAGCAGATAATAATAATAATAATAATCTTTATTTATACCCCGCCACCATCTCCCCAAGGGACTCGGAGCGGCTTACATGAGGCCAAGCCCAACAACACATCAATAAAAACAACAAGCAATAAAAACAGCAAGCAATAAGCAAAATAAACAATACAATTAATATAACTCACATATAGACAAAACACAAGAGATTTAAAAACCTAAGTTAAAACCAATAAAAACATAAATCCTCAGGGTTCTACCTATCTCAAGTGTGCTTTTCTAAAGATTGAGAGATCCATGTCACAACTGAGATGATGGAAAGGTAATGCGATAGAGCGAGAGAAGAGAGAGAGTTAGGAGAACTCAAAACATCAATCCACTGAAGAAATACTGGGCTAGACACCAGGAAATACTGAGAGACCCCAGAAAGCCTTTGCCAGTCCTTTAGTTCAGTGGCAGTGTTGATTTAGGTGGACACGTTGTCTGAACTGGTACAAGTCCATGAAGAAATCCCGTGTTCTTGTAAGATGCTTGCCATGGGGCTATCCAGGAGGTCAACTGGCAACTATTTCAAATTGTAGGCTGTAGCCAGAAACATACTATTTAGACTTAAAGACTGTAGTTAACTTAGATATAGAATGTATGTGCGTGCACCTTAGACCTGCCTGTCGACTTATGGCAACCCATCAATTTCATCAAGATATCTTAGATGCAGAATACCCAGAGGTGGTTTGACCAGTTCCTCCCTCTGAAATATAATTGACAGTATTTGTTTTTCATTGGCAGTCTCCTACTCAAATGCTAATCATTATTGACCCTGCTTAGTGGGTTGTTGTAGGTTTTTTCGGGCTATATGGCCATGTTCTATAGGCATTCTCTCCTGACGTTTTGCCTGCATCTATGGCAAGCATCCTCAGAGGTAGTGAGGTGAGGTCCTGCTTAGCTTTGAATATCAGATGGGACCTGGTATTTTAAGTCAGTTAGGCTAAAGTTAACATAGAACCAGTGTTAAAACGTGAAATATTTTATTGTTTTGTTTCAGTTTGGAGCCCCCGGTGGCGCAGTGGGTTAACCCGCTGAGCTCCTGAGCTTGTTGACTGAAAGGTCGCAGGTTCAAATCCAGGGAGTGGCATGAGCTTCCATTGTCAGCCCCAACTTCTGCCAACCTAGCAGTTCGAAAACATGCAAATGTGAGTAGATCAATAGGTAAAGGTAACAGCGCTCCATGTAGTCATGCTGGCCACATGGCCTTGGAGGTGTCTATGGACAACACTGGCTCTTCAGCTTGGAAATGGGGATGAGCACCGACCTCTAGAGTCGGATATGACTGGACTTAATGTCAGGGGGAAATCTTTATCTTTACCTTCAGTTTGAAATATTAAGGGCAGAGACTTGCCACTCAAGCCAGCCTTGTTGTGCTTGCTCCAGTCAGGTTTTAATAAGGCTTTTTTCCTGACATTAAGATTGGGGGAGTGATGGCCCTCCATTCTTTTCGGTCATCCTATCTAATCTTTCCTCACATCAAGTACTCATTCCACAAGCTTCCATCCCCTCCCCAGTAGTTTTTTTTTCCAATTTGTATTTAAAGAAAGCAAGCTTCTCTGTTTTCTCCAAGCGGTTCTTGGCATGGAGCCCACTTAACTTTTTGCAATGAGTCTCAAGCAACATCTGCCTTGCCCATTAAAATGACCCCCCCCCCTCGCCTTACACTGGCCATGAGCCCATGTGTTTGCTGCAACTCATTAATGACAATTTCCTTCCCAAAGCGAAAAGTTCACTGAGCTCTAAATTGGATTGTAGTTCCTCACATCTATATCATACTGTATATAAGATCTGCGGTATAAGCAGACCTGGCTCCGTGTGTCTGGCCAGTGGAAAATAAAAGAGGCCTACATAACATGGTGGGAGACTTGCCTTGGCCAAGACTGCGGTGATTCAGGAGCAGTGGCAGACAGTGATGCAACATGGGCCGCCTCTCCTCTGTCACAGCTGCCATGTATTACTAGTGGAGGGGCTGCCAGTCAGTGTGCTGCATTCATATTATTCAAAATGCTGTGAAGATCCAACTCCCTTGTTGCAATTGTCTGATTTGGTGAAAAGATAATATCAGTGGCATCGTGTGACAATGGATGCTAATTATAGTGTGACCAGAGAGTTTCAGTGGACCCATCTCTATTGGCTTATTTTATTTTATGTTACAGAAGGACTAAGGGGGAGATCATCTGGAGTTTTGGAGTACAGGGTCATCTGTACGCAGATGATGTCCAACTCTGTAACTCCTTCCCACCTACTACTACATTGCAGCACACCCAAATACCTGGCAGTTACTCTGGACCGTGCTCTGACCTACAAGAAGCACTGCCTGAATATCAAGCACAAAGTGGGTGCTAGAAATAATATCATACAAATGCCAACTGGCACAACCTGGGGATCAAAACCAGACACATTGAAGACATCTGCCCTTGCGCTTTGCTACTCTGCTGCTGAGTACGCATGCCCAGTGTGGAACACATCTCACCACACTAAAACAGTAGATTTGGTTCTTAATGAGACATGCCACATTATCACGGGGTGTCTGCGCCCTATGTCACGCTGCCAGGGCTCTACCTTATTTAGGTAGAGGTGAACCAAACTCCCAGTTTTATCAAACAGTTTAATTAAAACAGCACTTACTTGCTGGCTGTTTTAATAGACCAAAACATAAAGCTAGCACCCAGCCACAGAATAAACAAAAACTGATAGCAAAAAACAACTCCGTAGTCAAAAGGGTCCAGTTCAGTGGTCAAATGCCGAGAGTTCAATAAACAAAGTCCAGGGATCAAGAGTCTATACCGTAGTCAAAAGCCAGTCCAAAGGTTCAAGGTTCCAGGATTCCAAGATTACAGGAGACAGGTCAGGATACTGAAAAATCCAACAGAACTGGGAGGGAAACCAGCAGCATCCACCACCAAAATACAACAGATACTTTCTCCCAAAGATCAGTCTTATGGTTAGCTCCTTAAATCCAGTAACACCCAGCTGCAACCCATTTCCTGCATACCTCCACCCATGAACTCCCACTTACAGATTACCAAACCCTCTAGAACCCTCTAAACCCTCTAGAACTAATACTAATACTTTTCCCCAGCTCGAGAAATGACACCCTTAGCCATATATATAGCAAAGGTAAAGGTTTCACCTTGACATTAAGTCTAGTAATGTCCGACTCTGGGGGTGGTGCTCATCTCCATTTCTAAGCTGAAAAGCTAGCAGTGTTTGTAAATGCCTCCAAGGTCATGTGGCCGGCATGATTGCATGGAGCGCCATTACCTTCCTGCCAAAGTTGTACCTATTGATCTACCCACATTTGCATATTTTTGAACTGCTATGTTGACAGAAGCTGGGGCTAACAGCAGGAGCTCACCCTGCTCCCACAGATTTGAACCACTAACCTTTTGGTCAGCAAGTTCAGCAGCTCAGCAGTTTAACCCACTGCACCACGGGGAGCTCCTAGCCATATCTATACTGGCTGTTTAATCCCAAACCCATGGCAGTTGGGGGTTGGAGTCCAACCGGGGGTGGCTCAACCCATTACACAAAGTAAGCATTCACAGTATAGTTGATTTTGCCCAGGGGCGCTCTCGGGGCGCTCTTGGGGGAAAATAGACCTTGACATATGCGAGTTGTAGTTACTGGGATGTATAGTTCACCTAAAATCAAAGAGCATTCTGAACTCCACCAATGATGGAATTGAACCAAATATGGCACACAGAACTCCCATGACGAACAGAAAATATATATCAATGAGTGGTTGGGGGGGCGGGGGCACAAAAATACTGTTTGCTTACCATTGAAAATAGGGCCGCCTCTGAGTCCAACCTTATGATTCGTTTAATTGTCACCATTCCAGGATGGCCACAGATCTGCATTTAATCTCCTGGATGTTGTGGGCACCTCACGTAGAGATGCCTGCATGACCAGAAAAATGGACAGAGTTGATCTCCTCGCTTTCATCCTGGTGGAGCTTCTACAGTTGTTGTCACTGGGCCTCTCGATAGTCACGAACTCACATTGAGCTCTTCAGCCAAATGGAAACAGGAACGATGGTGATGGGGCATGACTATTCCCTTTTCCATGTCCTGATGACTTCAAGGAAAAGGGGGTGATGGTGAAGCTCTTGTGGACAGAGGCCTGGTCTGAATCAAATTTGATCCAGTTGCCCACACTACCCTGAAGTTATAGATTTGTTTTGAAGTTTCAGCCAAACTCTGGATCCCCTGACTTTTCCTAATGTGGAGCTCAACTGATCCAGTTTATCCTATGATATCTATTGAAAACTCAGAAATGTAGTAGGGGCAACCAGGATGAGTACGAGTTATATTGCCCATATACATATGTGAGTCCTTCAAATAAGGAGGATTTCCTAGCAGATTTTTGTTAGTGCCAATGAGCATGTTTTGCTTTTATTTGTTTATTTTAGTTCCATTAATTTTGTTACAGAATTATTTTTGTTTTATGTATTGTCGAAGGCTTTCATGGCTGGAATCACTAGGTTGTTGTAGGTTTTTCGGGCTATGTGGCCATGTGCTAGAAACATTCTCTCCTGACATTTCGCCTGCATCTATGGCAGGTATCCTCAGAGGTTGTGAGGTTTTTGTTTTAACAGTGGAATCCTAACTGTCATTTTAAAACACAACAACGATCCAGGGACCACTGCAAAGAAGGTATTTTGTGTGTGTGTGTTTTTTTTTTTTTGAAAAAATAACCCACCAAACATCTGATGATGGTGGAAACAGGTGCCTGAGCTGGAGATATTGGTCTCAAAAAGGCAAATTCATATTTGGAATTGATTTTTTTAAAAAAGTATGGTCATTCCTGGAATATCTGGCTAATGGAGATGAGAAGCAACTCTAATCTGAGTCTGAAAATGAATTGGTAGCCAGCAGGTTGTAGCGTGATGCAATCCAACCTGTAGGCTGCGGTTAATACTCTGGCAGCTGCATTTTGCTTTTCAAAATCCCCTTGCCAGCTTGGCACAGTTCTGGTAGATGACATTGTGCAAAAGCCAAGGTGGCAGTGAGCCAAGGTGTTTCTCAATTACAAAAGTGGTAATGTTCAAAGTAGCCGTGTTAGTCCCTTGCAGCATAAAAGCAATAAACCAAGGGGAGCGGGGGAGAGAAGCGGAAATGTGGCAGCATCTTTAACTGCTTTTTAGTGTTTGCATAGGCTTTCATGGGTATATAAAACCACTTCTTCAGATGCAATCTGGACACTCTGTACTGCATCTGAGGAAGTGGGTTTATATCTAAGAAGGTTTATGTGAATATTAAAACCAGTTAGCGGTAAACGTGCTGTTACATTTCCTTTCTTCTTTCCCTTTCTTGTTTTCTAATGTTAGAAGTGGTAACATAAGCCTTAACCTGTCTTTCATGACACTTATCCTGACTTTGGCCCCTTCTACACTCTCCTTATATCCCAGGAATATGTTATTGCCCCAACTTTATTTCCCATCTCCATGGCTATGATACTTCATCTTGTTGACGGGAAGCTTCCCACCAGAGTGGAAATCATCTACCGGACAGATGGCAAGCTGTTTAACCTCAACAGACTGAAAGCAAAAACCAAGGTTACAACAACATCTGTTTTACTCCAATATGCTGATGACAACGTCGTCTGTGTGCATTCAGAAGAAGATCTACAAGCCATTCTAAACACCTTCGCAGAAGCATACGAGACGCTCGGCTGTCATTGAACATCGAGAAAACCAAAGTGCTCTTCCAGCAGACACCAGCCAATCCCTCTCCAAAGCCAGAAATACAGCTTAATGGTGTAACATTAGAAAATGTTGACCATTTCCGCTACCTTGGAAGCCACCTCTCCACAAAAGTCAACATTGACACTAAAATACAACACCGCCTGAGCTCTGCGAGTGCAGCTTTTTCCCAAATGAAGCAGTTTGAGGACCGGGACATCTGTAATGATACCAAGGTGCTTGCTTATAAAACTATTGTCCTCCCAACCCTGTTATAGGCCTGTGAGACATGGACCGTCTACAGACATCACATACAACTCCTGGAACAATTCCATCAGTGCTGTCTCCGGAAAATCCAACAAATCTCTTGGAAATACAAGCGGACAAATGTCAGCGTGCTGAAAGAAGCAAAGACCACCAACACTGAAGCGATGCTCTTCCGCCATCAACTCCGTTGGGCCGGCCACGGTGTCCAGATGCCCGGACACCATCTCCCAAAGCAGTTGCTCTATTTCAAACTCAGGAACAGAAAATGGAATGTTGGTGGGCAGGAAAAGAGATTTAAAGATGGGTTCAAAGCCAACCTTTAAAACTGGCATAGACACTGAGAAATTGGAAGCCCTGGCCCTTGAGCAGTCCAGCTGGAGGTCAGCTGTGACCAGCAGTGCTGTAGAATGTAAAAAGGGCAAAAGAGAGAAATGTGCCAAGAGGAAGACCCATCAAGCCAACCCCAACTGGGTCCGCCTTCCACCTGGAAACCAATGCCCTCACTGCGGTAGAACAGGCAGGTCAAGAATAGGGCTCCACAGTCACCTATGGACCCACCGCCAATACACCGATCTTGGAAGACAATCCTACTCGGACAACAAGGGATCACCTAAGTAAGTAAGTAAATCTCAGGATCTGATTCCAGATTGTCTGCTTGTTTCAGATTATATGTCCATGGAGACTCATATAAACCAGTTCAAAGCAGATACCTGGGATTGGATCCTGGGATATAAAGACAGTGTAGAAGGGACCTTTGGCATCACTTGCTCTCAAGTGCTTTAGTAAACTGCTGGCTGGCTTAGCTCTCCTAGTTAAGAGAGGACATCTAGCACTTTTTTAATGGCATGGGGCACCTTTCCCCTTCACAGAATAACCAGGGCAGATTCATCAGACAAGTTAATAGCCTCGACAGCTTTTTCTTTTCAATGAAGCACTATAGCCCACAGGACAAAATTAACTAGGGGTTGTATCTACATAAGCAAATCCAGACTCCGAGTGGGTGGATTTTGCAATCCTGGTGGACTAAATTGCTTTCCCCATTCTGCGTTTCCAGTTCTCTACTTCTTGCATACATGCAGATGAAAAGCAAAAGGGGGAATGATCCCTAGATAGACGATTTGGCATGAACAGTGTACCTACAGCATCATAAAAAACCTTTAAAAATTCTGATAGCACCCAGGGCCACATGAAATTGGGATGTGAATTGAGGATTCTCCATACCCTTCATAAATTTAACCATGCAAAGAGCTTTTCAATGACATCTCATTGAATTAGCTGAATGCTTTGAATGCTGCATACAGAAAAGCTTACTGAAATACATTAAAACGGATTCGAGTCAACCTGAACGTTTTACTAAAAATAATGTCAGTAAAGGGGTGACTAATTAGTTTTCATATTAAACATTCGGGCCAGAATTGTATGGAATGTCAGAAAGGTGTTTTGTCATAGCATTTTTCTCCCATTCCCCTCTCATCAAAGGCATGGTTGCTATCAGCTTTGAAGGATTCCAAGGATACATCTACATTTTAGAATGTAAACGTGTTTGGCACCATGTTAACAAGCCTGGCTCAATGCATTGGAGTCATGAGAGTTGTAGTTTAGTGAGTCATCAGCACTATTTGGCAGAGAAGGCAAAAGACCTTGTAAAACTAAAACTATGATTCTAAAGCATTTTTTGTTGTTTATTCGTTCAGTTGCTTCCAACTCTTCATGACCTCCTGGACCAACCCACGTCAGAGTCGGCTGTGGCCACCCCCAGCTCTTTCAAGGTCAATCCAGTCACTTCAAGGATGTCATCCATCCATCTTGCCCTTGGTTGACCCCTCTTCCTTTTTCCTTCCATTTCCCCCAGCATCATTGACTTCTCCAAGCTTTCCTGTCTTCTCATGATGTGGCCAAAGTACTTCATCTTTGCCTCTAATATCCTTCCCTCCAATGAGCAGTCAGGCTTTATTTCCTGAAGTATGGACTGGTTGGATCTTCTCGTGGTCCAAGGCACTCTCAGAATTTTCCTCCAACACCACAGTTCAAAAGCGTCTATCTTCCTTCGCTCAGCCTTCCTTATGGTCCAGCTCTCACATCCGTTGGTTCTAAAGCAGTGGTTCTCAACCTGGGATCCCCAGATGTTTTTGGCCTACAACTCCCAGAAATCCTAGCCAGTTTACCAGCTGTTAGGATTTCTGGGAGTTGAAGGCCATAAACATCTTGTGACCCCAGGTTGAGAACCACTGTTCTAAAGCATTGTTGTTGTTCATTCATTCAGTTGTTTCCGACTCTTCGTGACCTCATGGACCAGCCCACGCCAGAGCTCCCTGTCGGTCGTCACCACCCCCAGTTCCTTCAAGGTTAATCCAGTCACTTCAAGGATGCCATCCATCCATCTTGTCCTTGGTCAGCCCCTCTTCCTTTTTCCTTCCATTTTCCCCAGTATAATTGTCTTCTCTAAGCTTTCCTTTCTTCTCATTATATGGCCAAAGTACTTCATCTTTACCTCTACTATCCTTCCCTCCAATGAGCAGTTGGACTTTATTTCCTGAAGTATGGACTGGTTGGATCTTCTGGTGGTCCAAGGCACTCTCAGAACTTTCCTCCAACACCACAGTTCAAAAGCATTAAACCATGGCAATCAAAATGCATTAATTCTATAGTGTAGACACACCCTAAAATGTTGAGAAGATGTTTCTTAAAGAGTGTCTGAGAGTATTTAATGTTATTTTTGAGTCCTAGGAAGGACTCTTTATGATATCCCAGTAGGCAAGTCATGCGGATCTTATTAAACATGATACACTGAGCATCAACCACAGTAACACAAGATATATTATTCAAATGAAAAACACCACCAAATAGGAAATCCATGAATACATTTTTTCTCTCATCCTGAGATTTCTAAGATGCGGGGACTCTATTCTGAATGCATCCTTTAATTTCTCTATTACAAACAAATAATAATAATAAAACTTTATTTATATACTGTTCTATCTCCCAGGGGGACTCAGGACAGTTTCCAAGCAACAACATCAAAACATACAGAGTCACAACATGAACAAAAAATAACAGTAACAGCAACATAAGCATGGAATTACCCAACAACACATAAATATAAAAAAAAAAATCCTGCCTGCTCTTCATGTCTATTTGTTAGGGCATGGAAAAGGAATGGGTCAGGACAATTAAAAAGGCTGGGTCAAGACTGATACAAATTGAAATAAGATGGGACCGGCATTTGGGTACAGTACTGTAATAGGTAAACGACAAAAGCAGGAACGGGCTATTTAGGAGAATGACTAGGGTAATATATAGGGGGCTAGGTCATGTCCAGATAGTGTCTGGGCTGAGCTAGCACTGGACACTCTCGAAGATTTGTTGGAACCACTAAGTCTTCAAACTTTTACAAAACGAAGGGAGGGATGGGGCCTATCTTATTTCTCTTGGAAGGGCGTTCCAGAGGTGGGGGGCCACCACCAAGAAGGCCCTGTCTCACATCCCCACCAATCGTGCTTGTGACGGAGATGGGACTGAGAGGAGGGCCTCCCCGGAGGATCTTAGAGTTTGCGCTGGTTCATAGATGGAGATAAGATCACGAAGATAGGCGGGGCCCAAACTGTTTATAAGTGCAGTCACTTATGATAGTGAATAGTGACTTATGAAAAAGAAAGAAAACCCCACACTTGGGGATACAGAGAGGCAGCAAAAAAAAAAGTTCTTCCATCCTCAACACTGGAAACCCTTATTGAGATCTTGCATAAAGTGGAATCCATTTTGCATAGATTGCTTAGAAATACATTAAATCCTTGCAATATAAGAGGTTTCTTGCTACATGAATTTTATTTGGCTGAATAACTAGCAATTTGCTAGCTTCCTATAATATCTGGAATGGTTTAGCTTTATATGCAAACCTCACAAGGTAGCCAGATGGAGGAGTGTGTACTGCTCCCTTTATAAAGGGTACCTCCAAGTGGTTGCTTGTTTCACTCTTGGGTCACTTTCATCCAAGACTTTTAAGGTGGAAGTGGTTTAGCACTCTCAAACAGGAGGATTTTTACATCACGTTGCTGCTATTTCATTTTCCTTCTATGTAATCCCGCAGGAAGGGGTAGGTACACCAAGGATAAAGTCTTCCCTGAGTATTGGCATGATCTCTCTGATCTTCCCTTAAAAATCTGTTGTATTCTGCTGCTATAGTAATACAACAATAAGGGAGCCAACCAAAGCATGTTGAATCATATCTGGCCATGGTAGTCCATGCCTTGGTTACTTCCTGTTTGGACTACTGCAATGCTCTCTACGTGGGGCTGCCTTTGAAGATAGTTCAGAAGCTACATCTTGTGTAGAGATCAGGAGCCAGGTTACTAACTAGACCACTGTACCATGAGAAGATGACTCCCATGCTGCAGCTCCACTTGCTGCCAATTTGCTTCCAGGCAAAATACAAAGTGCTGGTCATTACCTATAAAGCCTTAAACCAGGGGTCCTCAAACTTGTTAAACATAGTTCATCAGACTCCTAAAACTTAGCCATGTGGGACTACCATATAATAATAATAATAATAATAATAATAATAATCCTTTATTTGTACCCCGCTACCATCTCCCGAAGGACTCGGTGCAGCTTACAAGAGGCCGAGCCCAAATACAACAATAAAAACAGCAGCAATAACAACAAAAAAACCCTCAAAAAATGAAACAATAGCAAAGAATAGCAATAACATTAACAACACCCAATGACTCAATTAAAAACAATGGCCGGGCCAAATGTAATAATTAAAATTAAAAATTAAAAGTGCTGGGCATCACAAGGTAGAGTGTTTGGAGGGGGATGGGCATGCAGATATCCTGGATCTCTGATAAAGTGCGTTGGGACATAATGCTTGAGTTTCCTTATTATGGAAAGGCACACTGGAATAACCACGTTCCAGTGTGCCTTTCCGAGTTCCTTCTCTTTCGTCCGTCTGTCCTTTCTAGTCTCAGTTCCCAAGCTCTGGAAACAAGAGGCCTGATCTCTGGAGAGTGTTTGATAGAGACAGATGTTTCTATAATGGTCCAAATAAGTTTTGTGCCAATTCCAGAATTAGGGCTGGTTTCCACAAGCCATGTGTGCACTTGAAATTGCCTTTGCCTATGTCAGGAGCCAGAGGTATGTACAAAAGGGGTTGATATTATTTACATGAAAAAAACACATACAGTGTAAACTACTTGTTCCCCAATGAAACTTGATGTAATTTCGAGGGATCCAGCTAGTCCAACGCTTGGCAGCCAAGTTGCTCACTGGAACAGGGTACAGGGAGCGCACAACTCCTCTGTTACACCAGCTCCACTGGCTGCTTTATTCAATTCAAAGTGCTGGCTTTAGCCTATAAAGCCCTAAATGGTTCTGGCCCAGTTTACCTGTATGAACATATCTCCCTCCATGAACCACCAAGGACCTTAAGATCATCCGGGGAAGCCCTGTTCTCGGTCCCACCACCGGGTCTTCTCCGTGGTGGCCCCTTAGCTGTGGAACTCCCTCCCTAATGAGATCAGATCTGCCTCCTCCCTCCTGACCTTCTGGAAGAAACTCAAATCCTGGCTGTGGGATCAAGTGTTTGCAGAATAGACTGATTTGCTGGGGAAGATAATATTTTTAGTGGACTGCAGTGAACTGATTAGGATAACAATTGGAACCGGAGAACTGTTTTAATGTATATTTATAACTGTTTTAATTTATAGTAATTGTATTTTATGTTATGTTATTATATTGTGGCGGCAATGAATAATGTCTGTTGGAAGCCCTCTTGAGTCTCTCTTCGGAGGTTGAGAAGGACGGGATATAAATGTTCCAAATAAATAAAGAAATACATACATTTCCCCAGAAATAATACGATGGGTGGCATTTTTCTCCCCAATGTAGGTATTTATTTTTAATATCGCTCATTTATTTTCAACAGGTGAGAAATAAGGTTTTAAAAATTCCATAGAACTCTTATCTTGTTCCTTTTTAAACTCAAAACAGAGACACGGAAGGAGGGAAGAGTAAAATCATAACTGGGAATTTTTCACTTTTCTGGCAAGATTTTGTCAAGCAGTGCAGTATAAATGTAAACACCCAGGTTTAATTTTTTTTTTAGTCATGTCAGGAGTGACTTGAGAAACTGCAAGTTGCTTCTGGTATGAGACGCGCAGATGTTTTGATGTTTTTACCATCCTTGTAGGAGGCTTCTCTTATGTCCCCGTATGAGGAGCTGGAGCTAATAGAGGGAGCTCATCCGATCTCCCCGGATTCGAACCTGCGACCTGTCAGTATTCAGTCCTGCCGGTTTAACCCACTGCACTACCAGTGGCTCATCCAGGTTTAATTAAATTAAATTAATTAATTTTAAAAAAAAACTATATTACATTTATGGAGAAAAGTATGCTTGTTACAAGGTTTAATTAAATTGTAATAAACATACATTTTGCCATAAATGTAATATAGTTTTCAAAAAACTTTTGAAATATAAATAGTTATCTGTTCCAGTAATTTTCCAATCTCTGCTAGGAGTAGTCAGGCTAGGAAGTATGAAATAAGAAATTGCCATATTCCCTGATGTCTGTCTGAAAGACAAACTTGGAAAGGCTAGCATTAACACTAAAATACTATTGCAAATTAATGAAGAATATAATATGTTACAGTAAACTATTAAGGAATTATAAAATGCTAAGATATCAGTTAAACTTATGGAATTATTTAGGGTTATTAAAAATGTCCAGCAACAAGCTGAAATGATCAAAAATGTTTAAACATTGCTCAGAGGTAGTGTAACTCACATTTAACAATTAGACCAAGATATTTGAAAATCATGCTTGGACATTTTTTAAAAAGTGAATTGAGATGGCAAATAAAGTTTAGGAAGTAATTACTCTGTGTTGCTTTTCAAAAGAGAAAGTAGGAACAGGACGTACTCGGGTTGTTTCTTTCAAAGCCACCAATCGTAGAAGGATGCTGCTACCGAAGCAGTTCTCAGCAAGTGGTTGCAGCATAACAGAACGTTCTGTTTTTGGTTTGTCTGGTTTTGCATTTTATGCTGTTTGGAGGCCCTCCGATGCTTCTTATTCGTGGCTATCTGAGGGTGCATCTCCGCTGTAGAATTAATGCAGTTTGATACTACTTTAACTGCCATAGCTCAATGCTACGGAATCCTTGTAGTTTGGTGAGGTACCCCCACTCTCTGGCAGAGGAGGCTAAAGACTTTATGAAACTACTACCCGTCCCTTGCCACGTGTTGCTGTGGCCCACATGGGGGTTCTGTGTGGAAGCTTTGGCCCAATTCTACCGTTGGTGGGGTTCAGAATGCTCTGTGATTGTAGGTGAACTCTAAATCCCAGCAACTACATCTCCCAAATGACAAAATCATTTTTTTTTAGTGAAGGACATACATTGGATTGTTAGGTGTCTTTTGTCCAGATTTGGTGTCAATTCGTCCAATAGTTTTTGAGTTCTATTAAACCCACAAACAAACATTACATTTTTATTTATATACATAACCCTCCTGATTCCATAGCATTGAACTAGGGCAACTAAAGTAGAGTTAAACTTTCTACAGTGTAGATCAAGCATGGGTAAACTTTTTAGAAAGGGGGTTACATGCTGGGCTGGGCCGGATGGGCCAGCCTGGGAGAGGGGGGCAAGGGTTGGTGTGGGTTGTGTGTGGGGGCAATTGGTGAATGTGTGTGTGGGGGGGGGGAGAGAGGGGTTCACGCATAGCTGTGCCGGGCTCTCAGAGGGCTTACATGCAGTTAGGCAAGGCTCTTGGGAGAGCCCCGCACAGCCGCGTGTCCTGGAGGGCATTCCTCTACACAGGAGGACATGTTGGGCCTCCATGTCCTTCCACAAAGAGGAAGACATGTGACTGGGAGGACTGGGACCAGGACTGGGGTTATGCCATGCAGCTGAGGTTCAGGCGGGGGCCAGAACAAGAACCGAAAGTGCTGCACCCAACCCATGAGTCTGTGTTTACTCATGCCTGGTGGCACACTGCTCATGCTACGAGTAAACACACACTTGGCCCACGAGTCTGTGTTTACTCATGCCTGGTGGCACACTGTTATTAATGTATTGTTATTAATGTATTGTTGAAGGCTTTCATAGCTGGAATCACTGGGTTGTTGTAGGTTTTTTGGGCTATGTGGCCATGTTCTAGAAGCATTCTCTCCTGACATTTCGCCTGCATCTATGGCAAGCATCCTCAGAGGTTGTGAGGTCTCACAACCTCTGAGGATGCTTGCCATAGATGCAGGCGAAACGTCAGGAGAGAATGCTTCTAGAACATGGCAATATAGCCCGAAAAAACAACAACCCAACTGTTATTAAGTTATTGAATGTATGCCCCATCTTTTCCCTACAGTGGGATCCAAGGTAGTAACTGGGACTGGATCTACACTGAGGGGTGATAAAAGTGGTATACAAATACTGTAAATAAATAAATATAACCCCATTTCTGAAAACAGATTATCTGCTTTGAACTGGATTATATGAGTCTACACTGCCATTTAATCTAGTTCAAAGCAGATAATCCAGATTCAGAAACTGGATTATGGCAGTGTAGATGGGTCCTGAATATCTTTTAGTAGCTTGGACATGTAAGAAAGAATGTACTCCCAAAAGTATTTCATTCTTTTCTACATACACAGAGTGTATCCCTCTGGAAAACCATTTTAAAATGGGACTATTATCTCATCTGTTAGGTGCTGGTGACACTGTGGACCCTTCTACACTGCCCTATATCCCAGGATCTGATCCCAGATTATCTGCTTTGAACTGGATTATATGAGTCTACACTGCAAAATAATCAGGGACAAGAAGATAATCTGGGATCGGATCCTGGGATATAGGGCAGTGTAGAAGGGTCCAGTGTCATCAGCATCTAACAGATGAGTATTGTGATTAGTCCCATTTCCTGGGATAAAGGGTAGAGTAGATCCAGCATGTGTTTTCATGTTGTTTCTGCCAGGTCAGAGTGAGCTCCCGACCTTTAATAGTCTAGCTTGCTGTCAATTTATGCAGCCCGAAAGACAGTTGCATCTGTCCGGTAGGAGATTTAGGTACCGCTTTACACGGTGAGGCTAATTTAACTAATTTATGACACCATAAAACCTTCCAGCAGCATGCGTAAATATTAGGAAGCACTCCATCAAGGACATGGTGTCATATGCGGACGGTAAACCGGCAGCTCCCCCCGTGGCTAGAATTGAGCTCACCCTCATAAAGCTGGAAAGCTGGAAGGTTAAATTGCCTCTGTGTATGCCTATATATATTGTATGTCTAAATGGCATTGGATGTTTGCCATGTATATGTGCATTGTAATCCGCCCTGAGTCCCCTGCAGGGTGAGAAGGGCAGAATATAAATACTGCAAATAAATAAATAAATAAATTATAGCAACCCTATCACAGAGCAAGATTGGTTCTGAAATCAACCTCTCATATAAATAGTGTGCTCAGGTGCCCAAAATGTATGAAATCAAAATCCATTCACCGCGTTACAGTCTATTTTATAAACAATTAATTAAGCAACATTTCTTAACAAAAATGCATAGCTTTGCAGAAGCCTGGCCTTCCAAACCGCACTCCAGTGGTGATCACTTATAGGCTTACCTTGAGTCAACTGGGGCCATAATCGGAGACTGTCATTCACCAGAGGTTCCTGCCACATTGTGGGTCAGATCTAACAAAACATTCTCTACTTATCAGTTGCAGGTTTTTAAGCTAGCCCTGCTTGGTTGTGGTTACTTTGAAAGCAGCAACCACAGGAGAAATGGTCATAAAGAAGCTCTCTCCTATTGCTTCAAAGCATGTATTCATTTAAACTAGCGGTGTCTACTTTGACTGGCAGAAGCTCTGCAATGTCTCAGACATCAGAACATTTGAAGTGGGACCCTACCTCTATTGACCCTAACTCATGCCATGAACAGCTAATGGAAGGCTGGTCCAACAATAAGGTATCTGATATGGGATATCTTGAAAAGGTATAATTCAGAGCTATAGCCATGGCTAGATCTACACCGCCTATATCCCAGGATCTGATGCCAGAGCGCTTCCAGAAAGCGCAAAAAATTGCATTTTAAAAGTGATTTTAAAAATCCCATTGCTTGGCAGCAGGGCCAAACATAGACCTGTCAGTCGTGGGATATGTTCCCCTGCTGTTCTCACAGTCTTCTTTTGAAGCAGATAAAGATGGAGGATAGAATGGAGGGGGGACGACGACGACACATCTATACGAATCTATATAAATAAAAATGTAATGTTCGTTTGTGGGATAAACATAACTCGAAAACCACTGAACGAGTTGACACCAAATTTGGACACAAGACACCTATCAGGCCAACGAGTGACCATCACTCATAAAAACACTGAAAAACACAGTGGAAGGGACTTAAAAAGCAATCATCATCATCATCATCATCATCATCATCATCATAATTACAACGCATGCAAAAAACCACATATATATATGCAAACACACATATATACACAAATATATATAAACACATATACACACACAAAACACATATACACAGACTAAGCCACAACAATGCAAGACAGGGAACGGCTAGTATCTTATAAGCATATAAAGCAGATTCGCATGTGTGCATATGAGGTCCAGCGCATAATGGAGGGAAAGTAAAAGATAAAGGTTTTTCCTTGACATTTAGTCTAGTTCAGTGGTTCTCAACCTGTGGGTCCCCAGGTATTATGGCCTACAACTCCCAGAAATCCCAGCCAGTTTACTAGCTGTTAGGATTTCTGGGAGTTGAAGGCCAAAACATCTGGGGACCCACAGGTTGAGAACCACTGGTTTAGTTGATTCCGACTGTGGGAGATGGTGTTCATCTCCATTTCTAAGCTGAGGAGCTGGCGTTGTTCATAGACACCTCCAAGGTCATGTGGACAGCATGACTGCATGGAGCACCTTCCTGCTGAAGTGGTACCTAGTGATCTAATCACATTTTCATGTTTTCGAACTGCTAGGTTGGCAGAAGCAGGACCTAACAGCAAGAGCTCACCCTACTCCCCAGTTTCAAACCGCCAACCTTTCGGTCAGCAAGTTCAGCAACTCAGAGGTTCAACCCGCTGCACCACTGGGGGCTTCAACAGAGGGAAACTTTAAAAAAACTTTTTAAAACTTCAGTTGGATCGCTCTCTTCCCCCAATTCTTAATTCAGCCTCTGTTTAAAATTATAAAATGTAAAAGAAAGACTTTCCGCAGGGATATACAGTCATACAAAGGTGTGCATTTTTCAGCCGGAATTGGGTTATAAGCGCACCTTTTTAACACGTGTTTTTAACCTCTGAATCTGATCCCTCCCTCACTTTGGCTAAACATTATTTAGCTACCCCACCCTTTAACCTGGTTACTTCCAGAATTTACAGCATTTATAGAAGGGCCTCCAGATTATCTGATTTGAACTGGATTATATGAGTGTACAGTGCCAGGTGATCTGGGATAAGCAGATAATCTGGGATCAGATCCTGGGATRTAGGGCAGTGTAGATCCAGCCCATGTTGGCCTGGAATATTATTATGCAAAGAGACTTTGCRTGTGGATTAGTCACCCACAGACTAATCCACACTCACCCCTACCTAAATGGTCAGTGTAGACTGGGAAGGAGGGAACGGACATCCAGGAGGACATAACAACTGGGAATCTTGGTATGATTCAATAGAATCATAGAATCATAGAGTTGGAAGAGACCTCATGGGYCATCCAGTCCAACCCCCTGCCAAGGAGCAGGAAAATTGCATTCAAGGCATCCCTGACAGATGGCCATCCAGCCTCTGTTTAAAAGCTTCCAAAGAAGGAGCCTYYACCACACTCCRGGGCAGAGAGCTCTCATAGTCAGGAAGTTCTTCCTCATGTTCAGATGGGATCTCCTTTCCTGTAGTTTGAAGCTATTGTCCCATATCCTAGTCTCCAGGGCAGCAGAAAACAAGCTTGCTCCCTCCTCCCTATGACTTCCCCTCACATATTTATACATGGCTATCATGTCTCCTCTCAGCCTTCTCTTCTTCAGGCTAAACATGCCCAGCTCTTTAAGCCGCTCCTCATAGGGCCAATTTCCATAGGAATCTCAGAGGTGTGGATATTATGGATGATATATTATAGACGGCATGTGCTACTTCATTCATGTGTTGCTGTTTCATGATCAGATACAATCCATGAAAAAAGCTGTTGAAAACTGGCTTGATAGAAGATTTCAGACCAGATGTTCCCAATGTTTTGCCCCAAAACTCCAACAGCTCAAGTCAGCAGGTCAAAAGTGATGGCAGCTGTAGACCAAAAACATCAGGAAGGCATCAAGGATGTTCCTGGAGAAACCTTTTTATGATATTCAAGGAATATGAAACGAGAAGGCCTTGCAGTCTGAAGTTCTCAAGAAAGTAAGTTTCAGATCTGCATTGCCATGGTGCTCATGTGTCTATGAAATCATTTTCCTTCCCTTTGCTCAATGTAACCGTAAGCCGAGATCGTCTTAGGCAAAGCAAGCATATTTTACTTTGTTCTATCCATATTTCCTTGTGTATAGGGATGTTTTCTAACCTCGTTATTATGCTGTAAATGTTTGCAAGCCCTCCAGTGCTGTAAGCTTTTGGCTTGGCTCCAATGACAAGAATAACTCTTTGTTAAAGTAACAGTGTTCATCTAAACCTTTCGCCATGAACCAGTCTCCAAACTGTCACATGCCTACTTGACCATCTGCTGTGGAGAATCTTACATTAACTTTGCAGTTTGTTCATCATCATAATTTTCCATCACGCTGGCAAATGACCATTTTGGAAACACGGAGAAGCCCCCCTGCAGGCATCTAACACAAAGACCATAAAGGTGAGGAGGAAGGGAGGGAACAGATATCCAGGAGGACATAACAACTGGAAATCTTGGTATGCCCATTGCGAAGGCCGCGTGGGCAGTATGATAGACACCCTGGCGGCCAGCTGTAGAGAGCCAAACAACAAACCTGGGAAGATGCCAACCAGATGTTCTTCTCGGAAAAAGGCATGCCAGGATTTGACATCTGTTTGTGGTCTTGGTGGCTTGGTCTTATGCTGGAGCAGACCCGACAAAGAAAAGTGAAGCGGAGAACGTTTCTCCCAACAGCATATAGATACTGATGACTAGCATGTGCCATTTAGTTAAAGGGATGTACATATACAGATTCTGATGCTATTTTGCCAAGGAAACAATGATTGTCCTCTAGCTCAAAGGCAGGCAACTGTGGAAGATTAAGGGACTTCTTTTTACATACAAGGGAAGCCTTTTTAGTAACAGACTAGCCGTCCCCTGCCACACATTGCTGTGGCCCAGTCTGTGTAGATGTGTTTTTTGTGTGTATATAGAATCATAGAATCATAGAGTTGGAAGAGACCTCATGGGCCATCCAGTCCAACCCCCTGCCAAGAAGCAGGGGGTTCACACACACATATATACTCATATGTGTATATGAGTGTGTGTTGATGTTGTTTTTTGATGTTAGGTGATCCCTCGTTGGCTGAGTAGGATAGTCTTCCAGGATCAGAATTCTTGTGAGTCTGTAGGTGGCTGTGGAGCCCTATTCTTGATCTGCATCTTCTTCCACAGTGAGGGCATTGATTTCCAGGTGGAGGGCGGTCCCGGTTGGGGGTTGGCTTGTTTTTATTTTCTTTGGAAGATGCCTGTGCGTGAGTTTTTTTAATGTCTGGAGGTCAGTGCACAACTGATCAACACACAGTCTTCACAGAGTGAGGTTCCACTGGTGGTGTAGTTTAACACAATGACCGTGGCTTCTCAATCTGTTGCAGCCTTCTTCCGCCTTCACAGCCGTTGTAACATGTACCATGTTATCCTCCACCTGCTCCGCCATTGAGGTCTTTGGGTCTTCGGGCTGTGCTTGGTCTGGAATCTCCCCCGTGGCCACTCCTGGGAGTGCACGACTCCAGTCGTTGTGCCCACAGGTTCATCGGAACACGCAAGCCCCCTCACCACGACAAGGTGACAGTCCATCGAGGGGGATGAGTTTGTATATGTGTATTGTGATGGCATGCTGGGGATTGAAGGAAAACTATATTCCTGCTTATTCCCCAGTGGCTATCAGTATACCCTTTATGTACTTTATTTCTTTAAAATAAGACTCTAGAGACAAGATTAAAATTAACCAAATAAATTTACTGGAAACAAAAGCAAATTGAATTTCGGTCAGAGCTCTGGAAAGGTGAATCAAAACAAAGTATTACAAAGCCTCAGTTGGATTGAATTTGGTTAGACCAGAAATAAACAGAACTATGAGGTATGGTCTAAGACAATGATGGGCAACCTTTTGAGCTTGGTGTGTCAATACTCACCAAAAAACCGAGCATAACTCGAGTGGGGTGTCACTTCGAGAAAAAACCCATAATTTCATGATACTTATAGTTTAATAACAAAAATATATTATTGTAATATATAACTGTATTTAATAAACCAAAAACTAATTATTTAACTTATCTATTTTTTCTATAATGCCATATATCTCAGCATTATAGAAAAATGCTGGTGTAGGAGCCGAGGATGAAATGTCCTCCTTGGGATGCGGCCCCATCTTCTCTGTATGCAGCCGCATGCGGCTGTGTGTCATCAAAAATGGCTATGCGTGTCATTGCTGACACACGTGTCATAGGTTCGCCATCATGGGTCTAAGAGGTAAGTACAGCTATAATATTTAAGGTATGTACAAAGTTATGATCTCTGATGTAAAGTACAAGGCTATAGTCCAGGGGTCCTCACACCTTTTAAACCAAGGGCCAGGCCATAGTCCCTCAAAATGTTGGAGGGTCAGATTATAATTTGAAACAAACATGAATGAATTCCTATGCACACTGAACATATCTTATTTGTAGTGCAAAAAGCACTTTAAAATAATATAATAATTAAAATTAAGAACAATTTTAACACATATAAACTTATTAGTATTTCAATGGGAAGTGTGGACCTGCTTTTGGCTGATGAGATAGGGTTATTGTTGTTATTGTGTGCTTTCAAGTCATTTCAGACTTAGGTTGACCCTGAGCAAGGGCCGGGTAAATGACCTTGAAGGGCCGTATCCAGCACCCGAGCCTTAGTTTGAGGACCCCTGCTATAGTCTATGAGGTAAGTACTCTCTATGGTGGTGAGCACAAGCTATATTCTCTGAGTGGTAAATATAAGCTATAATTATATGAACTCTAAGATATATTGGTAAGTACAACTCTAATCTTTAAGGTATGTACGTGCTTTAGGATGGCTGTTTTAGATTGCCAGGCCAATCCAGACACTTTCTGGCCTAATTTCTCTAAAGCTCTGCCCAAGAAAGAATGGAGGGGAAAAATCTTTCCACCAAGCTCTGAGCCAGCAGAGCTAAACCATCAGAGCTAGGCCTCTAGGAGGATGTTAAGCTCCACCTCTAAAACTCAGCAAAATGGAACAGTCCACCCCAAAGAGAGCAAAACAAGGAAATGAACAGAGGAGGAAAAAACTAGGACAAGACTTCACATGTATATAAGTGGTTTTGCACATGCATTGTAATGTATTTTTATTTTTTGGCTTTTTAAGTCTCTTCTGCTGTGTTTTTCAGTGTTTTTATGAGTGATGGTCACTCGTTGGCCTGATAGGTGTACTGTGTCCAAATTTGGTGTCAATTCGCACAGTGGTTTTTGAGTTATGTTAATCCCACAAATGAACATTACATTTTTATTTATATAGATGGTCACTTGTTGGCCTGATAGGTGTATTGTGTCCAAATTTCATGTCAATTAATCCAATGGGTTTTGTGTTATGTTAATCCCACAAACGAACATTACATTTTTATTTATATAGATGGTCACTTGTTGGCCTGAAAGGTGTATTGCGTCCAAATTTCATGTCAATTAATCCAGTAGTTTTTGAGTTATGTTAATCCCACAAACAAACATATTTTTATTTATATAGATAGTAAGCAAGTGTCACTTTCAAGAAACTGGGTCTAGATTGGCTGGAGAAAAATGTAGCAGGCAATAGACTAGGGACCTCATCACATGATGGAAATTCAATCATGTGATGAGGTCCCTTTCTACAACCTCGGGGTCATTTTCGGGTGAACCCCCCCCCTCCAATAAATTTTGGGTTTTGTGAGGCATGGACTCAAGGAATGCAATGGAAACCTCTGAGATTGCAGTGAACTGATTTATGACTGGAGAGTAAAAATTATCACAACAATATTTATTTATTTTATTTATTTACCACACTTTTATCCCACCCTTTTCGGCACAAAGGCGATTCAGGGTGGCATACATACTGGCAATAATTAGATGCCAAACACACATAAATGCATCATTTAAAACAGGTTAAATCACACAATAAAATTCATATAACAACAATTTAAAACTATAAAAATCAATGATTTCCGGTTTAAAATCCTAATAAACTTTATGTTTTTTAAAAAAGATGGGGTAGGATGAAATGCTGGGTAGGTGATAGTGACTATTGAATTGTCTAAATAAAACTGTAAGTTTAATGGAGTCTGATTATGTCAGCAGGGGACTTGATGGTACATACATTATATTAAAGTTTAGTATCTTCAATATAGTCTTATATTTGATATTTACTTTCCCCTTAATTTAACACAATTCAGTTTCTTGAAGAGTAAACTGTATTAGGTATATATTTTTTGCTTTATTTATGCATGCCTAATTTATCCTTCAGCTTCATAAAATAAAACCAAAACTAGGCATACTGAAAAGCTTCTGCTTCTTATCATATTTTTTAACCATCATATAGTTGCCTACTTCAACCACTTCAGCAATACATTATGTTCTGTCTTTCCCCTGTTGCAAGTCTTGAGCATTAGCATTTTATACTAATAGTCTACAAGATATCTTTGCAGCAGCAAATAAATTTCAGACTATTTCATGATTCTGGGAATATAACAAGACCCCTGTAACTGCAAACATATCTGTGGTTTCATTTACCTGCACTTGGGGAAAATGGACTTGGAGTTTGCTATGTCCTCCAGGAAATTCTATGGTATACTTGCCCCAAAAGTTGTGTTGGAGAACCTAGCAATTTTTGACCAAAGTCCTCTAAGGCAAATCTATGATATGCTGGGACCATACGTTAGGTCATTTAATAGTGTCCAATAGTATCGACAGTTTCCAGTGACCACCGTTTGGATGGGAACATATCCTTCATGACTGGTAGTCTTACTGTACATAATTCTTTCTGTTATAGTCTCAGAGAACAAATAAGATTGAAATCTGTGTCATATCCCTGTTGTTCATTCATTCAGTCGTTTCCGACTCTTCGTGACCTCATTGACCAGCCCATGCCAGAGCTCCCTGTCGGCCGTCACCACCCCAAGCTCCTTCAAGGTCAATCCAGTCACTTCAAGGATCCCATCCATCCATCTTGCTTTTGGTCAGCCCCTCTTCTTTTTTCCTTCCATTTTCCCCAGCATAATTGTCTTCTCTAAGCTTTCCTTTCTTCTCATGATGTGGCCAACATCCACACATCACTAATAATAATTGGGAATGATGGAGGTTATAGGATCTCATCACATTAATGAGGTGCAGCATTCCAATTTGCCAGCCTTCCCCATTACACGTGAGGAAGCGTTGCCAGGCGGTTTCTCCCCAGCTAGCCCCATTGTTCCAAATGGAACATGGGAAGGCTCCTATGTTGAAGGTGGAATGTTCTATGACGCTGCCACTCCACTTGATCCACAGAGCCCCATCAGATGTGAGGCAATGTTCTGCGATGGGCGGTATGGCTTTCGTGGGTCAACTGGGGCAGAAGTGTTCTATTTATGCTGAAATTACATCATGTCATGAGGTCCCTAGTCTATTGCCTGTTATATTCTTCTCCGGTTTTGATGACATAATGGTTATGAAAATCAGAGATGTGCAATTTGACCAAAAGACATGCCATTTTGGGATCCATTTTCAGTTATCCCCTCATTCTGTTTAAATGGAAGTTGCCATTTTCATTTAATAAAGACTCGGTTCCTTGGTTACAATCGGAAACTTTAAAGGCTCAATTTTCAGTCATTTTAAGACACAGCTGCATGAAACCTACCTCAGTTTTAGACCCCATTTACAACTGCAGGCCTGCCAAATTTCAAAACAATTCACCAATATACTTATTTTAAAGAATTATTTTAAGTTTTAACCATAACATTTTAAAAAATAAGACAAACAGCAAGACGGGGTTCTAGGAATTGTAGTTGCCAGTTGTGCCCATTTTCAGTCAATCAGAGCATGGCTTTTTCTTGGCTGAGAAACAGAGCAAGAGAAAAACTTCAACTCCCATCATGCTCTGAGAGGAACTCGGAGACTTTTCAATGCCTGCCCAATGCAAGTGCTGCTGGGAAAGTGAGTTCTCAGCAGGGCCCTCTCTGGAGGAGGAGCCTAGGAAATTTTCCAAAAAGAAATGGACAGATGCTGCTGCTGCCAAGGAGGGAGAAAAAGACACTGCAATAATCCCATCTTCTCCAGGAGCCCCACAGCAGACCCTGCCTCAGGTATATTGCAGACTTAACTCTGTCCTCTCCAGCAATCTTAATCCATTTTGCTGAGATTTCTGGTTCTCTCCTCCTCATTCTGTTTCCGGAGATTATTTATTTATTTATTTATTTATTTATTTCGCACAATTCTGCCCCGCCCTTCTCAACTCCCGAGGGGGGACTCAGGGCGGCTTACAGAAGGCACGACTCAATGCCAGCAATACAATAGTAAGATAAAATATATATTAGCAACAATCAAAAACAATTAAAACAATTCAGTTATACAGCACAACTAATATAAACCAATCTAATGATCAACGTTCACCAAGCTCAAAATCCGTAAGTTCATTCTGCATTGTCATAATCCTATCCAATTCTAGTCGTCATTGTCCTTTGTCTGTCTGCCAGATTACCCAAAGGCCTGGTTCCATATCCATGTTTTTAGTTTCCTTCTAAATGAGAGGAGGGATGTCGATGACCTAATTTCCCCGGGAAGTGAATTCCATAGGCGAGGGGCCAATACCAAGAAGGCCCTGCTCCTTGTCCCCACCAATCTCACTTGTGATAGAGGTGGGGCTGAGAGCACGGACCACTGAATATTACAAATAATTTTTGTTCAAACTGATTTGGGCCCAAGCCTAATGAAAACTAATGTAGATCTTCATAGATCAAACCAAATATGATATGGAAATACTGTGCTTCTTCACCGGATTCAGTCATATTTCTAATTATTGTGCCCGTATCATAGATCTGATCCAATTACTGCCTTCCTCCCAATAGTATTGTGAGTTTTGGAGGACAATTTATGGGCTGATTTGGGAATTACCAAGGTTGCACGTCCTATGTTTCACGATGAGGAACCATCCTGCTCTTCCCGGGTGCAGAACATTTGAAAAGAAACTGGTACAAAAAGGATGTGTCTGGACACTCTGCACACTGAGAAATTTCCCCATAATTATGCTCCAGCACATACATGCTTTCTGTCTATACTCTATAGCTTATTCAGCCCTGTTGTTATTCTAGCCCTATGGAAGAGCTGATATTATGAAACACACTAAGCATTCTCCTTAGTCGTTGGATGCCAAGACACTAGTCACTGCAAGCCCAAATCACTTCGAGCTGTCTACTTAATTATAATCGAGATCAAATATAGCCCCTTTAAAGATACATTTACTTACATAAAGTCATCTGGCAGGACTTATTTGGTGTTAGATGTGCAGTGTGGGTGCATTAAACATGTTATTTGGAATAACAGATGCTGCATAGAGGCAATAGGCTAGGATTACGTTTCTGCTCCAACTATGTATTTAGGCACTTATATTTCAGAACTTCAGCCTTAAAAAGGGAGAAAATGAGATAACGTTCCTATTATGGAAATGCAACAAAATGCAGTGCCAATACCTCTGTAGATACACAAAATGATTTCTTTATTCTGCACTAGAGATTAATGGGTGCTTTGCAACAGATATAAGAGGATAGTAGAAGAAGATTTTGTCTGACAATGGTAAACTACTTATTCTGGATGAACCCTCCAGCTTTAGGATTAGTGAATACCTCATGCTTTTCAGCACTGATCCTAAAGAGATGCTCAGACACCAATTCCTTCATTACACTTGGCTGCAATGCCTAAGGATTATTTCAGTTGCATCCTAGTGCAGTCTTACCTGCAGTGAATTTCTTCAAGCCAGAAATATATTTAAATAACTCTGGATTGTAGTATTTAAAGGAATTGAATGGCACCATTTCAGACTGATTTTTAAAACAGCATAAACTATGAGGGGCATTCATTAAAGTTTTCCCCTGACCCACTTCTATTTATCACAGGACGCTCAAACTGCTGTTTTTGTTTGTTTAGGTGATTCCTCATTGTCCGAGTAGGATTGTCTTCCAAGATCGGTGTACTGGTGGGGGGTCCGAAAGTGACTGTGGAGCCCTATTCTTGGCCTGCATGTATTCCTGCAGTGAGGGCATTGGTTTCCAGGTGGAAGGCGGTCCCGGTCGGGGTTGGCTTGATGCGCCTTCCTCTTGGCACATTTCTTTCTTTTGTCCTCCATTTGTGCCTCTTCAAATTCTACAGCGCTGCTGGTCACAACTGACCTTCAGCTGGAGCGCTAACAGGCCAGGGCTTCCCACTTCTCAGTGTCTAGGCCAGAGTTTTTAAGGTTGGCTTTGAGCCCATCTTTAAATCTCTTTTCCTGCCCACCAACATTCCATTTTCCGTTCTTGAGTTCGGAGTAGAGCAACTGCTTTGGGAGACAGTGGTCGGGCATCCGGACAACATGGCCGGTCCTGCGGAGTTGATGCCAGAGGACCATCGCTTCAATACTGGTGGTCTTTGCTTCTTCCAGCATGTTGACATTTGTCCGCTTGTCTTCCCAAGAGATTTGCAGGATTTTTCAGAGGAAGCACTGATGGAATCATTCCAGGAGTTGCATATGACGTCTGTAGATAGTCCACGTCTCACAGGCATATATCAGGGTTGGGAGGACAATAGCTTTGTAAACAAGCACCTTGATATCCCTATGGATGTCCCGGTCCTCAAACACTCTGTGTTTCATTCAGAAACTAGATTACGTGGCAATTTATTATTATTATTATTATTATTATTATTATTATTATTATTATTACTTTATTTGTACCCCGCTAGCATCTCCCAAAGGACTCGATGCGGCTTACATAGGCCAAGGCCTCAAAACACAACAATGAACACCTAAAGCAAAATTAAAATTAAAATTAAAAACAGATTAAGCAATATAAACAACAAAAATAAACAATAACATCGAGACACTATAAAACTGGGCCGAGCCAGAGTAATGGGTACAATATTAAAAGTGCTGATATGGCAGGAGGTATGTAGGATTATAAAGTAAGTGCAGTGTGCAGTGTGCAGCAGTCTTAGCTCTACTAAAGTGCTTCTGGGACTTGGTAATGGAGATTCCTAATCTGGGAAGGCACATCGGAATAGCCAGGTCTTCAAGTTCTTTCTGAAGACTGCCAATGTGGGGGCCTGTCTTAGATCTTTTGGAAGGGCATTCCAGAGTCGGGGGGGGGGCACCACAGAAAAGGCCCTGTCTCGAGTCCCCACCAAGCGCGCTTGCGGCGCAGGTGGGATCACGAGCAGGGCCTCTCCAGATGACYGAAGTGAGCACGTGGGTTCGTAGACGGAGATGCGGTCACGGTTTACAACTCATGCGGTTTACAACTCAGAACTGATAACGGTATTTATTTTACAGATGCTGAAGTGATGTGAGGTTTGATAATTGACCCAGCAGAATACAGAGTAGTCCTCAAGTTCCTTTACTTGAAAGGCTGCACATCAAAGGAGACATTGGATGAGATGAAAGAGATTTATGGTGATGATTCCCCATCATATGATGTAGTCAAGAACTGGCATTGTCAATTCAAATGTGGTTGAACTTCGGTGCAAACAGCTCCAATTCCAGGGTGGGCCCACTCTGCTATTGATGAACATACCATCCAGCAAGTGGAGGGCGTCATTTTGGAAAATAGCAGTGTAACCATTTACCTGAATGATGTCCGAAGTCACAATGTGACTTTTGGAGCAATCTGTCAAGTTCTACAAGCGAGGTGTTTACGATTGCTTAAAACGATGGAAGAAGTGTGTGTCTCTAGGTGGCAACTATAGAGAGAAGAACTAATAACTGTGCCAAGTTTATTTATTTATTTCCAAGTTTCATTGCTCTCGGTCCACAGGATGAGGGCCAGGGGACATCTTTAATGATCGCCCCTTGTATTTTGGATGGCAAAATTTAATGTCCAGTAACAAACAGCAATGGATAATCATTGTGTTTTATTTTTAAGAAAAATTTGTCATAGTTTTCCATTCTTTTCATGTTAAGGTTGCAAAGAATAAAAGTTTAACTGAAAGTGGATGAAATTGAAATGTATAAAATAATTCCATCAAATGACTGGGAAACTCTTATATAATTCTTCTCAAAAATGGAAACAAAATTATTGTTCATTGTAACCTTACCTCTTAAAAATGTAAGATTTTGCATATTCCTATGTGTTCAGCAATATTTTCCTTTGAGTACTGTGATGTTTTTGGTGTTGAATTAGGTTGCCTTCCCCCTCCCTCCCCAGATACAGGCAAATACAACATGAAGACATAAAGCTCCAAAGAGTAGAATGTCCCAAAGAATTATAAAAACTTAGGAAGGCACAAAGACTATTCATATATTTTATTTATGAAGCTTAAAATGAAACACATGGAAATGTGTCTTTGAGAGAGTCCTTGAATGTGTGTTTGGTGACAAATCTTAAAATGGTGAGTGCAGAAAAAAAGTGGTGAATAAAACCATGGTAAGTTAAAGGTAAAAGTTTTCCCCTGACATTAAGTCCAATTGTGTCCGACTCTGGGGGTTGGTGCTCATCTCCATTTCTAAGCCAAAGAGCCAGCATTGTCTGTAGACACCTTCAAGGTCATGTGGCCGGCATGACTGCAAGGAGTGCTGTTACCTTCCTGCCGGAGCGGTACCTATTGATCTACTTACATTTGCATGTTTTCGAACTGCTAGGTTGACAGAAGCTGGGACTGACAGCGGAAGCTCATGCCACTCCCTGGATTCGAACCTGTGACCTTTCAGTCAACATGTTTAGCAACTCAGCAGTTTAACCCACTGTGCCACCAGGGGCTCCGTAGCTATGGTAGCTTCCATTAAATCCTGATATGCTGCCTTATCCAAATGATCAACCTTTGATGAGTCATTATTAGAAATATTAAATTTGATGGCTTGAAGGGCAACAAATATGAGGGTTTGCCATTTGAGGAGGAGAATAATAACAGAAATACTTTAAACATTAAAATAAAGGGTTTTTTACTGGGACTTTTTGCATACAGTGCAATACTTTTATCTATTAATGTTCCATAATCATTTATCTGATAATACGTTTTGGTTAAGGGGTCACAGTCTACTATCTAAATAATACATATAAAAATATCATAGACTCTTACTTTACATCTGCTTTTTCCTTGTCTACAATCTTATAGGATCCTCTATATACATTTTTAGTTTAATTTTACATTAAGGTGTTGAATCATTGGTTGCCATTCATTAACAAAGTTATCTAATAGTTCTCTTAATAATACAGTTATTTTGTTATTCTTGCAAAACTTCCATCATGATTTCCCAGTGTAAGCTGTCAAATGCTTTTTCTATGTCTAGAAAGAATAATGCTAATTTCCTGCTGGGGCTTTTGTCAAATAGTTCAATTATGTCAACGAGGCATCTTGGGTTCTGTTGATTTGTCTATTCGGTAGAAAGCCAGCTTGGGACTTTTTATCCCAAACTATTACATCTCTTATCCTGGCCTTCAATACCTACTAGTCCATCTGCTACACCAGATTTGACTGTACTATCTCATTGTGTCAAGTGCAATAAACCAAAATGTATTCAATTGCTTTTATGTTTTCTGGCTTTCTTGGTATTATTTGCTATATTGGTCCTGACTCCTGCATTTCTGGATCAAATCAGGGGTGTCAAACACTTTCATCAATGGCCACATCAGCTTTATGGTTACCTTCAAATGGCTTCTGAATCCAATTCTCACCACTTTTTAGTATCTGCCATGCAAACTGGGGGTAATGGGAATGGCAACCCAACAGCATTTGCAGCTCTGAGGTCAGGGAAAGGTTAAATGACATTTTAACGTCAGACATCTTATCCACAAGCCTTGTATCTAAATCCAAACACTACTTTCCTGACTAAACAGAGCCTTCCAGATGCTATTGTATTACAACTCCAACCAACTCTAGTCATGATATCCAATGAAGAGGAATACAGGAGTTGTAGTTCAGCATCTGGAAGGCTACATAAAATGACATGACAGTCAGATATGGCCCATGTGCCTTGAGTTTAGCACATGTGATTTACTTGATTGCCTTTCCTTCTAGAGTACCCAAGTTGGCTGTCTCCCATTCCTTGAGATTTTAGAACCTACAACTGGCACTGGAATTGGGATTTTGTGATATCACAAGAGGTGGTCCTTGTGAAACAATTGCAAAGGAATATTTACAATTGTATATGCATAGAACTTGTACATATAATATTTGTATGTGTGGAATAAATAAGTATTTTTTGCATGACCACCTAACAATTAAAGACAGTCCTCATCATTGGCTGGGGTCAGGGGCACACAACCCATGCAAAAGCAAGCAAACAAATTGAGAATAACAAAATTCTTAGTTTTTTTTAGGCTGAAAGAACCCTTCTCTTGTTTTTTAAGGTTAAAATTGTGTACAATTATGTAAAACAGTAACTGAGAAGTTTTATTATCCTGCATGAACTGCACCATGATCTTTTGTGCACATTGCTGACCAAAAGTGAGAATATTGGGCTATTGGTTCGGCTATTGTTGAAAGAAGCTTGTCTGCCACTATTGAACTTTTCCTTAATAAGGTTTGGTGGAAATCCAGCTTTTCATGCTCCACCGGTGTGCTCACAGCTTACTCCTCAAGTTCATGGTTTGGACTAGTTAAAACCGAAAGTTATTGTTGGCCGTGGTCCCTCAAAAGTCTGTGTACATCTTGTGTCTTTCAAATGGCATACTGGAGGTTCCAGAACTGCTTGCGAATGATACTTCCTTTGTGTTTGTTGACATTTGTGCCAGATTTAGGTTGTGGTATCATGCTATGTTCTTCTCAAATCCCCTCATGCCTATATAGGTCAGCCAAAATAATCTTGCATCCAAGGCAAGGTCTGTTTTAGTTTGTGAAATGGTCGCTTCTGCAGGTCACACAAAGTTTGAAAAAATATGTAATTAGAATTACTTGAAATGTATTTTCACTTAAGTTGTGCTTTTGTGGGGCTGATTTGTTTTGACACTTGTGTTTCCCATGGAGCTTGATCTTACACAAATGTATTTGAAAACTGAAGGACAGTCTTCGATGCTTCTGAAATAGGCTTCATATTTTGATTGGAATGTGGCCTTCCTTTGGTGATATGTTAGATTTTTTTTCATCTTTTATCCTAAAGTAAACTTTTCCACATCACCTTGTGTGCCAAAGAAATGCTGAACAGCTACAAAGAATCCCAGGGAGTTGGAGATTATATGATGACTATTTTCAGAGGAGAAGGACAGAGTTCATCCAAGGATGCATCTACACCACTTTAAAGGACCTCATCAGACATCTGGGAGTAAAGCAGGGGAAAGTGGAGGAAAGCAAAGAGAACTGTCTTACACCTTTTCCTCCCATCTTCAGGGATGGCCACGCATCCCACTTGCTTATTATGCCTTTCCCCTTCTTCTTCCCACTTTTCCATGGATTCCACTGCTTGGAGTTGGGTAACACCCAACTCCTGAAGATGGTCTTCAGGCTCCATTTCCATGCACTTAGGAAACAGAATACAATGGAATCCCACCAAAAGTTCCTTCACATCATGTGATGGCCTCTGCTGGACACCTCTGGGGCTCCATTTCCTAAGATCATGGAAATGGAGCCCAAAGACTATGGGATGAAGTCCTTTGACACCACT
>NW_026846588.1:94693337-94704493 GCF_025583915.1 Anolis sagrei ordinatus | reverse complement strand
GGCCTTGCGACTGACCAGTAGGACCTCTGTCTTGTCTGGATTCAATTTCAATTTGTTAGCTCTCATCCAGTCCGACACAGCAGCTAAACACCGGTTCAAGGCCTGGACCGCCTCCTTGGTGACAGGAGGAAAGGAGTGACAGATTTGGACATCATCTGCATAGAGATAACATCGCATTCCGAAACTCCGAATGATCTCTCCCAACGGCTTCATGTAGATGTTAAATAACATCGGGGACAGAATTGAACCCTGTGGGACTCCACACAACAACGGTTGTGGGGCCGAACAGGTGTCACCCAATAACACCTTCTGGGTCCGTCCCTCAAGGAAGGATCGGAGCCACTGCAAAGCAGTGCCCCCGAGCCCCATATCCATGAGGCGACCCAGAAGGATACCGTGATCGACGGTATCGAAAGCCGCTGAGAGGTCCAGCAGAACTAACAGGGACACACTCCCCCTGTCCAGTTCCCTGCGAAGATCATCTACCAAGGCGACCAAGGCTGTCTCAGTTCCATGTCCCGGCCTAAAGCCAGACTGTGCCGGATCCAGATAATCAGTGTCTACCAGAAACCCCTGGAGTTGTGTTGCCACCACACGTTCCATGACTTTGCCCAAATAGGGAAGATTGGAAACTGGCCGATAGTTGTCGAATTGAGTGGGCTCCAGTGATGGTTTCTTCAACAGCGGTTTTATAACAGCCTGTTTTAGGCTCGCTGGAAATTTTCCTTCCTGTAAGGAGGCATTAACCATCACCTTCACCCACTCCGCCAAACCCCCTCTGGCTTCCTTAATCAGCCAGGATGGGCAGGGGTCTAGGATGCATGTGGTGGGTCGCACCTCTCCAAGGATCCTGTCCACATCCTCAAGCTGAACCAATTGAAAAGAATCCAACAAAACTGGACAAGCAGATGCTCTCGTCACATCCCCGGAGACTGCCGTTAACATGACGTCAAAACCCGACCTAATCCGCTCAATTTTATCCGCGAAGGATCGAGCAAATGCTTCACAGCGAGCCACCGAGTTGTCTGAGGCCTCGATTTTTGGTGGATTTAACAGGCCCCTGACAACTCGGAAGAGCTCCGCTGGACGATTCTTCGCAGATGCAATATTGGCTGTGATGAATACTTTCTGAGCTGCCGTTATTGCCACACCGTAGGACCTTAACAAGGCATTCAGGTGTGTTTGGGCTAGATTGGTGGGGTTCTGGCGCCACACGCACTCTAACCTCCTCTTCTTTCGCTTCATCGCTGCCAGCTCCTCGGTAAACCAAGAGGCTGGTTTAGCTCGGTTACTCGAGAGGGGGCGTTCCGGAGCGATAGTGTCAATTGCCCTAGTCAGCTCATTATTCCAACGAGAGACTAGGGTGTCGACAGTGTCGCTAGCCAAGGAGGTGGAAAAGTCCCCAAGAGCCGTCAGGAGTCCATTTGGATCCATGAGTCTCCTGGGGCGGACCATTCTAATGGGTCCACCACCCCTGCGGAGGTTTGGAGGCCCAGTTAGTCTAAAGCTGATCAAGTAGTGATCGGTCCATGGCAACGGAGCGATAGTCGGCTCCTCCATCCCGTCACCTTCATCCCATCCCTGAGCAAAAACCAGATCTAGAGTGTGCCCGGCACTATGGGTGGGACCCGATATTAATTGGGACAGGCCCATGGTTGCCATGGCGGCCATGAAGTCCTGAGCCGCGCCAGAAAGAGGGGCCTCGGCATGGACGTTGAAATCTCCCAAGACCAGAGAGCCGTTGGAAGCTCAACGCCATGTCCGAGACCACTCCCGCTAGCTCAGGTAGGGAGACTGTAGTGCAGCGGGGTGGTCGGTACACTAACAGAATCCCTATCCTGTCCCGGTCACCTATCCTAAAGCCGGCACATTCAAAGGAGGATGACTGTGGGATGGGATACCTGATCAGTGGAATAAAATCCTTATAGACCACTGCGACTCCACCTCCCCGCCCTCCAAGCCTTGGTTGGTGCTGGACGGAGTAACCTGGTGGGCAGAGTTGGGAGAGATTGACCCCTCCCCCCTCGTCCAACCAGGTCTCCGTTATACAAGCCAGGTCTGCTCGTGCCTGCACGTGAGTGTATTTTCAGTCTTTAGGGTTCTCTGCCAATTGAGCTGATGCTTCACCAGATCATAATATTCCATAGCATTGAGACATGGCAGCTAAAGCGGTGTCAAACTGTATTCATTCAACAGCATAGGTGCACCCAAAATCACATGGTGTCTGTAATGGATTAGCCTACCTTACAAGGTTGGTGTATAAGCAATAATAGGCCTGGCTTGAGAAAGCTGGGGAAAGTAAGGGGGAGGAGAGATCAGGCAGCTTCATATCTGGAAGTGCATTCTGATTGGCTGGTGAAATTGGAGGGAGTTGTTTACAACCAGAAATGGGCAGAGCCAGAGGGAAAGAAAGAGCTTATGTAGCCAGAGTTTTGGCAGGTTTGGAGTTTGAAGAGTTAGGTTTAGGAGAATTGAAGGGGAAGGAAGGAAGGAAGAGCTTGGGTATTGTTATTAGAAAGATACCTCTTTGAGGAAAGCAATTCAAGCCTTCAGGGAGAAGAAGAAATATAATGAGCCTCTATAGTTTTAGAGTGCTGGTGTGGAAAGAGGATTCAAAAGGTTTAAAACAACCTGCCTGTATTCCTGTGTGTGGAACATTATTTTAAGAAACTCAAGATACAAAACTATTCTTTATAAAAGCAAAGCCTGACAATTTATTGAAACCACTACACATCTTTATTGTTCAAGAACAAAATAAACCTAAACTTGGATTGTTGTAGGTTTTTTTGGGCTATATGGCCATGGTCTAGAGGCATTCTCTCCTGACGTTTCGCCTGCATCTATGGCAAGCATCCTCAGAGGTAGTGAGGTCACTACGTCAGGAGAGAATGCTTCTAGACCAGGCCCGTAGCCATGATTTCAATTCGGGGGGGGCTGAGTTTGTTTCGGGGGGGGGGACTGAGTCCGAGTGAAAGAGGGTCTACCCTAGCAAACCTTTTGTATCATTACCCCAATACCCCCATGCATATGGGATGTATTGAGTAGGGTGAGCAGATCATGATATGAATAAACATAACAGTTTAAATAATGCACCAGTAAGGCCTTTTTGCGAACTACCATGAGAATTTCAGGGGGGGGGGTGAAACCCCCCGAGCCCCCCCTCTGGCTACATGCCTGCTCTAGACCATGGCCATATAGCCCGAAAAACCTACAACAACCCAGTGATTCCAGCCATGAAAGCCTTCGACAAACCTGAACATCATATTTTTTGTTTTTATTTCACCTGAAGAGTTTGTGTGTCTTCATGAACATTCTAGCAAGGAGGTCGCCTATGGATCAATCAATGGTGGCAGCAAAGGAAACCTTAATAATAAATTGGTGGCAGCAAAAAAAAAATATATACAGTGGTAGCATTCCATTGTTCCAGCCCAGTTTACCTGTTTGAACGTATCTTCCCATATAAACCATCAAGGACTTTAAGATCTTCCGGAGAGGCCCTGCTCTCCGTCCCACCACCTTCACAGTCGCACTTAGTGGGGACGAGAGACAGGGCTTTCTCTGTGGTGGCCCCGCGGGCTATGGAACTCTCTCCCCAAGAGATTAAGTCTGTCCTCTCCCTCCTGACTTTCAGGAAGCAGTTGAAATCCTGGCTTTGAAATCAGGCATTCACAAGATTGATGGATTGAACCAGTGAAGACTAAGAGTTATTGGACCACAATGTTTGGATTGAGTTGTATGATGTTTTTAACTCGGCAAACTATCTTTTATATGTATTTCATAACTTATTTATTATGTATGTTGTTTTTTAAAATGTTATTTATTGTGTAGCATTGAATTTTTGCTGTTGTTAGCCGTTCTGAGTCCCTCCACGGAGGTAGAGAAGAACGGGATATAAATAAATAAAGAAAGAAATAAATGTCTTCATATATGGTGGCAGTGGTGATTTAGGCAGAAACTCACAGTTGATTGAATAGGAATAATAGAATTAAAGAGTTGGAAGAGACCTCATGGGCCATCCAGTCCAACCCCCTGGCAAGAAGCAGGAATATTGCATTTAAATCACCCCTGGCAGATGGCCATCCAGCTTCTGTTTAAAAGCTTCCAAAGAAGGAGCCTCCATCACACTCCAGGGCAGAGAGTTCCACTGCTGAACGGCTTTCACAGTGAGGAAGTTCTTCCTCATGTTCAGATGGAATCTCCTCTCTTGTAGTTTGAAGCCATTGTTCCGCATCCTAGTCTCCATGGAAGCAGAAAACAAGCTTGCTCCCTCCTCCCTGTGGCTTCCTCTCACATATTTATACATGGCTATCATATCTCCTCTCATCCTTCTCTTCTTCAGGCTAAACATGCCCAGCTCCTTAAGCCGCTCCTCATAGGGCTTGTTCTCCAGACCCTTGATCATTTTAGTCATTTTAGGAGAGAAGAAGTATCGCAGTATGATGAACTCTTCATTTTTTCAGACTAGTTTTCATGATCAAATGCATGACCGGAAGAAGAAAAGGTCACATCATGGCTCTTTCTGTTCAGAACAGAAAGGAAATAGTCCCTTCAAAGCACTTAAGTAAGATTTGATCATTTTTGCTTGTTCATAAACATAAACTTAGTAGCTGTGCATTAAAATCTTGAGTAACAGAAACAAACTGCTTTCTGTATCTCTAGTGTTTTATGATAAGCCGACCCCATCTTGTCTCTACTAACAAGTTTTATTTAGCCTTTTAGTTCTTTCATTCCAAGTAGTTTACAGAGCGGCGCCAATGACTCCGGTAGTCTGTAAGAATGCACATCATGGTTTAGTGTAAGACTAGTTTGGAAAAAACTTTTTTTCCTGTTTTAATTAGTGTTTTATTTTTGAAAATTCCGTTTGAGGAACAGTTATCCTGGAGAGAAAGCTATGACCTTCTAGATATTGATTCCATATCCCACCATACCCATATTTCTTTAAAACTGTTATTATTAGTGAACTAGCAATCCCTTGCCACGCGTTGCTGTGGCCCAGTCTGGTGATCTGGAAAATAAAGGAATGAGAAAGTGTTGGTTTCTAATGTATGTAATTTCTTTTTGTGAGTAACAGCATTTCTTGCTGTATCTTTTTCAGTGTTGATGTGGAGATTGTCTGGTTTGCCTATTCTGGAACATGCAGCTTATAATTGTCCTTCTTTAGGGGTCCCTTTCAAATCTATGATACTATATCTCTCTGTGTGTGAATCATATATATCTATGGCTGGATGGCTCTTTGTCAGGAGGGCTTTAATTGCATTTTCTTGTCCTGGTGAAGGGAATTGAACTGGATGGGCTTAAGTATTTTCTGTTGGTCATCGAGGTTCTGTGTGGGAAGTTTGCCCCATTTCTGTCGTTTGTGGGTTTCAGAATGCTCTTTGATTGTAGGTGAACTATAAATCCCAGCAACGACAACTCCCAAATGTCAAGGTCTATTTCCCCCAAACTCCATCTGTGTTCATATTTGGGCATATGGAATATTTGTGCCAAGTTTGGTCCAGATCCATCATTGTTTGAGTCCAAAGTGCTCTCTGGATGTAGGTGAACTACAATTCCCAAACTCAAGGTCAATGCCCAGCAAACCCTTCTAGTGTTTTCCGTTGGTCCTGGGAGTCCTGTATGCCACATTTGGTTCAATTCCATAATTGGTTGAGTTCAGAATGCACTTTGATTGTAGGTGAACTATAAATCCTAGCAACTACAACTCCCAAATGTCAAGGTCTATTTTCCCCAAACTCCATCTGTGTTCATATTTGGGCATATGGAATATTTGTGCCAAGTTTGGTCCAGATCCATCATTGTTTGAGTCCAAAGTGCTCTCTGGATGTAGGTGAACCACAATTCCCAAACTTAAGGTCACTGCCCACCAAACCATTCTAGTGTTTTCTGTTGGTCATGGGAGTCCTGTATGCCACATTTGGTTCAATTCCATAATTGGTTGAGTTCAGAATGCACTTTGATTGTAGGTGAACTATAAATCCCAGCAACTACAACTCCCAAATGACAAAATAATTTTTTTGAGTGATGGTCACTCCTTGGGTTAGTAGGTGTGTTGTGTCCAAATTTGGTGTCAATTTGTCCAGTGGTTTTTGAGTTCTGTTAATCCCACAAACAAACATTACATTTTTATTTCTATAGATTATTATTTATCATGTCATCAGCAACCATACCATTGTATTACATTTCTAACAGAACAAAACAAACAAACAGATAAAAAACACAAATTTTGCAAACTTGGTAGTTGATTAAATGTCCTTTGACCAGTATCTGGCCACTTGGAGTGCCTCTGGTGTTGCCGCAAGAAGGTCCTCCATCGTGCATGTGGCAGGGCTCAGGTTGCATTGCAGCAGGTGGTCAGTGGTTTACTCTTCTCCACACTCGCATGTCGTGGATTCAACTTTGTAGCCCCATTTCTTAAGATTGGCTCTGCATCTCGTGGTGCCAGAGCAGTCTGTTCAGCACCTTCCAAGTCGCCCAGTCTTCTGTGTGCCCAGGAGGGAGTCTCTCATTTGGTATCAGCCACTGATTGAGGTTCTGGGTTTGAGCCTGCCACTTTTGGACTCTCGCTTGCTGAGGTGTTCCAGCAAGTGTCTCTGTAGATCTAAAAAAACTATTTCTTGATTTAAGTTGTTGACGTGCTGGCTGATACCCAAATAAGGGATGAGCTGGAGATGTCACTGCCTTAGTCCTTTCACTATTGGCTGCTACTTCCCAGCGGATATTTATATAGATGACATAGACATAGACAAATATCAACATTAATTTAAAGAGAAAAAACACACTTTGATCAAAGATAAAACGGCATTGGCATGACTACGATAACTGGTTTCTAATACAGTGAAAGTGGGTGAACATGGTTTAAGAGAAAAGTAGGAGGTAAAGGATGAAGAAGAGGGGAAGGGAGGGGAAAAAAAAGAAAGAAACCGGTATCAAACATCTGTATAGCACATACACACATTTTTTCCACTTCCAGATCGCATACATGGTTTAATATAGTCCCTTACTCTATGTTTTATTTTAATTGTATTAGTCATCTTACAGTTGTTATATCTTGGCCCTTGGAACTTCTTCATTCAATTTTTTCAAGCATTTGTAACTGTTCTTTTAAAAAGAAATTAATAATTTTCCCCAGTCTGTTTTGTTTGATGCCGATCTATTTTGGGCGATTTTTTTTTATTCAACAGATCCATATTCATAATATCCATTGCTTTCTCAATCCATTTCTTTCTTTCTTTCTTTATTTAGAACATTTATATTCTGCCCTTCTCACCCCAAAGGGGACTCAGGGCGGAGCACAGCATATACATGGCAAACATTCAATGCCGAGACACAGATTCACATACAATACATAAACATTAAAAATATTTATCAAAATATTAAAATACGCCATTTAAAACCGTCCTAGTAATCCGCGTCAAATCTAATTGGCCTGGTCATCTTTCCTATTGCCACTTTATTGCCCTGTCCCGAAAGCTTGGTCCCACAGCCAAGTTTTTACCATCCTTCTAAAGGATAGGAGGGAGGGGGCCGACCTGATCTCACGAGGAAGGGAGTTCCATAGCTGGGGAGCAATCACCGAGAAGGCTCTGTCTCTCGTCTCCACTAATCGTGCCTGTGACAATGGCGGGACGGAAAGCAGGGCCTCCCCAGAGGATCTTAAGCTCTGCGATGGTTCATAGGGGGAGATGCGTTCGGACAGGTAATTTGCGCCGGGGCTGTTTAGGGCTTTATAGGCCAAAGCCAGCACTTTGAATTGTGCCTGGTAGCAAACTGGCTGTGAGTGGAGCTGGCGTAACATGGGAGTTGTATGCTCCCTGTATGCCATCTCATTTATTAACCTGGCTGCCTCTCATTGGAATATTTGAAGCTTCCGAGCAGTCTTCAAAGGCAACCCCACGTAGAGTGCGTTGCAGTAGTCTATCCTAGATGTAACGAGAGCATGGACCACCATGGCCAAGTCTGACTTCCCAAGGTACGAGCGCAGCTGGTGCACAAGTTTTAATTGTGCGAACGCTCCCCTGGCCACTGCTGCAACCTGGGATTCCAGGCTCAGTGATGAATCCAGGAGAACTCCCAAGCTGTGAACCTATGCCTTCAAGGGGAGTGTAACCCCATCCAGCACAGGTTGTGACCCTATACCCTGTTCGGCCCTGCGACTGAGCAGGAGGACCTCTATCTTGTCTGGATTCAACTTCAGTTTGCTTGCCTTCATCCAGACCACCACAGCGGCCAGACCGTCACAGCGGCCAGGCATCCATTGTTGCTGTCTCTTTCGCTTTCCAAAAGCGGGCTATACTTATTCTTGCAGCCATAGTAAGATAAAAGACAATCTTATCTCCTTTTTTTATCTATTTGAAAGTCTGCGATTCCCAGTAAAAAAAATAATACTTTGGCTTAAATTCAAATTTTAGTTGTAAGATTTCTCCCATTTTTTTAACATACTTCATGCTATTTTTTTTCAAGAACTTTACATTCCACCATCCCCATAAATCGAACACATTGAGAATCCACCCCGGTGCAACTTGGAAAGCTTTCATTTAATACCTAGGACGTGATCCAGTCGAAGCTGGAAAACACAAATTTCCAAAGCAAAGATTTAAGACCACACTTAGATCTCCAATGAAAATCAGTGGGAGTCTAATATGGTACTTTACAGCTCAAAGTTTAAATAGTGTTTTGTGCTAATAAAAATAATGTTTTACTAGATCAACTGCTGGGTTACACGAGGAACTGAGGGTTCTGGTCAACTGAACATTTTGCTTTTACAATGAGTTAAACAACATGACTGATTCCCATAGGATTAGGCTGGATTAGGTTTAAGTATTTCAGATGAGTGTTTTGTTGACTGGGTTGGGTCATGTTACATTGCTGGGTTATCTTGACCTCTTCTTATTTGCATCTTCAGTCCTTTTGCTTAATTATATACCAAAATAACTAAAACGCGACTGGCGCCCCAGTCTTAAGCTACTTCATTAGTCTATCTGCTTGCAACTATGTTGTAATCAAGGAAAGCTTCCAAGGAAGGGATATCTTCCTAAATTCCCAAATGGGCTTACTTATGCATAGGTCAAAAAGACAGTATGTATAAGGATTAACGTATCCCAGAGCCTACTAAATGAACACACAGTTTGCTCTTGGGCTAGGAGAACTGCAGCCTCTGCTATCTTTCTTTTCTGTGTAGTTGGTAGCACCAGAACACTGTTTGGCTATGGGGCAAGATTTATTTATTTATCAGATCAGATGAAAACCAAGGGTAGAGTTGTAATGTGGCAGGATCAGACCAATTGGGAGCCAACTGGGTGATCCAAAGGGCGAATTTAAGGTGAGGCGGACTTGAAACATTTATCAAACTCTGAATGTGGCTATTTGGATGTATTCAATGAATTTCCAAAATCCAGACATCAAAAGGCAAGAAGGGTAAAATACAAAACAAGGTTTAATATATATAATATCAACTCAAGTCTTGAAGAAATAAGCCTTCATTGATTTTGGGGGGGTTTTTTTTGGCTCCATTCATCCTATCATTGAAGTCATTGAAAGAGAAGGGGAATTATATATATGAAAATGGCAGGTTTAGATCAAATTAGGCACCCCAGTTGTGGCGTTCTAGACGTTTTTGCTCCATTATCCTAACTAAGATAGCCAAATTTATTTATTATTTATTTCGCGTATTTCTACCCCGCCCTTCTCAACCCCCGAGGGGGACTCAGGGCGGCTTACAAAAGGCACAATTCGATGCCTACACAAACAATAAAAATAAAACATATATAAACAGCAATTAAAACAATTATAAACAATTAAAACAATCAATTATACATCACAATCAATAAAATCAATCTCATGCTCAACGTTCGTCAGCTCAGAATCCGTAAATTCATTCCACATTGTCAGTTCCTATCGATTCTAGTCGTCATTGTCCTTTATCTATCTGCCAGGTTACCTAAAAGCCTGGTCCCAAATCCATGTTTTTAATTTCCTTCTAAAAGAGAGGAGGAATGTTGATGACCTAATTTCCCCGGGGAGTGAATTCCACAGGTGAGGGGCCACCACCGAGAAGGCCCTGCTCCTGTCCCCACCAATCTCACTTGTGATAGAGGTGGGGCCGAGAGCAGGGCCTCCCCAGAAGATCTTAAACTCTGAGGCGGGACGTAGAGGGAGATGCGTTCGGACAGATACGCTGGGCCAGAGCCGTATAGGGTTTTGTAGGTCAAAACCAGCACTTTGAATTGTGCTCGGAACTGGATCGGCAGCCAGTGGAGCTGACATAACAGAGGGGTGGTATGCTCCCTGTATGACGCTCCGGTGAGTAATCTGGCTGCCGCCCGCTGGACTAATTGAAGTTTCCGAACAGTCTTCAAAGGCAACCCCACGTAGAGTGCGTTGCAGTAATCTATTTGGGATGTAACAAGAGCGTGGACCAGTGAGATATAGTGGAGGTTGGAGTTCGGTGATACATAATAAATAATAAAAAAAACTTTATTTATATACTGCTATATCTCCTCGAGGGGGACTCAGGGTGGTTTCCAAGCAACATCACCAAAACATACAGAGTAAACAGCATAATATAAAATTAACAAAACCGTAACTTTTGACATTTTTGTTGCCCCTTCCTTCTTTGTTGTGAGAACAAGGGAAATTGACTGCTATATGGCCAGATACCTGGAAAAGTGGGAATGATTGTGTATGGGCTATTGGTACTGGGCAAGCCCGTAGCCAGGATTTCGATTCGGGGGGGGGGGGGGTGAGTTTGTTTCGGGGGGGGGGGGGGGGGGCTGAGTGAAAGAGGGTCTACCCTAGCAAACCTTTTGTATCGTTACCCCAATACCCCCATGCATATGGGATATATTGAGTAGGGTGATCAGATCATTATATGAATAAACATAACAGTTTAAATAATGCACCAGTAAGGCCTTTTCACGAACCACCCTGAGAATTTCGGGGGGGGGGGGGCGGAAGCCCCCCCGACCCCCCCCCAGCTACATGCCTGGTACTGGGTTTGGTTCCATGACCCCCATGGATACCAACATCTGTGAATGCTCAAGTTTCATTATATACAATGACATAGTAAAATGATGTTCCGTATATAACATGGCAAAATCAAGGCTTTCTTTTTGGATTTTTTAAAAAAAATCAACTCATGGATGGTAGAATTTGTGGAA
>NW_026846588.1:94680837-94690837 GCF_025583915.1 Anolis sagrei ordinatus | reverse complement strand
AGTGCCTGAGTGGGTTTGTAGGAGGAGATGTGGTTAGTCAAAAAGCTGGACCTTTCTTGACCTTAGAGAGCCACTGTGTTGTAGTGACCTGAGTGTTGGTCTATGATGCCCAGAGGCCAATGTCTGAATCCTTAGCCACCCAATTAAATTCACTAGATGACCTTGGGCCAGTCACATTCTCCCAGTCTCAGAGGCAGTCAGTGGCAAATTCCCTTTGTACAAAGCTTGTCAATAAGAGAAGCATTGCCTAAGGTGAAGGAGTACACCACCACAACAATGACTACAGTTGCCAGATCAAGGTGCTGAGGATCCTTGGCAATTGGAACTGGGGAAATCATGGAGGAGAGGTATATCTGATAATTTGTATTTGTATTATGGATAATTTTCCAATGTATGTAAACAGTTCAGGCAGCAAGTCATGGGAAAGACTGCCTGAGACCTTGAGAGCTATTGCAAGTCACAGTAGAAAAGTCAAAAGGAGGAAATGGAACAAACAGAAGGAGAGATTCTGCTGGAACTGTAAAGCATGTTGGCTGCATCATGTTGGTGTTGGGTTGTAGAAATGTGAACACTTGTTATGTACATTTCTATCCAAAATAAAAAAAATCTACTTCACTAAAAGCCCAGACTTGGGATTCTTTCTAAATTCTTCAAATTCATAAAGGTGCCACATTGTCAGTGAAAGTCTGGATAAACAGAATTCTTGTTTATCCAAATGCATGGCTCATTACATATTTTGGATGTTTCTTCAGGCAGTTTGAACTAGTTAAGAGACAACTGTATTTTCATGATGTGCAATGCACACTTGCAACTTCCTCAGCCCAAAATGACATAGATATTGGTATGATCTGGTTGCATACCAATATCTATGTCATTTTTGTTCTTACCATGGTTATCTTCTTGTGGTCCATGTTGATGGCTGATCTTATGATATCTATGAGATCTTTGATAAGAACTCAATATTTAGGGGGACAGAGGCATAACACTGAAAAAGAAAGAATACAAAAAAGGAAGAAACAAATTTTGGACATAAATGCACTAATAATAATAATAATAATAATAATAATAATAATAATAGTTGTCGTCATCATCATCATCATCACCACCCCAATCTGTCAACTGCAAAAGGCCACCTTACTTGGATCTGCGCGCATCATTCAAAAATACATCACATTCCTAGACCCTTGGGAAGTGTTTGATTTGTGATTTTGTGATATGAAATCCAGCATATATATCTCGTATGCTATGACATACTGTGTTTTTGTGTCAATAATAATAATAATAATAATAATAATAATAATAAATATTACCTGCCAGTAGTAAAGAACTGATGGGATCATAAACCTGCAAAGGTAGTGGAAAATGAATACCCAAAAATACTCTGGGACTTTCGAATCCAAACTGATAAAGTTTTGGAACACAATACACCGGACATCATGATTGTGGAAAAGAAAAAAAAAAGGCTTATTGATGTTGTCATACCAGGTGACAGTCAAGTTGACAAAAAACAACAGGAAAAACTCAGCCATTATCAAGCCCTCAAAATTGAACTGCAAAGGCTCTGGCATAAACCAGTACAGGTGGTCCCAGTAGTCATCTGAACACTGGGTGCCATGCCAAAAGATCTAAGCCAGCATTTGGCAACAATACACATTGACAAAATCACGATCTGTCAACTGCAAAAGGCCACCTTACTTGGATCTGCGCGCATCATTCGAAAATACATCACGCAGTCTTAAACGCTTGGGAAGTGTTCAACTTGTGATTTTGTGATACGAAATCCAGTATATATATCTTGTTTGCTGTGTCATACTGTGTCTTTGTGTCAGTAAAATAATAATAATAATAATAATAATAATAATAATAATAATAATAATAATTCTTATCCGTCTCTCCTCGCGGCTCAAGGTGAGTCACGGCACGGTCAAAACACACAAACATTGTAAAAATACTATAAACACACATATTAAAATGTATTTCCACAAAAGATAGATATATAGATTTATATATACAGATTTCGCTATTCATGGGAGACTCTAGAATGAAACAGAGAATAGCAAGACCCCACTGTATATCCTTTTTATTTTTTCTCTCATTCTGCTGCTGGGTACACAGAAATTATATATATATATGCTACAGTTGTGCCCATCCTGAACTGGCAATGAGTCCAGCTAGCATTCTGCGCTGCTCTTGGTGGCCCCAGGCTAGTTTAGAGGGTGAAACACTTTATCTCTTAGCATTTTACAGTCATCTCCTTGTACCTGTCACCCAAGGCAAGTGACTCACTCTTTATAATGATGCAGCCAAATTCCATCAAGGAAACATACTACCAAAATGAATGTTCAGGTGCCCTGCCACTAAGCCCAGGAGGCTGGATGATACATTATGCACATACTGTATTATGCATGTACTGTACACCTCTGTATAAATATAATCCCTCTTCTGGCAATTATTTTCCCCCAAAAATGTGGTGTTAGTTTCTGTGATGTCCTTTGAAAGATGCTGCACTTCAACCCTGACAGCTTCATTTGGGGATTCTCTTGCTCAATGCATTGATTGGGGTGAGCATATTGAATGGTATCAGACACATGCTGGTTTCCAAGGTGAAAAGGGGACAATGTGATGCATCTGGTGGAGATGGTCCGTTTATATTTCTATGAGAAATGAAAGATTTGGGCCAGGTATCAATTGTTTTGAAAAGCAATATATGATAATATATTTCAGAGTCATCTAAGGTAATTTCTTGTTTTTGCAGTAACTTAGCACTGGATTCGGAGCCTCGGGTGGTGCAGTGGTTTAAACCCTTGTGCTGGCAGGACTGAAGACCAACAGGTCGCAGGTTCAAATCCGGGGAGAGCACGGCTGAGCTCCCTCTACCAGTTCCAGCTCCTCATGTGGGGACATGAGAGAAGCCTCCCACAAGGATGATAAAACATCAAAACATCCAGGCGTCCCCTGGGCAACGTCCTTGCAGATGGCCAATTCTCTCACACCAGAAGCCACACCAGAAGTTTCTCAAGTCACTCCTGACAACAACAACAACAACAAAAGCACTGGATTGTTCTTTTTCTTTTGCCTTTCATGGCGAATCCGCTGGGCAGCTGGGCATTCCTGGTATGTGGCACCCCGCTTCACCCACAGTGACACTTCCCCATCACATGTGGGAAAGTGACATTGCACAGCTTCCCCTTGCATTGGTCTCATTGTTCCTTACAGAAAATGGAAAACCTGGGTGAAGTGTTGTAGGATTCTTGCACCAGAGTTGATCAACTGAGCCCTGCTGGTGGTGAATACATGTTGCATGATGAGTGGCATGGAGCTCCATGGATCAACTGTCCTAGGACACTTGCAAAGACATGTATAATGATGTGGTAAAATGATATCAAAGTGCTACAATTTTATACTATGCAAGAAACCTAAAGCTCAAGTGTCCAATCAGTTAGAAGACTTCCTTTGGATACTCATGATGGTCTCTAATTCTCAACTTCACTTATGAATTCCTTGCTAACCTCATCAGAAAAACCTTAACATGGTGTTTCAACACTTGAGAGAAAGTACATTTGGCATTACTTTGACACTGTATTTCACATCTTGCCAAGTAATCATGGAAAAGTATTGAAATATTTTTTCCAGATCCATCACATGTTTTTGTCTAAACCCAGTATGGTCTTGGTGCAAGAGCAATGATAATTTATTTCCCCACCACCCCACAAAAATCCCTTGGAGCTACTTGGAAACCAGCCTGTAGGTTTTCTTAATCACCCCAGAACAGGTTGTGAGGACACATCGGCAGGCCTAAAGGGAGAAGGAGAGATCACTTACTCCCACTTCTAGATTCCAGGCTTCTCCCCACTGAACACCAGATTTATATCCTGTATTTTGAGAGGAAAAACTGACCCGAGACAACTTTCTAGGAGTGGCAAAGCATTGCAGGTTCCAGAATGATCCAAAATCAGACTGAAATATGGCCATCACCTAAACCCAGTGTTTAGGTCCAATTAGAATAGACTAATTGAAATATGACTTGACAAGGAGGAGGAATAGTAGTTGGTAATACTACCATTATGTTGCACAGAGCGTGTTTTAGCCAAGTTTTAGCCAAGTCCCATGCAAAAGACACACAGGCAAAGGAAAAAGGAACAGAAAAACTCCACTTTTATCAGTAGAGGCATAAACTTGTAGTGTTACGTACAAAATCAAACAGTGCAATAAACTTACATAGTCCTTGTAAGTAACACAGCTTCTTCATCTTCATTCAAATGAGAGAGCAAAACATAAACCTTGAGTAAATAGCTATTCCACCATAGCAAAGAGCATCAGTGTTAGAGCATAGCAGCATTACAGCATATTGCTTCTCCTCCTCAGAGTAGTATATTGCTTCTCCAAACTATATTCTAAAATTCATACAGTTATACCCCACCGGGTGTGGCCCAAACATGCTAGCTGACCTACATTACCAGCTGCACTTAATAATTAGCATCATAAGGTTTTTCTTTAACACACACTTGATTCTTCTACAACTTACCGTAACACATTATCCCTCTGATTAATAGTTGCCATCCGAATCCGTGCCCTGCTTACTCCACCTAGCTCAATAGATATCTTGAGCAATGATTAATTGATTTGCCCCAAGCAAATGGGAAATTATTGTTTCCATTTGATGTTTGATGTTTTGTCTTATGTCTCCTATAACAGACTATGTTTTTTTATTTAATTTTAGTTGTTAAGTTATTATTCATGTTTATATGTTGGGTTGTTTGAATTTTGTTAATATGGATGTATTGTTGCATTTCGGCACTGAATGTTTGCCGTTTACAGACAAAACATACTTGAGTCCCCTTCGGGGAGATAGGGCAGAATACAAATAAAGTATTATTATTATTATTATTATTATTATTATTATTATTATTATTATTATTTGAAACACACAAGATGAGTCCACAGCAGACACTCTGCTGGCTGTTGTATTGGATCACATGTTGGACACCTCCCAAGTGTCTAGGACTGTGTGATGTATCGGCGAATAATGCGTGCAGATCCCAGTAAGGTGGCCTTTTGCAGCTGGCAGATGGTAATCTTGTCAGTGTCGATTGTGTTTAAGTGCAGGCCAAGGTCTTTAGGCACTGCACCCAGTGTGCCGATCACCACTGGGACCACCTTTACTGGCTTGTGCCAGAGTCTTTGCAGTTCGATCTTTAAATCCTCATATTGTGTCAGCTTTTCCAGTTGTTTCTCTTCAATCCTGCTGTCACCTGGGATTGCAACGTCGACAATCCATACTTTGTTTATTATTGGCTCTCGTTTGTTTTGTGGATCTATTCTAGATGTAGGCTCAGGCTTACTTCCTACCCTGTAGACCCATATAACTAAAATAAAGTCATACCATAGTGAATCTGGTAATGCTCTGAAGGTACTGATTCAGACTTATGCCTCTTTGCCAGAAATCAAATGCTACGACACTGCTGAATATGTGTCTTCTGGCAGGTTTCCTCTGTCATACACATCATTATTAGTTCTGCCATAGTGCAAACTTTTATAGCCTTTCTTTGGTTGTAAATGCATTCCTTGTCTTGTATGTAACACTGCTAAGTATTTCAATACTGCTCTGTCTAACAGAGAGAGTAGCCTTGGGTTCCCATGGTTTTTCTGAACCAGCCCAAGACATTTGCTGCCTGTGGCAGACCAGCAGATTGTTACCCAAGTCATTGTCTCTAGGTTCAGTCAAGTTATTTCTCTGCCCAGCTATTTTGACATGAATCAGAAAATCCCATATGTATTCTCCCCATCCCAAGCAGTAAAACTATAATAATAACCAAAACATGGAATAATAGATTGAGTGTTAGCCCAGTACTCTGGAAGACCAGGGTTTGAATCTCTCCTTGGCCATGGAAACCCATTGGGTGACTTTGGGCAAGTCATACTCTCCCAGTCTCAGAGAAAGGCAATGGCAAATCCTGCCTGAATGAATCTTTCAAGAAAATCTGTGAAATGTTGCCTTAAAGTCATTGTCAGTTAGAAATGACTTGAAGGCATACAACAACAACAACATTTGTTTCCCTTCCATGATGTTTCATATCTATTGCTCAAAGCAGTCTCTTTGCTCTGCCTTAATAGTAGGGCCAGTGCTATCACAAGGTGAAATTACTTTTTCATGCTAAAGCATAAGACTTGCTCATGGTTTGGTTGAAGATGTAGAAGAAACAGACAGTGTTGAAGACCTTGGGAAAGAGGATAATAATAATAATAATAATAATAATAATAATCTTTATTTATACCCTGCCACCATCTCCCCCGAAGTGGACTCAGAGCGGCTTACATGAGGCCAAGCCCGTAGATACATTACATCAAAAATAAAATACAGATCAACAAAAATATCATCACAATAAAATAAGTACAACATTCAAGTAAAATAAGCAGTGCAAAATAACATAATGAAAGATCAAACACAATGGGCGGGCCAAATACATGACATAAAATGATAAAACACTGGATGAGATAGCAGTAAACAGGTATATTTATGAAGGAGGAGCTTGTAGGGGATGGAACAGCGGAGTAGGCCTTCAATAAGGTGGGAGGAAGTGTAAAAAATGAGGAGAACACTGGAGTTGAAGCACCAGGAATGAAATATATGGTCACTCTCCAAGAGCACATTGGAAAAGCCAAGTTTTTAGGTTTTTCTTAAAGGTTGCTAGGGTGGGGGCTTGCCTAATCTTGCCAGGTAGTGAATTCCACAAAATAAGGGGCCACAGCGGAGAAGGTTCTCTCCCTCGTTCCCACAAGTTATGCCTTTGACAGAGGAAGGGGCGAAAGGAGAGCCTTCCTTGAGGATTGGAGGGATCATGCAGGTGTGTGGTAGGAGATGTGGTCATGCAGATACGCGGGTCCCAAACCATTTAGGGCTTTATAGGTGATAACTTCCACCTTGAATTGGGACCAGAAAATGAACGGCAGCCATTGGAGCTCCTTAAACAGGAGGATTGACCGCTTCTTGTAATTCGCCCCAGTTAGTAGTCTGGTTGCTGAACGTTGGGCCAATTGGAGTTTCCAGGCCATCTTCAAGGGTAACCCCACATAGAGTCTGCCATGGCAACCATTTATTTATTTATTTGATGCATTTATTAACCGCCATTCTCAGCCCCTTAGGGCGACTCATGGCGGTGTACACACATATAAAAGACAGTTTACAAAAGGCAATTTCAACAACATATAAACTACATAACAATTACAAAACTACACTAAAAATCCGCTTCGTCTCATAGTGGAATCATAAGCCAATCTCATATTCCTTATTCCGTTCCAATCATCTTTCCACACTATTTAGCACTTAATTAAATGCCTTCTCGAACAGCCATGTCTTGAGGCTTTTTCGGAAGGACATGAGGGAGGGCGCCTGTCTGATGTCTGCAGGGAGAGTGTTCCACAGCCGGGGGGCCACCACCGAGAAGGCCCTCTCTCGTCCCCGCCAGACGTGCCTGTGAGGCAGGCGGGATCGAGAGAAGGGCCTCCCCAGATGATCTCAAGGTCCTCGTGGGCTTGTAGGCCAAGATGCGGTCCGAAAGGTATTTTGGGCCGGAACCGTTTAGGGCTTTGTAGGCCAAAACCAGCACCTTAAATTGGGTCCCGGTAGCAAATCGGCAGCCAGTGGAGTTGGGACAACAAGGGCGTTGTATGCTCCCTGCCACCCGCTCCGGTTAACAACATGGCTGCCGCGCGCTGGACTAGCTGAAGCTTCCGGGCCGTCTTCAAGGGCAGCCCCACGTAGAGAGCGTTGCAGTAGTCAAGGCGGGATGTGACCAAAGCGTGTACCACCGTGGCCAAGTCAGACTTCCCAAGATACGGGCGCAGCTGGCGCACGAGCCTAAGCTGTGCAAATGCTCCCCTGGTCACCGCTGAAACCTGGGGATCCAGGCTCAACGATGAATCCGGGTCACACCCAAGCTGCGAACCTGCGCCTTCAAGGGGAGTGCGACCCCGTCCAGCACAGGCTGTAACCCTATACCCTGTTCGGCCTTGCGACTGACCAGGAGTACCTCTGTCTTGTCTGGATTTAATTTCAGTTTGTTCGCCCTCATCCAGACCATTACAGCGGCCAGGCACCGGTTCAGGACCTCGACAGCCTCCTTAGTAGCAGGTGGAAAGGAGTAACAGAGTTGGACATCATCTGCGTACAGATGACACCGCACCCCGAAACTCCGGATGATCTCACCCAGCGGCTTCATGTAGATATTAAACAGCATGGGGGACAGTATGGAACCCTGTGGAACCCCACAAGTCAAAGGTTGTGGTGTAGAACAGGAGTCCCCCAATAACACCTTCTGGGTGCGGCCCTCCAGGAATGACTGGAGCCACTGCAGAGCAGTGCCCCCAAGACCCATTTCCGCAAGGCGCCCCAGAAGGATACCGTGGTCGACGGTATCGAAGGCCGCTGAGAGGTCCAGGAGCACCAACAGGGACACACTCCCCCTGTCTAGCTCCCGGCGCAGATCATCCACTAAGGCGACCAAGACCGTCTCGGTACCATGTCCCGGTCTGAAGCCAGACTGTGCCGGATCCAGATAATCCGTGTCTCTCAAGAATACCTGGAGTTGTGAGGCCACCACGCTTTCCATGACTTTGCCCAAGAAGGGAAGATTGGAAACAGGCCGAAAGTTGTCGAATTTAGTGGGGTCCAGTGATGGTTTTTTCAACAGCGGTTTTATCACAGCTTGTTTTAAGCTGGCTGGAATTTTGCCTTCCCAAAGGGAGGCGTTAACCACCAACGTTACCCACTCAGCCAATCCCCCTCTGGCCTCCTTCAGAAGCCAGGATGGGCAGGGGTCTAGGATGGACGTGGTGGGCCTCATTCCTCCAAGTATCTTGTCCACATCCTCGGGTTTCACAAACTGAAAAGAATCCATCAAAATAGGACAAGCAGGTGCTCTTGTTACATCCTCAGAGACTGCATTTAACGCGGCGTCCAGCTCAGAACGGATCAAGGCGACTTTGTCTGCAAAGAACCGAGCAAATGCTTCACAGCGCGTGACCGAATTGTCAGGGCTCCCGTCTGAGGTGGCGGGAGTTAAAAGGCCTCTGACAATCCGAAACAACTCCGCCGGACGGTTCTTTGCGGACGCAATATTGGCCGCAAAGAAAGATTTCTTTGCCGCCTTTATTGCCACGGCATATGCCCTTAGAAGGGCAACAAACCGTGTTCGATTTAACTCGCTCGGGTCCGAACGCCACACGCGCTCTAGTCTCCTCTTCCTTCGCTTCATCGCTGCCAGCTCCTCAGTAAACCAAGGAGCTGGTTTAGCTCGGCTACTTGAGAGGGGACGTTCCGGAGCGATCATGTCAATTGCCCTGGCCATCTCCCCATTCCAGAGAGCGACCAAGGCCTCGACATGGTCACCTACCGAGGTGGCGGGAAAATCCCCAAGAGCCGTCAGGAATCCATTCAGATCCATAAGCCTCCTGGGGCGGACCATCTTAATGGGTCCTCCACCTTTGCAGAGGTTAGGGGGCGCAGTGAGCCTAAATCTGATCAGGAAGTGGTCGGTCCATGGCAACGGAGAGATGGACAACTCCTCCACACCGCCACCCTGCTCCCATCCCTGGCAGAAAACCAAGTCCAATGTGTGTCCAGCACAGTGGGTGGGGCCAGATATTTGTTGGGACAGCCCCATGGTTGCCATGGCAGACATGAAGTCCTGAGCCGCACCTGTGAGGGGCCTCGGCATGGATATTGAAGTCTCCCAGCACAAGAAGCCGTTGAGACTCCAACGCCAGGCTCGAGACCACCCCCGCTAGCTCAGGTAGGGAGACTGTAGTGCAGCGAGGTGGACGGTACACTAGCAGAATCCCTATTCTGTCCCGGTCACCCACCCTCAGGTAGACGCATTCAAAATTTGTGGTCTGCGGGATGGGCACCTGGTCAGATGGATGGAATCTCTATAGACCACTGCGACCGCGCCCCCCCCTCCGGATCTCGGCTGGTGCTGTACGGAGAAGCCTGGAGGACAGA
>NW_026846588.1:94594376-94679916 GCF_025583915.1 Anolis sagrei ordinatus | reverse complement strand
GAGCCTAAAGACATGGTTATTTGAGAAGGCGTTTGACTAAGTGCTACAGCAACTGGCAATGATGACTGGAACGGAATATGGATAACGAGATTGGTTTATGATTCTACGATGAGACGGCGCGGATGATTTAGTGTGATTGTAATTGTATTAGTGATAGTCATGTTGATATTTCGTTGTGATATTCCCTTATTGTAAACTGTTTTTATATGTTGTACACCGCCGTGAGTCGCCCTAGGGCTGAGAACGGCGGTCAACAAATGCAGCAAATAAATAAATAAATAAATAAATAAATAGAGTGCATTGCAATAGTCCAGTCAAGAAGTAACTAAGGCATGGACCACAGTGGTCAAATCAGACCAGCTGTATCTTTAACAACAGTATCACATTGATGTTGGGATTCACCACACATCATGGCAAATCCATGAGGTCCTATTGGGGGGGATGGAGAACCCATCGCTTCATGCCCTGCATTAATCAACTTACCCAGAAGTCCATCCCATGTGGGGGCGGGACTGTCTGTCCTGGCTTCCCTCCATTGTTTCAAAGGCAAGATGGAAGCTAGAAGTAGATGTGTGTTGTGTAACGGGCTCTTTGGTGAAAAAGGAGAGCAAGAGGTGTGCGATGGGCAAATTGTCTCATCTGATGAGGTCGTAAGACAGGGCTAGCATACATATGCCACAATCTGATGGACATTTCCTTGGGACTCATTGTCTTCAGTGGTGCTTACTTCTAAATAAACAGTAATTGCATTCTTCCCTGCCTCAGACCTATAGTTCAGAGGCTAGAGTCGAATTTTCCTGAGAACTCTCGGCACTCATAAAACTACAGATTGAAGTATAATTTGGCAGGGAGCCATGACAATTAAACGTGTACATCATTAATACCACTTTGTAAGGAAGAGAGACAAGTTGCATTCCGAGAGGCAAAGCTCAAGAACCATCCACATCAAAGCTAATCCTTTGTTGCGTGTGCTGAGATCCTCAAAATAGTCCTTTCTGAAATAGTCCCAGTGAGATCCAGCCTGTTTGTTTGTTTTTCCGACGATGCCTCTTCTTTTTGTTAGAACTCTCTCACACATATGCAGCGTTTGACTTCATTATGCCAAACTTATTTTAATTTGGCCAGGGTGTGGGAGGCTGAGATGGTGGTTTTGGAAGGGCCAGGGGCGTTTTCCTTTCCATCTGTTATTTTTAATCCACTTGTCAAGCTCTTCTCTTTCTCTCCCTCTCATTCTCTTTGCAACTGTTTTTCTATTTTGTCCTCTCTACTGCAAGAACCTACAGAAACCAAAAACCGAAAATGCTTTAATCTTTCCTACTCCAAACAGAATGCATCTTAAAGTCTCATATTCAATTTTTTTTGCTCTCCTTTTCCTTCTCCAAATCTATCCTTTGCTATCCTTGCAAAGCCCCCAAACTGGAGACCACATCATCCCCACAATTGTGACTTAGTAGTAGACTGTTCAGGAGATGGAGTGAGTTGCTTTGTCCAAATGCGACTTCGAAAAAGGAATGTACACTTTAACCTTCAGATTTCTAGCCGGTCTGTTTTACCCCATCTCATACGATACAAGAAGGCTTTTGTTTATCATGAAATTTCATGGATCTGCCTCTGCAGAAAGAAAAAGAATATCCCTCATCTTGGTGCAAGAGGCAAAGAAGGCCAAATTCAATGCATAAAAAAAATTATTCCAGAAATCCACAAGCATGTGGACAATTTCAACAGAAAGGAGGAAACCATGAAAATGAAGAAAATCTGGCTACCAGTATTAAAAAAAACATCAAAACAACAGAAGAAACAATCAAGGACATCTAACCACCTCTCAACAAAAGATTGCCCCAGGCACTGTCAGGCCATCAAATGCTAATCAAGGTGGTCAGTTGAAACATTCACACCTAGCTCCAACAGACCAGAGTTCTTTGTCCCACCCTGGTCATTCCACAGATTTATAAACCCATTCTCCTAGTTCCAACAGACCTCACTAACCCCCGAGGATGCTTGCCATAGATGCAGGCAAAACGTCAGGAGAGAATGCCTCTAGAACATGGCCATATAGCCCGAAAAAACCTACAGCAACCCAGTGATTCCGGCCATGAAAGCCTTCGACAATACATATTCCAGAAAGATCTGATCGCCTATAGACATTATTTTCGTGAGTTTTAAAGCAGCATGAATCAAAACTGCATATCTTTCAGATAATTTTATTTTGATCTTTGCTATATGTTTGAATGCGTCTTAAGGGCTTTTGCTTAAGAGCACAATAGTGCTCCTTTTTTGTATCCAAAGTAATATAAGAAGCTGTGGTCCAGCCATTTTGGAATACTGCATCTATTACACTACAAAGTTTGAAAAATTTTCTGTTCCTGATTTGAAAGTGTTATTTCCTGTTTAATTGTTCAGCATTTACTTTGAAAATAGTTGTTCTACTCCCAAAACTTTGCTTTTATGTCTGCCACAAACTATGTTAAATTGGTTGAGACTCATGAGATATTCATTGAAAAACTATAGCAAAATGTGTTGCAGGTTGTCCCACTAAAACAAAGTTTTTTGTAGTTTAATAATTTTTCCCATGTTTAATGATAAAACCAATTGGGAAATGACATTTATAACCCAGGGACAAAATTTGTGTTACATAGTATTATCCTTAAACATTCGTATGCTAGTTACTGTTTATAGGAGTTGTAGTCCAAGACAACTAAAGAACATTAGGGTGGGGAGAGATGCTTTGGACTGTTTGAGACGAGGTCATGTTGAAACTAAAGATTGGTACCTATGACATGTATAAATATGTGAAGGGAAGTCATAGGGAGGAGGGAGCAAGCTTGCTTTCTGCTGCCCTGGAGACTAGGACGCAGAACAATGGCTTCAAACTACAAGAAAGGAGATTCCACCTGAACATTAGGCAGAACTTTCTAACTTTGAGAGCTGTTCAGCAATGGAACTCTCTGCCCTGGAGTGTGGTGGAGGCTCCTTCTTTGGAGGCTTTTAAACAGAGGCTGGATGGCTATCTGTTGGGGGTGTTTTGAATGTGATTTTCTTGCTTCTTGATAGGGGGTTGGACCAGATAGCCCACAAGGTCTCTTCCAACTCTATCATTCTATGTGTCTCAGTGTAGAAGTAATGCAGTTTGACACCACTTTAATGGCTATGGCTCAATGTTCAGGAATCTTGTGGTTTGTCATTTGGTGAGCACCAACCTTCTTTGGCAGAGAAGGATAAAGATCTTATAAAACTACAACTCTCATAATTTCATTGAGCCTTGACAGTTAAGATGGTATCAAACAGCCTTAATTTTACAGTGTAGATGGACCCAAAGTCAAATTTGCTTCCCGTTAGGCACAGCGACATTTTGTAAACTTTGGCTATTCCTTTTCAAAACTGAACTTCAGTGAAGTTTTCACCCATCCCCATATGGGTAAATCAATCATTTTCACTTTTTTTCACATTCAAAATAATCTAAATTTTGGTCAGTTCTTTTAAAGCAGTGGTTCTCAACTTGTGGGTCCCCTGATGTTTTGGCCTTCAGATTCCAGAAACCCTAACAGCTGGTAAACTGGCTGGGATTTCTGGGAGTTGTAGGCCAAAACACCTGGGGACCCACAGGTTGAGAACCACTGTCTTAAAGGAATGAACTGTAACAAGATTCTCATCCATCAATACCAGTAGCAACCTTTGAAATTATGAGGGTTGAATGAAAAGTAATGCCTCCACCTTCGTTACTTGGGTTTGGATGGGAATATTTTAATAAATCAAATGCAGAAATAATTCTTAAAATGTGCTCTTTAACTACCACTATTCACTTTTCCACATAATCACCAGACAATTGGATACATTTCTGCCAACGATGAACAAGTTATTTGAAGCCGTCACGGAAGAAGTCGACACTCTGTTTCCGCAACCCATCGTGCACAGATCTTCCGATAGCCAAGCAGAGCAATTTCTTGTGAAATGCTGATTAGGCATGAAATTTCTCTCTGAGTGATAAAACGGTCATCCTGAATCAATCTGTCAACCTTTTGCTTGTGAAACTCGATGGTTGCTGTCACAGGATGTCCAACTCTTTGTTTGTCATGCAAGTCAGATGTTCCCACCTCAACATCTTTAAACTTACTTGCCCAACAATGCACAGTACTCACATCAACACAATCACCATAAACAGCTTGCATTCTCTGATGAATCTCCTTTGGGGTGACACCTTCTGCTGTCAAGAATTCAATGACTGCACGTTGCTTAAGTCGCATTGACCGACCATATGCGCAGGGTTCCATACTTTGCACTTTAACAACACAACCGTTCAATGCTAAGGTTTCCTGTCAAAATGGAACTGTAGGGGAGTGTCTACTGAACAAGCCAGTACCTGCTGCATATCAGTACTGCCATCTGTTGAGTTATGAAGGTGGAGGCATTACTTTTCATTCAACCCTCGTAGTACTGGGGAAGCCACAGTTTCAGTATTTACTTTATTGGTACTTTATTCTCTCTCCCAATGGAATTTGACTCTACTTGACAATCCCAGAATTTGATTTCAGTCTCACATTAGATACTGGAGCTGGAGTTCTCAGACCATGTATTTCTTGTATTGTCGAAGGCTTTCATGGCCGGAATCACTGGGTTGTTGTAGGTTTTTTCCAGAGAAGTCAGCCATAGCAGACACCTGATGAACCAACCTGGACACAGCATATTATTTGAGAACACAGAAATGCTGGATCACTCTCACAACCACCATGTCAGACTACACAGAGAAGCCATTGAAATACACAAGCATGTGGACAATTTCAACAGAAAGGAGGAAACCATGAAAATGAACAAAATCTGGCTACCAGCATTAGAAAACTCTAAAATTACAACAGCAAAACAACAGAGAGTAAACAATCAAGGACATCTAACCACCTCTCAACAAAAGATTGTCCCAGGCACTTGCCAGACCATTAAATGCTAATCAAGGTGGCCAGTTGAAACATTCACACCTAGCTCCAGCAGACAAGAGTCCTTTGTCCCACCCTGGTCATTCCACAGATATATAAACCCATTTTCCTAGTTCCAACAGACCTCACTACCTCTGAGGATGCTTGCCATAGATGCAGGCGATACGTCAGGAGAGAATGCCATTAGCACATGGCCATATAGCCCGAAAAAACCTACAACAACCCATGTATTTCTTCTTTGGCATTGCTACCACTGCTTCTCACACAATTGGAGGTTATACTGTTGACTTGTCCCATAACAGCTTGGACCTTGGTTTTATTCAGGGAGCCTATAACAAGATAAACATATCTGCCACCATCTGAAATCCGACAGAGGAAAATTCCCATGACCTAGAGGTTACTGCCTTGCATCCAACTCGCCCCTCCCTGATTTGCAACATGATTACTCTGAGGATTATTAGGATAATGTATATAAAACACTTTTAACATTTTCTAAAGCACTATGTAAGTGCTATGTATTATTGTAAGTATCTGCAGCCTCTTCCTTTGGAAGCTAAGCCATAAGCTCAATAAACAAGCTTTTTAGATTTGGAACCATCCTCGCACATCCCCCTTTGTTGCTCCTTTCGTTGGGCTTGCTGTATTTAGTCAAATTAATCATTCTCAGGTTTTCTTTTTTTAAACGCTCTGCAACGGTGAGAAGGCCTCCACGTCACGTTTTTTATGCGGACCAATTTCATTATGGACTTTCTCTGTTCTCTTGAGATTTCATTCACTTTCCAAACTGTGCTCATCACGAGTCAGCACTCACTGATCCTTGCCAAGACTTCTGATGGTTTCGGCAGTGACTAATGGATCTGCCTGCTGTTTCATCCATGCGATATCTTCCTTGAAGCATCTGCAACCTGATTCTGATAAGTTATCAGTCTGCCCCAGGGTCTCCTTCATAAATCACCTCTTCTCAAAAAGGGCACTTCCTTTAGCCTCAGCCTCACTGAGGGGAGAAAAGAGTTTGGTTTGCATATAAGATACACAAACACAGCAACAGATGTCTGGAGGAGCAAAGGGGACAGTGGGAACTATTTGCGTGGGAGGTTGAGGAGAAACATTCCCCCATCCTATATGTGTCCTAAAGTGATCCTTGTTCATCTTTGCTTCTTCCAGCACACTGACATTTGTCCGCCTGTCTTCCCAAGAGAGTTGCAGGATTTTACGGAGTCAGAGCTCATGGAATCGTTCTAGGAGTTGCATGTGATATAGCAGGGTTGGGAGGACAATAGCTTTATAAACAAGTACCTTGGTATCCCTACAGATGTGCCGGTCCTCAAACACTCTGTTTCATTCTGAAAAATGCTGCACTCGCAGAGCTCAGGTGGTGTTGTATTTCGGTGTCAATGTTGACTTTGGTGGAGAGGTGGCTGCCAAGGTAGCGGAAATGATGAACATTTTCTAATGTTACACCATTAAGCTGTATCTCTGGCATTGGAAAGGGATTGGCTGGTGACTGCTGGAACAGCACTTTGGTTTTCTCGTAGAGTCATAACCTTTTGCCAACATGGCATTCATGCAAGGCAATTAGGTTTCTCAGCTATTAGACTGATTAACTTAGATGTCTCTTTGTTCTGTTAGGAACAAAGATATGCCAATGCACAAACACACGCACACACATTTATAGCAGAGTTTCAGAAGGTTCCTTTAAGTTGCCCAAAATTATCTACTCTCCCTTAAAATAGATTTGCCTTTAATTCATGATCGCAAGGGACAAAAATAATTAGACTTCTTTAAAAGTAACATAGTTGCTTTACTCACACACTTCATGTTTTCAGCACACAGGTACTTTGCTTATCAGTCCAGTTACAAATAGGATTTGAAGTAGTTTCTCTGTGTAGGCAACACAGGGCATCTTTCTTATAATCTTATCAGTCCAAAGTCCAAAGCATCTCTCTGTTCTGAGAGTCTAATAGAGTCTCTGTCTACATTGAAAGACTTCTGTACAGCATTCTGTTCCTACTGACTTCTAAAACCATACAGTTCCTACTGACAGTTCTAAAATAGAGTCTGAGTCCTGAACAAGCCCAGATCTGATCACATGGTCTGCAGCCCCTCCTACAACAAAGAGTTAAAGGAAAACTGCAAACTAATACACACATATACAATACAGTAAGCAATCTGAATTATATACATAACAAATAACTAGTGAAGGCTTGAGAAGGTTGCTATTTCCAACAGATATTAGTACTCTCTGGTTAAAAATTTCAACAACCCTTCTTTAAACTAGATATCCCAGGATGCCATAGGATGTTGCTATGGGCCGGGGTCTTAGCACAGCTGGTAAGTCACCAGCAATTCTAAGATCTATCAATGAAAGGTTGCAAGCTCAAAGCCCTGGGTTGGTATAAGCTGCCGACAGTCAGCCCAGCTTACTGTTTACCTAAGCAGTTTGAAAACAGCGTTAGCTGTAATTAGAGAAATTAGGTTCCGCAAAAAGCGGGGGAGGTGTTTTACAACACCATAAAGAAAGAAGATCTGAAAATGTTGGGCAACCAAGAGGAAGGAGGAAGTCCTGATGACTCTTTGTCATAGAGGATGGAGCAACAGCACCCCCTGTGGCTGGATTCGGGCCCAACTTTCCATGGCACCAAAAAAACTGGACATTGAGTCAAAACAACAACATACCTTCTTCTGTTCTGTCTGTCTCTGTATTGTCTATACAAAACGGCATTGAATATTTGCCGTGTATGTGTACTGTGATCCACCCTGAGTCCCCTTCGGGGTGAGAAGGGTGGAATATAAATAAAGTATTATTATTTGAAACATAACAAGATGAGTCCATAGCAGACACTCTGCTGGCTGTTGTATTGGATCACAGGGCGGACACTTCCCAAGTGTCTAGGACTGTGTGATGTATCGGCGAATAATGTGTGCAGATCCCAGTAAGGTGGCCTTTTGCAGCTGGCAGATGGTAATTTTGTCAGCGCCGATTGTGTTTAAGTGCAGGCCAAGGTCTTTAGGCACTACACCCAGTGTGCCTATCACCACTGGGACCACCTTGACTAGTTTGTGCCAGAGTCTTTGCAGTTTGATTTTTCAATCTTCATATTGTGTTAGCTTCTCCAGTTGTTTCTCTGTGTCATATGGTCTGCAGTTGATGCTGGTTGGTGATGGAAGGGTTAATGTGAATATTAGTTCTAGAGGGTTTGGTAAGTGGGAGTTCATGGGTAAAAGCAATTAGGGGTGGAGGTGGGTGTTACTGGATTTAAGGAGCTAACCTTGAGACTGATCTTTGGGAGAAAAGTATCTGTTGCATTTTGGTGGTGGATGCTGCTGGTTTTCCCCCCAGGTCTGTTGGATTTTCGGTATCCTGACCTGTCTCCTGTAATCTTGGAATCCTGGAACCTTGAACCTTTGGACTGGCTTTTTACTATGGATAGACTCTTTATCCCTGGACTCTGTTATTGAACTCTCGGCATTTGACCACTGGACTGGACCCTTTTGACTACGAAGTTATTTTTGCTATCAGTTTTTGTTTATTCTGTAGCTGAGTGCTATCTTTATGTTTTATGTTTTTGTCTATTAAAACAGCCAGCAAGAAAGTGCTGTTATAATTAAACTGGGAGTTTGATTCATCTCTACCTAAATAAGGTAGAGCCCTGGCAACGTGACACTCTGCAATCCTGCTGTCACCTGGGATTGCGACATCGACGATGCATACTTTGTTTTTTAACACGATTGTGAGGTCAGGAATATTATTCTCCAAAACTCTGTTTGAATCCATAAGTCCCAGAGGAGTTTGGCGTATTCATTCTCTGTAACTTTTTCCGGATTGTGATCCCACCAGTTAGTTGTCACAGGAAGATGGTATTTGTGGCACAAGTTCCAATGAATCATCTGAGCAACGGTGTTATGCCTCTGCTTGTAGTCTGTCTGTGCGATCTTCTTGCAGCAGTTTAGGATTATTATTATTATTATTATTATTATTATTATTATTATTATTATTATTATTGTGAAATATAGCACTACAATTGTTCAACACAAAAGAGTACTTACTAAAATCTCTGATGCAATATATCCCAAGGTGTTACCTCTCAGCAAAACCAGCAGGAAATTGCCATGTGTTTAGGTTTCCAAATTTGTCCACTGTACTGATGTTTTGGGTCACTGACAACTGATTATGATTGAAAAAGAACAGTGTATTAATAAACAGTCAAAAAACTAAACCCATCAATTTTCAATGCCAGGGATATTCCATGAAACCCAAATGAATAACAGCTGATAGTCTGCTGCCTTAGGGACTGGTCCATCTGAGTTAACATTTTTAAAAAAAAAACACGATAATTTTTTTTACCCTTATAAATATCCAATTGTTTGCCATTTGCATGCTCAAATCTCCACTTTTCAATAGACCTTGTACGAAGAAAATACTATGTACTGAATGCAGTTGCCTCACATTCTTTCCATTCTTCCTTTTTCTTTTCTTTTTTGGACTGAGTCAGAGTGCAAAGATTCTTGGACAAGCTGAAAAGAAAAAAGATCTGTCTAATTTCCATGGGCACACAGAGTACCCGCATCTGGACAAAGTTAACAGCAGTCAGAAAATTGTATGCAGCACTGAAAAATCAGCGTGTGGAGTCTTCTTTTCTTGACCATTTGAGGCCTTTGTACTGTGGCTGTCTCAGGCCGGAATTGCTAAAGTTCAACTAACTATTTAAAGAGATTCATTGGCAGCAGGTTTAGTTCTTGGAGAGGTCATGATAAGGAGGGGAGGAAAAGGTACAAGCTTCTCACCTGGCAATTGCAGAAGTTTTGTGTTTTTACTGAATGCTCTTTTCTTTTGGCCATAAAAAAAATATTCCCCATGAATTCAGTGCCATGTTTCCCCAGATCAAGAGAGTTCTTTTGATCACTTTTGATCTGAGGTTCGTAAAGTTTAAAATCTTTGGGATCTAATTTAAGCAAGTCTGTACCTGTTCTATTCCACTAGGATTAAAGAAGACTACCAGACACAGAATGTGTCCTGTCCAGTAAGGTGAGGAAACCTTTTCCCTCCCTTGACCTTACTTCACCATGACACAGGCAGTGGTAACAAGAGATAAAGCATACCCAGGGGATGTGTTTGGGCTGGTGTACTTTGCACAGACTTTGCAAGCTGTTTTTAAAATAGTACTATCAAAATCACACCAAGAATGGCAATGCTACTTGGGGAATTTTGGGATCTGTAGTCCCAAAAAAGTAACCTATCAGTACCATGAATTGAAGGATTTACAGTAGACTCTCAGTTAACTGGAACTCAAGGAGCTGGAACTCTCAAGCATATAGAAAAAAATGAAGAAATGGTCTATCTATATAAATAAAAATGTAATGTTCGTTTGTGGGATTAACAGAACTCAAAAACCACTGGATGAATTGGCACCAAATTTGGACACAAGATACCTAACAACTCAATGTATGTCCTTCACTCAAAAAAAATGATTTTGTCTTTTGGGAGTTGTAGTTGCTGGGATTTATAGTTCACCTGCAATCAAAGAGCATTCTGAACCCCACCAACGATGGAATGGAACCAAACTTGGCACACAGTTTTCCCAACAGAAAATACTGGAAGGGTTTGGTGGGCAGTGTCCTTCGGTTTTGGAGTTGTAGTTCACCTACATCCAGAGATCACTTTGGACTGAAACAATGATGGATCTGGACCAAACTCTACAAGAATACTCAATATGCCCAAATTTGAACACTGGTGGAGTTTGGGGAAAATAGAATCTTGACATTTGGGAGCTGTAGTTGCTGAGATTTATAGTTTTCCTACAATCAAAGTGCATTCGGAACCCCACCAACAACTGAATTGGGCCAAACCACCTACACAGAACCCCCATGTGGGCCACAGCAATGGGTGGCATGGGGCGGCTAGTCTATATAAATAAAAATGTAATGTTCATTTGTGAGATTATCATAACTCAAAAACCACTGAACGAATTGACACAAAATTTGGACACAAGGCACCTATCAGGCCAACAAGGGACCACCACTTATAAAAACACTGAAAAACACAGCAGAAGGCACTTTAAAAGCAACCCCCCCCCTCAAAAGATGCTACAGCGCATGGCAAGCAAAACACACAATAGCATATCTACACTCTCTTCTGGACTACAGCTCCCAGCATCCCCTAGACCAGGCCCTTTAGGAGAGGAGAATGATCCAAATGCACTGCTTCCAAGCTGCAAGCTTTCTTCTCCTTGGATTTCTTCGAGAGCATCTCAATCCCTGCATATTTTTGATTTCCTATTCCTGGACTGTAATTCCCAACAATCCTCCAGATAGATAAATTAGATAGAGATAGATAGGTAGGTAGATAGATGGATCAGGAGGACTGCTGGGAGTTGCAGTCCAAGAATAGGTAGAGAAGGAAGAAAGGGGGAAAAGAGGAAGGGAAAGAAAAGGGTGGGGAGGAAGCTATGGAATGCCCTCCCTAGGGATAACAGATCGGCCCCCTCCCTTTTAACATTTCGGAAAAAAGTCAAGACGTGGCTTTTCGAGCAAGTGTTTGCAAATGCAAAGTAACTGACATAGGAAAATGGAACAACTAGACAATGGGACTGGACAATGTTTTAACAAGGAGATCTTAATGATTTATGTTTTATTGATTTTGTTGTGGTTTTATACAGTATTATATATTAATGTTTTAAATTGTATTTATTAGGCATGGTTAGGTCTGGTTAGAATCTTCGTAATTCGGAATAATTTCGGAAAAATTACCTTTTTGAAGTGATTTTGAACTTTTTTAGGAAACTGGAAGTCCCTTTGCCCTTTCGAAGCTAGTCTCGCCATTTTTCTTCCGACTCAGGAAGTGAGTCAGAAATTATTCTGGTCCCTGGCCTCGGCTCAAGCCAGAGAAGCCAGTTTTAAACCAGGGAAAGCTGAATTTCCTCCCTTTGCTTTCCCCACTTCTGGCTTAAGCCAGAGAAGCCAGTTTTAAACCAGGGAAGGCTGAATTTCCTCCCTTTGCTTTCCCCGCTTCTGGCTTAAGCCAGAGAAGCCAGTTATAAACTGGGGAAGGCTGAATTTCCTCCCTTTGCTTTCCCCGCTTCTGGCTTAAGCCAGAGAAGCCAGTTTTAAACCAGGGAAGGCTGAATTTCCTCCCTTTGCTTTCCCCGTTTCTGGCTTAAACCAGAGATGCCAGTTTTAAACCGGGGAAGGCTGAATTTGCTCCCTTTGCTTTCCCCGCTTCTGGCTTAAGCCAGAGAAGCCAGTTTTAAACCGGGGAAGCCTGAATTTCCTCTCTTTGCTTTCCCCACTTCTGCCTCAAGCCAGAGAAGCCAGGGAAGGCTGAATTTCCTCACTTTGCTTTCCCTGCTTCTGCCTCAAGCCAGAGAAGCCAGTTTTAAACCAGGGAAGGCTGAATTTCCTCCCTTTGCGTTCCCCGCTTCTGGCTCAAGCCAGAGAAGGCAGTTTTAAACTGCGGAAGGAAGGAATTTCCTCCATTTGCTTTTCCCCACTCCTGGAGTAAAACGACTACTTTCAAAGTAAACACCACCCAATGAAATAGGAAATAACACTTTCAAACCATTGACGAAAGGTTTCAGAAGTCTCGGAAGTTTCGAAAAGTTTTGAACATTTTTTTCTGTGAAAATCGGAATTGACTTTACAATCAAAACCATCTGAAATTAGTTTTGAACCATTTTTTGTTGGATCAAACAAGCCTAGTATTTATGGCAGGGGTCCTCAAACTAAGGCCCGAGAGCCAGGTACGGCCCTCCAAGGTCATTTACCCGGCCATCACTCAAGGTCAAACTAAGTCTGAAATGACTTGAAAGCACGCAACAACAACAATAACAACAACAATCGTATCCCATCAGCCAAAAGCAGGCCCACACTTCCCACTGAAATACTAATAAGTTTATATTAGTTAAAATTGTTCTTCATTTTAATTATTGTATTGTTTTTGAGTGTTTTTTGCACTACAAATAAGATATGTGCAGTACGCATAGGAATTCGTTCATATTTTTTTCAAATTATAATCCGGCCCTCCAACAATTTGAGGGACTCTGACCTGGCCCTCTGTTTAAAAAGTTTGAGGACCCCTGATTTATGGTATTGTGAGCATCGAATTGTTGCCCTGTAAACCACCTTGAGTTGCCTGCGGGCTGAAACAGGTGGTATATAAATACAGCAAATAAATAAATAGTATTGCCACAATTGTAACTTCCTTCTTTACAATTTCTTGTTTTTTTGGCATTCCATGTGGGCTCCCCGAGGTCCCCGTGAGCAGAGTTTTGGCTTGAAATCCACCACCATGGTCCACTACTGACTTAAATTAAGAGCATCCCACTTTGGGAAAAGAAGATGTGATGGTTTTCCTCCATTGGGCCATCAAGCCTATTGGGAAAGGAAACTTGAACATTAAAAGGGGGAAATGTGTCTTCTTCTCCCCCCACCACCGCACTCTATACGTTGGAAACGTGAGGAGCCTACACTTGTGACCATCATCTCCCAGTTACCACCACCCTTCCCACATGTGGAACCATGAAAATTTAACCAATGATTTTTTTTAATAAATGGACTGGAGCCTATTTTGCACTGGCGGAAATAAACTTAGGAAAGCATTTGTATACAATGCATCCTTTTGTGAAAACAGAGTCCAAGCTCACAGTAAACTCTCAAAGTGAAAGTCTACATGCTGTGTTCCCATTAACTCTCTTTCATTTATGTAGCCGATTATCCTGTTTATAATAATTTATAAATAAAGAAGCCTTTGATTGTCTTTCACTCTTGAAGCGGCATGAGATGCTGGAATAGGCCTAAGAAGCTGTTGTTGACTCACGTGCTTGCAAGGAAATTCTTTTTGATGTTTTAGTGATGGAAAAAAATAAGAGTGGGAATCAGCCACTGCTCTTTCCTCAATGGATTCATGCATCCTTGTGAAAGAAGAGATCCTTTGTAAAAAGAAATCTTCTTTAAACCTGGTTATTACTGTCAAACCTACCCTGTAGCTTCCTGGTGATTCAGGAAGAGGATCTTGATTCTTCAGTATTGAAATGAGGAGAAGGAATTCACTTGGAGAACTTTCCTATTAAACTTATTCCAGTGATATGTGCCTGAGCTGTATTTAAAACCTTCCATATGCTCTGTGCTGGCTGTGTCGAACAATTCAAGCACATTTCAGACATATACTTTGGATTGCTCCCATAATTCAAGATCTGGGAAATCAGCAATTGCACATATGGAAACAGATCCATGCTGTTTCTGTTATACACTAGATTTTTTTTCATGTCAGGAGCAACTTGAGAAACTGCAAGTCGTTTCTGGTGTGAGAGAATTGGCCGTCTGCAAGGACGTTGCCCAGGGGATGCCCAGATGTTTTGATGTTTTACCATCCTTGTGGGAGGCTTCACTCATGTCCCTGCATGAGGAGCTGGAGCTAATAGAGGGAGCTCATCCACGCTCTAATAATAATAATAATAATAATAATAATAATAATGTAGACTCTGCAAGGAAGCAGATGAAACAATAGATCACATCCTCAGCTGCTGCAAGAAGATCGCGCAGACAGACTACAAGCAGAGGCATAACACCATTGCTCAGACGATTCATTGGAACTTGTGCCACAAATACCATCTGCCTGCGACAAAGAACTGGTGGGATCACAAGACGGAAAAAGTTACAGAGAATGAACACATCAAAGTACCCTGAGACTTCTGGATTCAGACTGACAGAGTTCTGGAATACAATACTCCTGACCTCACAATCGTATTAAAAAACTAAGTATGGATCGTTGATGTTACAATCCCAGGCATCAGCAGGATTGAAGAGAAACAACTGGAAAAGCTGACACGATATGAGGATTTAAAGATCGAACTGCAAAGACTCTGGCACAAGCCAGTCAAGGTGGTCCCAGTGGTGATCAGCACACTGGGTGCAGTGCCTAAAGACCTTGGCCTGCACTTAAACACAATCGGCGCTGACAAAATTACCATCTGCCAGCTGCAGAGGCCACCTTACTGGGATCTGCACACATTATTCGCCGATACATCACACAGTCCTAGACACTTGGGAAGTGTCCAATGTGCAATCCAATACAACAGTCAGCAAAATGATCTTGTCTGCTGTGGACTCATCTTGTTGTGTTTCAAATAATAATAATATAATAAAACTTTATTTATACCCCGCTACCATATCCCCAAGGGGACTTGGGGCGGCTTACATCAGGCCAAGCCCAGTAATATAACAATGTAAATGTACAACATAAGAATACAACAATAAAATATATAAAATAAAATAAAACACCAGAAACAATATAAATAAACACATCAGACAATATAAAATCACAATATTTGAACACAGAAAATTTATCATAGTGGGCAGGGCCGGTTGCAAGGATTAAAAGTTTAAAAACACTGGGTGAGAGAGCAATATAATGTATCTGGACAGGGGATCCGAGGGATGAAGTAGGGTTTAATTGCACTAACAGGTAAAATAAACTGCTTCCGAGGGCATTTATGCAGGGATTGGTCAGGTCAGGGATTATTGTTCATTCATTCATTGAAGGCACACTGGAACAGCCAAGTTTTCAGGCTCTTCCTGAAAACTGCCAGGGTGGGGGCTTGCCTAATTTCTCTCGGGAGAGAATTCCAGAGCTGAGGGACCACCACAGATAAGGCCCTCTCCCTCGTCCCCACAAGTCCACTTGCAAAGGGTGCAGAAGCAAGAGAAGGACCTCTCTGGAAGATCGAAGGGATTGTGTAGATTTGTAAAAGGAAATGTGGTCACGCAGGTAGGCAGGTCCCAAACCGTTCATGGGGAGCTGAAGGTGACAGAGGGAGCTCATCCACACTCTCGCCAGATTTGAACCTCCAACCTGTCAGTCTTCAGTCCTACCGGCACAAGGGTTTAACTCATTGCACCACAAGGGGCCCCTATCACGAGATCAAAATCCAGTTACTTGTTCTAACCACAGTGAACCAATTGAAAAGGGGGATACCAAGACAATATTATTAGCATTGGGGTGGGGCAAAGACAATAATTAGAATGGGAGCATAAAATTTGAGGCATCATTCACTATAAAAAAAAGTAAAATAAAATAGGTTGCTAGGGAACAAAGGTTTCATGAGCATTGACAAAAATAACCAGCAATTAGTAGCATCGCTGAGTGTGGGGAATGCAAATTGCACAGGGTGACACCTTCAGAGGGGGTGACACTAAAATGATTGTCTATAAAAAGCTTTGTGTGGCATTTCCACAAAAATATATTATTTTTTTACAAAAGCATCCCTATACAACCAACATTTTTTTTCATGAGCTCAGCTTATCTTCAATCAATATACAATATACTCAATAGATCTTCCTTCCTTCCTTCCTTCCTTACTTACTTACTTACTTACTTACTTAAACAAAGCCTTGAATTGTCCTTTTTTGTATGATCTTCAGAGGAACCATTGGGGGGAAAAATCTGGATTCTAGGTTCTATTCTCTGAGATTCTGGCACCAAAAACAAAAGGACGAGCAGGAGTTTCATCAGTACTGGCTTCACAGTCTTCCTGTGGAGAGGGGCATTTTCAGGCTCTTTTTTCTTTGCTTCCATTCTATACTGCAACTTTATTCATCTCAGAGGAAATTTTACTTCACAGATTTTAATGTGTAAGTTGAACTTATCCTTAGGAATTTTGTGATGTGCATTTTAGGGGCACATTGCTAGTTGTCTGGCAATCTTTTTGTCCGGTTTTGCCCCCAAAACAGTCTTACAACAAGGTTTAAAGCAACTATAAAAAGCTTTACTTCAGCAAAATGATAATATTCTAACAAACAGCAGGAAAGGAACAGTAAAAAAATCTCAAAAGCAAAGGAAAGATCTTACATCAAACACGAAAACTGAGTCTTTGGCAAAAAGTCTTTGTGAGGCACTTGCTGGAGCCTCAAGCAAGGAGTCTCGGAAGCTCTTAGTAGAACGGTTGCTGCCAACATTGACCGTTTGCTTTACTGCTGATTTATAGCTCTCAGCTCCCAGCACAGGTGTTCCTAGAGCAAGATCTGATTGCTTGGCATTCTTGAAGCAATTTTAGCTGACTTTCTTCTTTCACCCTTCAGTGTTCCTGAAAGATAGGAACTGTCAGTATGTATTCCTCACCCTCTTCTTCCTCCTCAACACTTGGCCCCAAATCCCCAACTCCTACATCTTCAATCTCTTGTTCTACCTCCTCCTCAGAAGAGGTGTACACAAAATTTTGGTTGTTCTTGCACTTCACCAAATGATAAGGGAACCTGCAGGCTCTGATCTGGTGGTTCTTGTCATAGGAACACTGCAAGCGTGTTTCCGCATCCATGGAACAATCTGGATGGCAATGCTTGTAGGATACAACAATTCTTGTAATATGTGAAAAGGCTCCCTGAATTTCTACTTATAGCAGATTAATTGTTGGGGAATTATTCCAGCACAGTAAATGCAGGCAAGCGGACCTGCAGCAGACAAACATCAACTGAATTCAACTTCAACGAGATCCGGCAGGCTCCGTGATGGCTTCATGGGCAAAATTTTCTACAATGAGGAATTTTCCCCATGTGATAAGGCCCTAACTCAGTGAAAGAAGTTGATAGCATATGCTTTCATAGACCTGATGTCTATTTCCTCAGATAAGTATACTTAGTAAATAATTTAATATAGAATATCAACTTTAGAGGGCCATTTAATCCATGTTGCACAGCAGCAGATTTTTCCCCGCGTCCAAAGTCCAAATGCAAAAAGACTCACAGACAAGGTTAAAAATGAACAGAAAAAAATCTTTACTCTGAATCAGTAGAGATGAACTATAATGCTGCATAAATCAAACAATGCAAGAAACTTACATAGTCCTTGTAAGTAACACAAAATAACGCATCTTCATCTTACATCAAATGAGAGAGCAAAAATAAACCTTGAGTAAATAGCTATTCCACCATAGCCTCCTTCAGAGTACCTTCTCCATGCTGCTCCCCAGAGCAAAGCCTTTGAGCACAGATCACCTCAGAGTGATCTCTCCTGAAGCTCTCCAACACCGACACCCACACACTGTATTTTTAAAAAACTCATACAGATATACCCCTTTGGATGTGGTCCAATCTTGCTGGTTGACCTACATTGCTAGCTGTATAAGGTAATCAACCCACACTTAGTCTTGCTATGGCTTATCGCAACAATCTACTTAGGCAATCCCTCTTTGTCCGAGTAGGATAATCCTCCAGGGTGGGTCCGTAGGTGACTATGGAGCCCTATTCTTGATCTGCATCGTCTCCTGCAGTGAGGGCATTGGTTTCCAGGTGGAAGGCAGTCCTGGTCGGGGTTGGCTTGACACGCTTTCCTCTTGGCACATTCCTCTTGGCCATCATTGCAAGGGAGCTGGGGGATGTGGTCCAATCTTGCTGGTTGACCTACATTGCCAGCTGTACATAATAATCAACAATCCAGCCCCGATCCATGCAGAGATATATTGGCTATTTATTTATTTAGATGTGTTTTATAAGCGTTTCTTCATTTCTAAAGCACTCCTGGGACATGTCCGTCCAACTTCTGTTGGAAGACTACAAAGAAGGAACATCCATCATGCTTCAAGGTAATCTACAGTTTGCATAATAAAAAGTTCTTCTTAATGTTTAAGTGAAATCTCCTTTCTTGCCATTTGAATCTATTGGTCCATGTTCTACTCTTTGGAGTGCAGAAAACCTCATCTCTTCAGAGATGTTAGATGTACTATGTTTTCGACTAAATAAGATTAAACTACCAGTCTAAGTCAGTTGCTGAACATGGAATGGGGAAAATACAGCATTTTATCCTTCAACTCAGGCATCCACACATTTTAGGCTTATCCTTCAGGATTTAACTCTTAGTCTGGGTGCCCCTACATAGGCAGATTTGGAACAAGGGCTCCTCTCCAGACTATTTGGCATACTTCACTCATATAAGAGGCAAGGAAGACAGACGCATAGAGTCCTCAAATGCATCCAGTATTGTGAGATCCTTGTAATCTTCTCTGGTGTTATCAGAATGTTTTCTCAGAGAGATAGTTAACCTTTCTAAGGAACAGACCATAAAATGTCTGGTAAGTCTTGCTCAACGCTGAATCTTTAAAATAGCCACCGCACAAATCATAACATATAAAGAACACAGGAGATAAGAAGTGAACTACTGAGCTTTCCAAGAAAGTCAGCTGGTGAAATGTGAAAACATAATGGGAGAATAGTTGAAACAAGGGAACAAAAGATGTATATTTCCAGAACAACCTTATCTCACCCTTCCCCAGGGGAGTTAATGGATGACATGTTGGCCTTCGATTTACAAATGGGAGAGTTACCATGTCCTCACCAATGTGATATGGGATTAGTATCCAAGGAAGTGATATGCTAAGCAGAATAATGAAGAGGCAAGGAAGGAAGCCAAATAAAGAAGTAGAAGTAGGACTGAATTCCCTCCTGCAGGATGTCTGTTGCCAGAGCTTGGAAAGGTTACTTTTTTGGACTACAAGAATCCCTTAGCCAGTGGAGTCACTGGCTTTTCCAGCCTCAGAGTGTTGGAAACCAGATTTGAGAAATAAATATGCAGCTTCTAAGCCAACAAAGAAGAGAATCAGAGCTCATAAATATCACAAACACATGGAGAAATTAGAGAAAATTCAAGAATGCTCCATGCTTATTACAATGACTATTTGAAGTTTCTTTCTCTGGGTCTAGTTTTTTTTTCCTTGTCTCTTGCAGATTCAGTTTTTATTTATTTATTGCAAAACATAAAATTCTGCCTTTATTTAATTCTACATGCAAATGACATTTGGGACAATGGTTTGGCCTAACTCTATCTTTAATGGGGTTCAGAATGTTCTTTGATTGTAGGTGAACTATAAATCCCAGCAACTACAACTCCCAAATGTAAAGGTCTACTTCCCCCCAAACTCCATCTTTGTTCATATTTGGGCTTATGGAGTATTTGTGCCAAATTTGGTCTAGATCCTCCATTGTTTGAGTCCACAGTGCTCTCTGGATGTAGGTGAACTACAACTCCCAAACTCAAGGTCAATGCCCACTAAGCCCTTCTAGTGTTTCTGTTGGTCATGGGAGTCCTGTGTGCCATGTTTGGTTCAATTCCAACGTTGGTGGAGTTCAGAATGCTCTTGGATTGTAGGTGAGCTATAAATCCCAGCAACTACAACTCCCAAATGCCAAAATCATTTTTTTTAGTGAAAGACATATATTGGGTTGTTAGGTGTATGCTGTCCAAATTTGGTGTCAATTTGTCCAGTGGTTTTTGAGTTATGTTACTCCCACAAATGAACATTACATTTTTATTTATATAGCTTGTAATGCAACTACTTTATAAATATATTACACACATATTGCATTTACATGATTTTTTTTGTCGTGTCAGGAGTGACTTGAGAAACTGCAAGTTGCTTCTGGTGTGAGAGAATTGGCCGTCTGCAAGGACGTTGCCCAGGGGACGCCCGGATGTTTTGATGTTTTATCATCCTTGTGGGAGGCTTCTCTCATGTCCCTGCATGAGGAGCTGGAGCTTGATAGAGGGAGCTCATCCGCCTCTCCCTGGATTCAAACCTGCGACCTGTCGGTCTTCAGTCCTGCCGGCACAGGGGTTTAACCCACTGTGCCACCGGGGGCTCCATTTACATGATAATACAATCTATACATGGTCCCTGGTGGCGCAGCTGGTTAAACTGCTGAGCTGCTGAACTTGCTGACTGAAAGTTTGGTGGTTCAAATCCAGGGAGCAGGGTGAGCTTCTGCTGTTAGTTTTAGCTTCTGCCAACATAGCGGTTCGAAAACATGCAAATGTGAGTAGGTGAATAGGTACCACTTTTGCAGGAAGGTAAAGGTGCTCCATGCAGTCATGCGAGCCACATGACCTAGGAGGTGTCTACGGACAACACTGGCTCTTCAGCTTAAAAATTGAGATGGGCACCATCCCACAGAGTCGTACACTTAATGTCAGGGGAAAACTTTACCTTTACCTTATACATATATGTCTATTGGCACCCCGGTGGTGCAGTGGGTTAAACCGCTGAGCTGTTGAACTCGCTGACTGAAAGGTCAGTGGTTTGAATCCGGGGAACAGGGTGACCTTCCACTGTTAGCCCCAGCTTCTGCCAACCTAGCAGTTCGAAAACATGTAAATGTGAGTAGATCAATAGGTATCCCTCCAGCAGGAAGGAAATGGCGCTCCATGCAGTCATGCTGGCCACATGGACTTAGAGGCGTCTATGGATAACACTGGCTCTTCGGCTTAGAAATGGAGATGAGCACCAGCCCCCAGTGCCGGGCACGACTTGACTTAATGTCAGGGCAATCCTTTACCTTTATAATATAAAATAAGGCAAAATATACAAGATTGTAAAACAATATTAAACTAAAATTACAAAAACTTGGAGAAACAAGAAAGCTTTTCATTGAGATTTAAAAAATAACGAGGGAAGGAGCAGTCTGCAAATATTCAGGCAGGAAATTGGGAGTTGCAGGAGTATAGAGCGACAAAGGACAAGGCTGAGAAAGGGAAGAAAACCTAGAACATGGATTTAGAGCAAAAAAGAAATAAGGGCTGAAAGACAGGGGGGTGTCTGAGTTGTGTAGAGCTTTGAACATCAAAACAAGAAGCTTATGCTGATTTCTACATCGAATGGGTAACCAGTGAAGAGATATCAAAAGTGGAATAAGATGATTCAGCATTTGCATCAAGTAAAAAGGCATACCTTGAATTCAAGAAATTCTCAGAAACCTAATGAGGTATTTCATCAGACAGTGACTGTAGTGGAGCAACAGAACAAGCGGAAAGCATTTGAATAATAAGGCCATAGATGATTCCATATGAGTTCAAAAAGGCATGTCATAAGAAGCCAAGAGAAATTTTCTTATAAAATGCCATTAAACAGGAGGCATGAAAGAAAGCGGAATGCAAATTATTTCCAGACAGTCAAAACATTATTATATAACCCCATCTCAATAAGGACTCAAGGATCAAAATGTGGAATGTATTATACCAAGTTAGCAGATACACCAAATATAACTCTGTGGACACAATCTAGACGAAGTTAGGCACTTTGAAGTCACATTTAGTTAAATCAAGAAATTTCTATTTCAAACTTCCATTGGAATCAGTTAGGCTTCAGTGCAGCACTGGGTCTGTAAGACATATGATCAGTATCAGATACATAAGCCATGAGCAAATGAGGCAATGAAAATAATAATAATAATAATAATAATAATAATAATAATAATAATAGGACGACAACCAGGTGTAAATTGATTACTTACTTAGGCGATCCCTCGTTGTCCGAGTAAGATTATCCTCCAAGTTCAGTGTCTTGGTGGTGGGTATGTAGGTGACTGTGGAGCCCAATTCTTGACCAGCATATTCTCCCACAGTGAGGGCATCGGTTTCCTGGTGGAAAGCGGTCCCGGTTGGGGTTGGCTTGACTTGCCTTCCTCTTGGCAGGTTTCTTTTTTTCACTCTCCATCCGTGCCTATTCAAATTCCACAGCACTGCTGGTCACAGCTGACCTCCAGCTAGAGCACTCAAGAGCCAGGGCTTCCCAGTTCTCGGTGTCTATGTCACAGTTTTTAAAGTTGGCTTTGAGTCCATCTTTAAATCTCTTTTCCTGTCCTCCAACATTCCATTTTCCATTCTTGAGTTCGGAGTAGAGTAACTGCTTTGGGAGACGGTGATCGGGCATTCGGACAATGTGGCCAGCCTGGGCTGTGGCACAGCTAGTTAGTAGCCAGCTGAATGAAATCACTACTAACCGAGAGGTCATGAGTTCGAAGCTAGCCTGGGTTGGAGTGAGCTCCCAACCATTAATAGTCTAGCTTGCTGTTGACCTATGCAGCCCGAAAGACAGTTACATATGTCAAGTAGGAAATTTAGGTACCACTTTACTCGGGGAGGCTAATTTAACTAATTTATGACACCATAAAACCTTCCAGCAGTGAGGAAGTACTCCATCAAGGACTTGGTGTCACAAGTGGTCGCTGAAGCGGCAGCTCCCCCTGTGGCTGAAATCGAGCATACCCTCACAAAGCCAGAAAGCTGGAATGTTAAATTGCCTCTGTGTCTGTCTATATATGTTGTATATCTAATTGGCATTGAATGTTTGCCATACATATGTGCATTATAATCCGCCCTGATTCCCCTGTGGGGTGAGAAGGGCTGAATATAAATGCTGTAAATAAATAAATAAATAAATACATAAATAAATGGAAATGGCCTCATATCCACTGACACCAGTGCACCAGTACAAGACTGTTGGAATCACAGACACCTTAAAGGGCCAGACTCAAAAGTGGCTTCAAAACAGAGTTTATTAAAACAAAAGAAAAAGGATGCAGAGGTACTTTAATGCAGCGCCACCGGTCAAAACTCAAGAAAAAAACCAGACCTTGTCCAAAAAGGTTAACAGAAATATAATCCAAATTAACTGGATGCAAAAGCAACTAATCAAACAAAGCGCTTTGAGGCAAAACAGGAAGGCACAGTACACAAATGGTTAACAAAAGGAGGGGCTGCAGGAAGAGAAGCATCATCAGCCGAAGTCCAGGGTTGAAGCAGGAGGAATCTGAAACAGCGCTGCTCCATTGTCCGCAGAAGCAGCATCTTTAGCCAAACCAGTCCAGGTCCAGGGAGGGAGAAGTCCACATTCACGAGAAGCCAATCTGGGTCAATAACACGCAAACGATCAGGAGGTCCAAACTGCAGATCCTATACCAACGCCAAACATGAAACAGGCAGCAGCAAGTCTACAAGAATCTTTTCCAATACACAGCACCCAACACACAAACATTCATCAACACCTTGCCTTCTGCAAGGACCCATCACCTCTGAACTCACTTTTATTTACAAATCATCATCAGAAGATGAACTGACCACCGCCCCATCATTATCCCCCGCAGCTGCTCCCAGCTCTTCACGTGAATTCCCTTGTCCTTCCCTCCAATTCCTCCATCTCCTGTCAAAACTTAGGTCCCCCCAAGATTCAGTTGGATCCCCTGATTGCCAGTCTTCACCCCCAGAGAACCCCATAAAGGTATCACTAGTTGTTGGCTCCTCACAAATAGCTTGCACTTCCCTTATCTTAGTCCAATCCATGGTGTCTCCTTCTTCTCCTTCACTCATTGACAAATCATCCCCACAGAGAATCCCTCAAACGACTCCTCATCTGTAGGTGCTGTAAATATGTCCCGGATCCTCTTTCTCTGCTGCTCATCATCAGATTCCTGCTCCCGAGTAACCCTTTCCCCCCTTCTGGCACCCATACTACTGGACTCATCATCCCCACAGAGAATCCCTCAAACGACTCCTCATCTGTAGGTGCTGTAAATATGTCCCGGATCTTCTTTCTCTGCTGCTCATCATCAGATTCCTGCTCCTGAGTAACCCTTTCCCCCCTTCTGGCACCCATACTACTGTTTGTAATGTTACTCACAGGCTCTACTACAACAAAGACCACTGACCCAGCAATTGCACATGTAAAAATTTAGCACAAGGATGGTACCCTGTACTGGCTTTCCTCTGTGAGCTATCATGGAACTCTAGATTCCAAACGTTATTTAATGACTATGTAAAACTAGAGTGAATTAGATATCTGCTGCTCTTTAAAATATGAGCCATTATCCTGATGCTAAGCATATGAACAGAACACTGTGGGTGTGTGATGTGATTAAATAAAAGTTGCATTCCTGCCAAAAGAGCTGTCTGGTAATATGGCACCTCCTAAACTGTTGCTCATGAACAATCAGCAGTTTGGGGTTCTTCTGATGCAACTTCCATTGTTAAAGAGTAATTTGAGTTGGAACTCTGTGGAAAACAGGCAAATTTTATTGCCAATGGACTCATGCACTTATACTTCTGCTTAGAGTACTGTTGGAACAATGACAATAGTTATGGTTTACATTCATGTACATCTTTTTTGCTTTTGCCGGGTGTATCTATCTACCCCATAGAATTAATGCAATTCAACACCACTTTTAACTGGCATGGCTCAATGCTATGGAATTGTGGGTTTTGTAGTTTTACAAGGTCTTTAGTCTTCTTTGCCAAATAGTGGTGGTGCCTAATCAAACTTCCCACGGATTCCAGAACACGAAATATGGAAGTTAAGGTGTCAAACTCATTTTCAAGGAGGGCCACATCAGCCATGTGGCTTCTTTCAAGGGGATGCTTGTATAAATATTGCCTTGGTTTTGAAAGCCTCGTGGACGACACAAAATGTATTCATTCATTTATTTACCACATTTATATACCGCCTCTCTCAGCCTAAAGGCGACTCGGAGCGGTTCACAATTGGCAACAATATGATGCCTCAACAATTATAATACGTAAAACAATAATAAAATACTGTTAAAAACATTAGCACACAATATAAGAATATAAAAAACCATACAAAGCCTTAAAAACATTATCGTGAGCGTCTCCATGTCAAGTCATTATTCAATTGCGTCATCAAGTGGTTCCATGATTTTGTATAACTATGCCGTATTTAGGAAGGCCTGCTTAAAAAGCCAGGTTTTCACCTTTCTTCGAAAAGTCAGGAGGGAGAGGGCAAATCTTATATCCCTAAGCAGGGCTTTCCACATTCGAGGGGCCACCACTGAGAAGACACTGTCTCTCGTCCCCACCAAACGCATCTGTGGGGAAGGTGGGACCAAGAACAGGGCCTTCCCAGAAATGGCATGGCTGGCCACATTCGGTCTGTGAACCTTGCATTTGATACATGTGCTATAGCTGAATGGGAACTTCATTGTGGAACAGAAAACTTTCACTGCACAACCGAACACTTTCTACATTGTCACCAGCCAATCCCTCTCCAATGCTGGAAATACAGCTTAATGGTGTAACATTAGAAAATGTTGATCATTTCCACCACCTTGGCAGCCCCCTCTCCACAAAAGTCAACATTGACACTGAAATACAAAACTGCCTGAGCTCTGAGAGTGCATCTTTTTTCCAAATGAAGCAGAGAGTGTTTGAGGACCGGGACATCCATAGGGATAGCAAGATGCTTGTTTATAAAGCTATTGTCCTCCCAACCCTGATATATGCCTGCGAGACAAGGACTATCTACAGACATCACATGCAACTCCTGGAATGATTCCATCAGCGTTGCCTCTGAAAAATCCTGCAAATCTCTTGAGAAGACAAGTGGACAAATGTCAGCATGCAAAGACCACCAGCATTGAAGCGATGGTCCTCCACCATCAACTCTGCTGGACTGGCCACGTTGTCTGGATGCCCGACCACTGTCTCCCAAAGCAGTTGATCTCCTCCGAACTCAAGAATGGAAAACGGAATATTGGTGGACAGGAAAAGAGATTTAAAGATGGGCTTAAAGCCATCCTTAAAAACTCTGGCATAGACATTGAGAACTGGGAAGCCCTGGCCCTGGAGGTCAGCTGTGACCAGCAGCGCTGTAGAATCTGAAGAGGCATGAATGGAGGGCAAAAGAGAGAAATGTGCCAAGAGGAAGGCGCATCAAGCCAACCCCGACCGGGACCGCCTTCCACCTGGAAACCGATGCCCTCACTGTGGGAGAAGATGCAGGTCAAGAATAGGGCTCCACAGTCACCTATGGACCCACCAGTACACTGACTATCCTACTCAGACAATGAGGGATCGCGTAAGTAAGTAAGTAAGTAAGTAAGTAAGTAAGTAAGTAAGTAAGTAAGTGGCATTGGGACCTCTTGCACATCAGGACAGATAGTACTGATGTGCACATGTAAAGCATCCATACTGCTGGCTCTGCTCGTGTAATGGTCCAATGGCAAAACTACATCTCTGCTAATCTAAACACTGTGCAATGGCACAATTGAACTTTACATGATCATAACTCAGTTTATGATGATGTAACTTCCCAACAGGACATACTAGCCCACATTTGTTGTCTCATTGCCTGGCAGGCCAGTATCTCACTCTGAGAACTCACAGGCTGATCTAAGAGGGATCTAATTATGTGCATATCCAGACCTTTGCCAAATTTTCCCAGACAGTATCCTGATGTAGTCGTTTTACCCTATTTCCCCCAGTGTTGGCAAAGCAAAATCTGCAAATCTTTCTCCAGGAGTAGGAAGGGAGACATTTTGGCTCCAAATCAGATCCTGGACCTCTGTCCTTGGCTTCAGAGGTGGGAAATGATGCACTATTACAGATGGTTAATACAATTGCCCCCCCCCCCCACAAATCCACAGATGCATAGACTCAACCATCCACAGCACAGAATACACACACACACACACACACACACACACACACACACACAACATATACTGACGACCTTGATTTTTTAATTTTATCTAAGGGATCATAATTTTACTATGCCATTGTATAACGGGATTTGAGGAGCCACTGATTTTGATATCCACAGAAAGAGGGAGATATTCCTGGATACCAAGTACACACTGTAAATGAAGAAATATGTGAGTAACCATTTAGGGCCGCTGAAGTAAAATTTCCTTCAAAGTGTCCCCTTTTCCTGTTCCTTTCTGTTCCTTGTGCATGATGGCCTTATGTTTATTTTTCCCCTGTCATTGTCCTCCTGACTTTCCTGGCTTTCTGGGATCATGTGTCAGATATATAGAGGAAAATAATTCATTCATCTGATATCGGTCTGAGTCCCTCTACAGTGGTAGAGAAAATCGGGATACAAAAGTTTTAAATAAATAAATAAAATAAACAAATATAATTGGATTTTTCTTTTGATATTCAGAAGTGCTTATTCCTGGGCAATGGTGGTCCTCCAGTTGTGAAGGACCACTCACCATTGGTTATGTTTTCTACAGGGCTGTAGCCAAAGGGGGGTGGGTGGGTTCGGGATGTGTGTTAAGGTTTTAACCCCCCCCTCCCCCCGCCAAACCTGGTTTACTTATGAATTTTAACTGGTTAACCAATTTATGAGTAAGCCAGGTTTCTGACACATTTTAGGGCAGGCTTGAACTTTCAAAACCACCCCTGCTTGCTATGGCCCTGGTTTTCTAGGCCTTTTGGGAATTGCAGCCCAATAACATCTGGAAGGACCCAGTTAAGCTCCTGTGATTTCACATCTGCCATTATTTTACTGCAACATTGGCTTTAGTTTGGTCACATCCCATTTGAACTACTGCAATGCTCTCTATGTGGGGCTGCATTTGAAGACATTTTGGAAGCTACAACTAGTTTAGAGATTGGCAGTCAGGTTATTAACTGGAGCACCATACAGGGAGCAGACAACTTCTATGTTATGGCAACTCCACTGGCTACCGATCTGTTTCTGGGCTAAATACAATGTGCTGGTTATTACCTATAAAGCCCTAAACAGCTTGGGCCCAGACTATTTGAAAGACCAGATCTCTGAATATAAACCAACATGAGCACTACTTTCAGTGGAGAATGCCCTTTTCTTGGTCCCACCCCTAACTGGTGGGAACTGGTGGTGTGGCTGGTGGGAATGTGAGAGAAGGCCTTCTCCGTAATCACTCCCTACCTCTGGAATTCCCTCCCTTAAGAGCTAAAAATCATCTCTGCCCTCCTCTCCTTTAACAAGTTATTAGGGCAGATACAAACAGCCTTTTATCCCAGAAGCACCCACTTTTAAAAAATGCAGATGTTCTTGGAGGCTGTCTACACCCGCCTCAGAAAGACCACACTTTCCCATCCCAGAAAGCACGCGCTTTTTGGGGTGGGCGTCCATACGTTATCTTAGGACTAGCCCGAGAGATCGTCTGGAGGCCCCCCCCTCCCCAAGCCCCCAGACCCCTTAGAAAAGAAATAAAAACTTACCTATCTTCCATTACAAGCATTGGCTGGCTCTCCCTCCACCCCCCCTGCTCTCCTGGCACATCATTTCTACGCACTGGGAGGGCTGGCCTAGGCTTGTAATGGAGGATGGGTAAGTTTTTATTTCTTTTGTAAGGGGTCTGGGTGCTTGGGGAAGGGGGTGAATATTCCCACAGTTTACCAGGCTTATTTAGCCCAGAAAACTGTGGGAATGATGTCTGGACCAGATACCGGAAATAGTGGATTTATCCCGCGCTTTCCAAGAAGGTGCGGAATAAAACCACTATCAAATCAATTCACTACAAACTAGGGTTTTCCTGGTTTGTAGTGAATTAATTTGGGACTGTCCAGAAAGTTGTCTGGACAGCCCCTCCTTTATTGCGGTAGATACTGCAATAAAAGTTTTGTCTGGACTGGCCCTTAGCTTACGAAGAGGAGAATTAAGTACATCTATTTGCACCTTACCTGGCTGCTTGCATCCATTCTGTTAACCTGTTGTTTTTCATCTCTCCCCTAACAATTTTAGTTTTAATATGTTAGTAACTATGTGGACTCATTTTCCGTCTTCTCCATTTATGTTGGTTCCTAATTTACTGAGTTGTTCTTGATTTGTTTACATATTAATGTCAGCATTTAATGTTTGCCATTGCATATTTTGTAGTGAGCTACCCTGAGTCCTTTTGGGGAGGTAGGGTGGGCTATAAACAAAGTTTCATTCATTCATTCATTCATTCATTCATTCATTCATAGTTCTTGTATGCATTGGGCTAGATCAAGACAATTTGTTACTTGGGATAAAAGATAACATATTGATCTCCATTTTCTTGGCACATATAGAAGCCCAATATGTTTCAACAGCAATGGGATGACCTTTTATACTGCTGCAGCCTTTCTTAAGTTATGTCTTTTTCCTCATAAGTGTCTTTTGCTTGACCATATGTGTTTTTCATCCAAGAAATGTTGAAAAAATGGAATGTGCTCCAGGTTTTGGAACCCTGTTTTGATGATAGGGTCCAGCACCATGGAGAGCTTATTTAAGTTCAGAGAGCACCCATCACCTTACTGATGTGGAAGCCACCAGCCACCACAGCCTCTGAGACAGTTGTCACTTGAGGTGTCTACCTCACTTTTTTCATTGGTAGTGCTGGCTCTGTGCATTGGATACAGAAGCACCCTGCCTGCTCCCACCTTTAAACTATTAATTTAAGCAAATCAACACTTTGCTTTCAGATAATTCTTCTTGGAGTGAAGGCCCTATCATTACCAGCCATGACTACAATATATTATGGGAATAAAAGTTATAGAAGGCACTCCTATGTGGATAATAATTGGTCTGCTGATATAAATATCTTGGGTTGGAATTCCTGTTGTTAAAATGCTCCTCTATTGTATCCAAACTCAAATTATTCTTCCAGATAAGCTCAGTACCTTTTCTTGTTTCTGCTGTTGTGTGCCTTCAAAATGTTTCTGTCTCATGGAGACTGTAAAATGACCTTCTTCCAAGATTTTTCAAGGCTAAGAGTGTGTGACTTGCCCAGGATCATCCAATGGGTTTTCATGGCTTCGGCGGGGAATCAAACTCTGGATTCCAGAATCATAGTCCAACAGACTACACTGTAATGGCTCCTCTTGGTCATATCCCTCTACCATACATGACAACCAAGGAAAGATCTTAGTCTACCAATTTTCTTTTCCAAAGAAACATGTTTCCCATCACACCATTTAACACGTTTTGAGAGCTTCTTCCATCCACATGCACTACTTATTTAGCAACAAAGGCTTTGGCTAACCACACCCACCCGCCCACATACAAAGTTTCCTTCTGCTTTGCATAAATTCCCAAAATGCTGGGGAACTTGCTCTCAAGCTGCCAGCAACCCTCTCAATTTTTAGATTAGTTTCAGCCAGTTCTACCAGACCTTCCCTGCTGCTCTCCCTCACTCGCTTTGTGAAAACTTGTAAATGGCCGGGGACTGCATGGGAAAGAGTACTGGCTCTGTTTTTCTGAACAATGAATCTTTGGAGACAGTAACAATTTTTTTAAAAAAATTAAAAATCCCCAGTAGATTTTATGTCCTTGGCTAGATGACTTCAACTCAGACCAATAAAGCTAAACAAACAAACACAATGACATGGACTGATCCAAATACTGGGTTCTTAACTGAATAGCATTTGCCACCTCATCACATGGAGTTTTTTTTTTTTGCTTCCTACACTGGCGCTTTTCTTCGGGGACCGATTCAGATGAACCCCATCACATGACACAAGTGGGAAAGACTGGTGCCGAGAGTGGAGGAGAGGAAGGTGCGCACTGCACGGAGAAAGGAGGAGAGGAAGGAGAACTAGGTTGCTGTGCAGAGAGGTGGCAGGAAGACATGGGGCTAAAAGAAGCCCTTCTTTCAGCCCCACACCTTCCCGCCAGCCCCCCACCCAAGTTTTTTTATTTATTTACTAGCTATACCCGCCATGCCTTGTTGTGCTAACCTTCCCTCCCTATTTCTCTCCTTCTTTTTCTCTTTCCTTCTTCCTTCCTTTTTCTTTCTTCTCTCTTCTTCCCTTCCTTCCCTTCCCCCTCCTTTTCTTTCCCTTCCACTCCTCTCTTCCTTCTCTACCTATTCTTGGACTGCAACTCCCAGCAGTCCTCCTGACTGATTGATCTACCTACCTACCTATCTCTATCTAATTAATCTATCTATCTGGAAGATTTCTGGGAGTTGCAGTCCAGGAATAGGAAATTGGAAATATACAGGAACTGGGATGCTCTCAAAGAAATCCAAGGAAAAGAAAGCTTGCATCTTGGAAGCAGTACATTTGGATCATCCTCCTCTCCTAAAGGGCTTGGTCTAGGAGATGCTGGGAGTTGTGGTCTGGAAGAGAGTGTGGATATGCTATTGTGTGTTTTGTTTGCCAGGGGAGTCATTTTGCACATGTGATGTAGTCTTTTTGCTTTTTTGGCTTTTTGGCTTCCACTGTGATTTTCAGTGTTTTTATGAGTGATGGTCATTCATGGGCCTGATAGGTATCTTGTGTCCAAATTTGGTGTCAATTCGTCCAGTGGTTTTTGAGTGTGCTAACCTTCCCTCCCTCTTTCTCTCCTTCTTTCTTTCTTTCCTTCTTTCCTTTCCTTTTATTCTTTCCTTCTCTCCTTCTTCCCTTCTCTTCCCTTTCCCTTCCCTCCCTTTTCTTTCCCTTCCCCTTTCTCCCCTTTCTTCCTTCTCTAACTATTCTTGGACTGCAACTCCCAGCAGTCCTCTTGATCCATCCATCCATCTACCTACCTATCTAATCTATCTGGAGGATTGCTGGGAGTTGCAGTCCAGGAATAGGAAATTGGAAATATGCAGGGATTGGGATGCTCTCAAGAAATCCAAGGAGAAGAAAGCTTGCAGCTTGGAAGCAGTGCATTTGGATCATCCTCCTCTCCTAAAGGGCCTGGTCTAGGGGATGCTGGGAGCTGTAGTCCTGAAGAGAGTGTGGATATGCTATTCTGTGTTTTGTTTGCCCCAGGGAGTCATTTTTGCGCATGCGCATGTAGCATCTTTTTGCTTTTTTGGCTTTTTGGCTTCCACTGTGATTTTCAGTGTTTTTATGAGTGATGGTCATTCATGGGCCTGATAGGTATCTTGTGTCCAAATTTGGTGTCAATTCGTCCAGTGGTTTTTGAGTTTGCTAACCTTCCCTCCCTCTTTCTCTCCTTCTTTCTTTCTTTCCTTCTTTCCTTTCCTTTTATTCTTTCCTTTCCCTTCTCTTCCCTTCCTCCCTCCCTTTTTCTTTCCCTTCCACTTTCTCCCCTTTCTTCCTTCTCTACCTATTCTTGGACTGCAACTCACAGCAGTCCTCCTGACTGATTTATCTACCAACCTACTTACCTACCCCTATCTAATCTATCTGTGTGGAGGATTGCTGGGAGTTGCAGTCCAGGAATAGGAAATTGGAAATATGCAGGGATTGGGATGCTCTCAAAGAAATCCAAGGAGAAGAAAGCTTGCAGCTTGGAAGCAGTGCATTTGGATCATCCTCCTCTCCTAAAGGGCCTGGTCTAGGGGATGCTGGGAGCTGTAGTCCAGAAGAGAGTGTGGATATGCTATTGTGTGTTTTGTTTGCCAGGGGAGTCATTTTTGTGCATGCGCTGTAGCATCTTTTTGCATTTTTTAAGTTTCTTCCATTGTGTTTTTCAGGGTTTTTATGAGTCATGGTCACTCATTGGCCTGATAGGTGTCTTTTGTCCAAATTTGGTGTCAATTCGTCCAGTGGTTTTTGAGTTATGTTAATCCCACAAACGAACATTACATTTTTATTTATATAGATTTCCGACATTTATATCCCACCCTTCTCATCACGAAGGGGACTCAGAGCAGCTTACAAGATATATATACATACAATATTATATTATTAGCATAGTACAATATCAGTATTATATATTACTATATTGTACTATACCATTATATTGTAATATTATTAGTAATGTTACATGTAATATAAATATATAATTATAATATTGTATTATTATTAGTAGTATTATATTGTATTACATTATAATATTGTATTATTAGTATTAGTATTATATTGTATTACATTATACTATATTATTATATATTATTATATTATATTATATTACATTATGAATATTATGTTATGTTATGTTATGTTATGTTATGTTATGTTATGTTATGTTATGGAGCCCCCGGTGGCGCAGTGGGTTAAACCCCTGTGCCGGCAGGACTGAAGACCGACAGGTCGCAGGTTCAAATCCGGGGAGAGTGCGGCATGAGCTCCCTCTATCAGCTCCAGCTCCTCATGCGGGGACATGAGAGAAGCCTCCCACAAGGATGATAAAACATCTAATCATCCTGGCATCCCCTGGGCAATGTCCTTGCAGACGGCCAATTCTTTCACAACAGAAGTGACTTGCAGTTTCTCAGGTCACTCCTGACATGACCAAAAAAAAGTTATGTTAGGTTATATTATATTATATTTTTAGTAAAGCACAGGAGACAAGATGGAACTGTCTTCTGCCCCCCGCCCCTCTCTCTTCATTCTGGCCCAGAGCAGAATTTGTACCGGGGGGGGGGGGCTCCCAACTGATGATATAAGCCAAGGGGGACTTTTTTAGCCTAAAAAAGGTTGAAAAACTAGGTTTATACTTGAGTATATACAGTAATTTCAACTGTAGGATGCAAGGCAAGAGGAAAGGGGATACCTTTCACAACAACATTTTGACATCCAAAGCCACTCATGACATGGTGATAAAAGAGGTATGGAGACAAAGATGGATCACCAACTAATTGCAGCACACTTGAGGATAGAGGATCATTCTTCAGATATTTAAAGATGCTATGATAAGTGACTGATAGCCATAGATTTACATGTTCAACCACTAACCCACGCTTTTCATGATGGTCCAAAGTACACAACAGATTAGAGGTTTATCTTTCCATTTTTGTAAAAGCTACTACTCCTATGCCTCCAGTTTGAATCAGAACTCATCCGATGAGTCAGAAGGGTTAGACTATTTCTCCAGAGAAAATAATGCAAACACCCCCAAACGCTAGAGCAAATAACTCTCTCTCTCGTTCTCTAAATTTTGTTTCATTTGGAATGACACACAATTTGTGGAGAGAGAAAAAATAATTCTTCTTTCCCCCATCTTTAGTCTTTTATCTAGTTTTTGCTCCTTGTTGAACAGGACTGGCATGCTCCTCTCATGCTTAAAATCCACACATGTGTACTCTCCCAAGCAGTGTGAAATTTATGATGCTTTAAGCACGACTCTGGGACACCCCTGCCCCCCCCTCCATACACACCCTGCTCCAATTTTCTTTATGCAAACAGCTAACAACCTCTGAAGATGCTTGCCATAGATGCAGCCAAAACATCAGGAGAGAATGCTTCTGGAACATGACCATACAGTCCGGAAAACTCATAACAACCCTAAGTATTTGTTTATTTATCATGTCAGAAGCGAATTGAGAATAGAGTTATAATGTGTAGAAAAACCACAAACAAAGTCAAAAACTTTGCATTATGCTAAATGTCCTTTGACCAGAAGCTGGCCACTTTGAGCATCTCTGATGTTGTTGTAAGAAGGTCCACTGTGCATGTGGCAGGGCTCAGACTGCATTGTAGTTTGCTCTTCTTCACACTCGTATGTCGTGGACTTTGTAGTCCCATTTCTGAAGATTGGCTCTGTGGACTGGAGGGAGTTTCTCATCTAGTATCAGCCACTGATTGAGGTTCTGGATTTTGGCCTGCCATTTTTGGACTCTCACTTGCTGAGGTGTTCCTGCAAGTATCTCTGTTGATCTTAGGAAGCTGTTTCTCAATTTAAGATGTTGGCATGTTGGCTGATATCCGAAAAGAGGATGGGCCGGAGATGTCAATGTCTTGATCCATTCATTACTGGCTGCCACTTCCCAGCAAATGTCAGGTGGAGCAGTATAATTTCTCCAGCGGTGTAGGGCGCAGACACCCCGTGATAATGTGGCATGTCTCATTAAGAGCCACATCCACTGTTTTAATGTGGTGAGATGTATTCCACACTGGGCATGCATATTCAGAAGCAGAGTAGCAAAGTGCAAGGGCAGATGTCTTCACTGTGTCTGGTTTTGATCCTCAGGATATGGGGGGCACAATGGGTTAAACTCTGAAGACTAACAGGTCAGAGGTTCAAATCTGGCGAGAGCTTAGATGAGCTCCCTATGTCAGCTCCAACTCCCCATGTGGGGACATGAGAGGAAAGAAGCCTTCCACAAGGATGATAGAACATCAAAACATCTGGGCATTCCCTGGACAACATCATTGCTGGTGGCCAATTCTTTCACACCAGAAGCAACTTGCTCTTTCTCAAGTTGCTCCTGACATGAAAAAAAAATCTCCAGGTTGTCCCAGTTAGGTTTCGTACAATGCTGTTTCTAGCACCCACTCTTTGCTTGATATTTAAGCAAGAGATGAGAGATCAGCTGGATAGGAGAGAGTGGTGAGGAAAGCAAAGAAATAGTCTTGTGTAAATCAGGGTACACATCTTTTGTAAAAACAAAAAAGATGAAGACAAGGTGTGTATTTATTCATAGCATATATTACAGCTTGTATCAAACATTTACATCAGACTCTGGTGCAGTTCTTTAGGTTTGGGAGAACCAAAGGAAAGGCAGGCAACTGCATAGTCATAATACTTTTGATGGTTTTGTCTAGTGATAAAACTATTTATTTATTTATTATTTCAAACATTTGTACCCTGTCCTTCTCAACCCCCCCCCCCCCCCCCCCCCCCCCCCCCCCCCCGGGTGGCTTACTTCCGGCACAATTCGATGCCATTACATATAAATAATACATACAGTAATTACATATAAAAACACAGTAAATTAATTATACAATTAGTTTTAAAATAAAAAGTACATTAAGAAAAAGTGCAATAATACTGGTTGTCTGGCCTTATGTAGAAACGAATTCAGCGAGCACAACACAATCGGAAGCCAGTCCAAAGTCCATTTGCCATAACATTATTATTATTACCATTGCCAATTATCTGCCAGCTACCCAAAGGCCTGGTCCCATAACCACGTTTTCAATTTCCTCCTGAAGGCGAGGAGGGATGTCGCTGACCTGATTTCTCTGGGGAGCGAGTTCCACAGGTGGGGGGCCACCACTGAGAAGGCCCTGTCCCTCGTTCTTTAGATATCACGACTTAAATCCAGTTCAAGGACAGTATGGGGATGGATCCTGGAACGATTAGTGAAGATGCCACCAATTTGTGATGAGGCCACTAATTTGTAAAGTGTATGTAAAGGAGCCACCACTTTATAAGGGTCCTTTAATTTGATAGCGTAGGTAATAGCTAGTGATATTGACTTGGTCTTTCTTTAATGTTTAGCATGACTTAACTTGGAAAGGAATTGTAACAGAGACGGGGCTTTAGGAAAAACAGTAACAAGTTTATTGAAATGTAGAACGAGCGTGATGGTTCCAATGTTTCTTACTCTTAGAGGCACATATCGTCAAAGGTTACATTTATAACATTCCTTAAACAACTCTGGAAAGGACTCTTCCTTCCACTAAACAGGCTTCAAACTTATTTTTCTTCATACTGTGTTTCTTTCCTTATAGATTACTTCAGTTACAAGCATATTCTTTCTTTGTGATGTTTCTGTTGCAACAGAGATTCTCACTGGGTTTCTCTCACCCTTTCTCTCATACACTAACTATTAATATAAATAAATCGACTCGACTTATTTAAACTACTCAGGCTAAAAGCCAAAACCTTCCTGATTCTCACTACTATGAATCAGCTTCTCCTACAATTCACAGACTACAGGTTACTTCCCTGGTTTTCACTACACAACAGAACCAGCCACTCCTGTAGTTCGCTGACTACAGATTAGCTGTTTTAAAATGGCTGCCCTGCCAAGTGGCAGTTGGCTCCGCCCCCTGTGTCCATGGTAACCCAGCTCAACATGAGCTGAGCTGGCTACCATCCCCCTTAGTTATGCAACTTTAAATACTTACCCTTTAAAGCATCTTTCTATAATTATACATAAGTGTAAGTTAAAAATTTACACTTCACCACAGATCCCAATTGCCACTCTGCCCTGGGTGGTGAATTCTAAATAGTAAAGAGTAGAGACATCACACTGGCAACAAAGATCCGCATAGTCAAAGCCATGGTATTCCCTGTAGTAACCTACGGATGTGAGAGCTGGACCTTAGGGAAGGCTGAGCGAAGGAAGATAGATGCTTTTGAGATGTGGTGTTGGAGGAAAGTGCTGAGAGTGCCTTGGACTGCGAGAAGATCCAACCAGTCCATCCTCCAGGAAATAAAGCCCGACTGCTCATTGGAGGGAAGGATACTAGAGACAAAGTTGAAGTACTTTGGCCACATCATGAGGAGACAGCAAAGCCTAGAGAAGACAATTATGCTGGGGAAAGTGGAAGGCAAAAGGAAGAGGGACCAACCAAGGGCAAGATGGATGGATGGCATCCTTGAAGTGACTGGACTGACCTTGAAGGAGCTGGGGGTGGTGACGGCCGACAGGGAGCTCTGGCGTGGGCTGGTCCATGAAGTCACAAAGAGTCGGAGACGACTGAATGAATGAACAACAACAACCCCACTCAAAATCTATCATAGTAGAAAACAACTGCTGTTTGATTGCAATCTTTTTAAAAAAGACCCCTTTGCACAATTGGTGAGACCCATAAGAGCCATCTGGGGTCCTCCTTTTAGTACATACGCCATAATTTGATCATTAGCTGGGCGCACAACTGTGGTGAAGAGGATATAAGATGAAAATCAGGGATGGTGTTGTGAGATAAAGATCTTCTCTGTATGGGGTGAGCACTTTGTATTGGAGGAGTAAAGTATTTGACTGTAAACGTCTAGCACCTCCACATGCTATGCATCATGTTGAAGAGTAATCCTATCTGAGCTGAAGAAAAATGATAACAATATGGGCATATGGGTCTGGCCTTGAGAATGAAGATCTGTTCCATATGCTTACCACATACAAGAGCTAAAAATAAGACGGAAAACCTCACTGCTGACTCATCTGAATCAGGCTTTATAAGGGATGGGCATTACAGAGAAAAGACAGTTTTGCTCATGTAGTATGTGCTATTTCTAAATAGCTTGGGGAGTAAGGTGGGCAGATGATCCATCAGAGGCAGGTTCTTGTGTGTGGGCTTCCTGCCTCCATCCACCTGCAGCCGGCAGACTCCTTTAGCCCTCTGGCCGTGGAATTTCCCAGCATTTCACCAGTGTGATTTATGGTCGGCAACTGGGAGGACGGCAATGTAGAGAGGAGGGCGAATCATGTTATCTTTTCCAGCTAGCCTTGAAAACGAAGGAGGAGGGGGTGCCGTTTGCACAGCTTTAGTCTCTTGGGGTTTCTGGGAAGAGGAAATAGAGATGAGAGATCAGCTGGATGGGAGGGGAGTGGTGAGGAAAGCGAAGAAATAGTCTTTTGTAAATCAGGGTACGCTAAACAGACAGTTCTGACCTTTTGGATTCAAGAAGTTCAGAAGTGTGTGCCTGTAGTGGAGGTAATCTGCCAATAATACCCACAGATGGCCTGATTCATAAATAGCTTCATCCTGTTATTTACTTTTTAAAGCAAAGTCAATCCAAGGAGATCAAATCCCACATGCTGTTCTACCTCCACAACCCCAGCACAGGTCCTATTATGTTAACATTATTTATTTTTCCTCCATCAATTTTCCCAGTCTCGGTCAAGGAAATTATTGAGACAAAGGCAATCAGCTCCATTGATTAGGCAATCAACACAATCTGTAATTTTACTGTCAGGCAATCAGTATTGACTTCAACTCAGCTGTAAGCTCGGTGTTTGGGGGTAAACATGGTCAATCAGTTTTGCTAACCATTGACTATGACTTGGATAATCACATTGATTATGACTCCATTACATGGAGAACACAATGCTAAGAGTCCCCATGCAAACTCTGGGATGTTTACTGGATCCTTATGTTGATGGTTGGAGGATCCAATTAAAGGCTCAAACAAAAGTTTCAATCAATAAAGTATGTAGTCAATAAAATATCTAAAAGGCACAATTTTTAACAGTGAGGAAGGTGTTGGCATTGGAAGACGCTGGAAGAAAACCATTCACAACATGTATGTCAAGTGGGAGGGCAAAAAGTTTGAGATTTTCTCTAGGTCCAAAAGTTCAAGGTGAAGGATCAATGACTTTGCCTGTTTTCTCTTGCTGTCTTCTAACAAGAAGCTTCTCCTATGATTTAAGAAAAGAGAATGGCAGTATGACTTTCCTGGTAATGCAGCTTATTTAATTTCAAACTGTTCAATTTCATGACGACCAGCATGGTGTAGCAGTTGGAGTGCTGGACTATGCCTCTAGATCAGGGGTCCTCAAACAAAGGCCCGGGGGCCGGATATGGCCCTCCAAGGTCATTTACCTGGCCCTCACTCAGGGTCAACATAAGTCTGAAACTACTTGAAAGCACACAACAACATCAACAACAATCCTATCTCATCAGCCAAAAGCAGGCCCACATTTCTCACTGAAATACTAATAAGTTTCTATTTGTTATGAAACTTATGAGTGTTGGTCTGTGAGTTGGGGTCTGGAAGGAAGTAGCTGAAAAGCAGCTGGAAGTTTGGTCAAAGGAATAGATTAAAGATAGTTTGAACCTGTTTTTAATGTATTTGCATAGCAGTCCTTTTGGAGGAAAATAATAGATTGAGTAAAACTCATGTTGAAACATTGTTCTGTAAGCAGCAAGTAGGGCTGGGCGGTTTCGTTTCGTTAATTCGTAATTCGTTAATAATTCGTTAATTTTTTTCAATTACAAAACGATAACGAACCATTCTGGAGCAATTTTTTAAAAAAACGAATTTTAAACACGTTTTGTAAATGCTTCGTATTTCGTTATTGTATTCGTTTCGTTATTGTTCTGAGGTCGTTTCGTTATTATTTCCGCATGTCTGGGGCAAGTTTTTTGTTTAATTAGTGAAAAAAAATTATAATATCACACCAACAGTCAACAACAGAGGGAGAGGGAAGCTTCAGAAGTTTTTGGAGGTTTTTTAGCATATTTCGCGGTCGCGTCCGCCATTAACGAATCGATTCGTTATTGTTTCGGAAATCGATTCGTTAATGTTTTGAAATTTTTTTCACATTTACGAAATTTCGTAAATATCGAACTTTTTAAAAGGAAAATTTTGTAATTATTTTAAATAACGAAACGCAAAAACCCCCCCAAAAAACGAATCGATTTTAGAAACAAATTTTTCCGTTGTTACCCAGGCCTAGCAGCAAGTATTTGATCCTTTGTAACCACTACGCTTATGACACAAGAATGCTACAAATAAACTGAGTAACTGTTTCATCTTCAAACAAGCTCTCTCTCTCAATCTCTCAGTTAGAGATCTCTCTGTGATTTCGTTTCAAATGCTGGCAAACATTAATAAAATAAAAGCCCCCCCCCCCCCCCCGTCTGAAGATTTGTTTGTTTTGTTTGTATATTTCATCTCACTGCTCAGCCATGAAACCCACTGGGTGACCTTGGGTGAGTCACCCCCCCCCAAAAAAAACCCCTCATCATAGAATCTCAGAGTTGGAAGAGAGTTCATGGGCCATCCAGTCCCAACACCCTGCCAAGAAGCAGGACAAACATGTTCAAAGCACCCCCAACAGATGGCCATCCAGCCTCTGTTTAAAAGCCTCCATAGAAGGAGCCTCCAGCACAATGTGCTGAATCTATTTGGGCAGGGTGGGGTGGGATCAACAAGTTACACAGTTCTTTTAACATTCAGACTCACCCTCAGAGGGGGGATTCATCAACCTATCCATTTAGAAATCACCTAATGGAACAAATAACAACAATAGTAAATTTTGATTGTGTGATTCCAAAATAATTTTCATTAAACAACGACAAATCAAGATAGTTCAAAACAACTGGAGCTTCTGTCCAAACTGGTCAGTGGGAAGGAACCAATGTCCATAGCTTGGGAAAGGAAATTATTTAGTTCCCACATGTTGCTGAACTACTATTGGCCACGATGGCTAGATTTTCCGAGGTTCTCAGTCTAACCACATTTGGAGGGCCATATGGTCCCAGGAGGCCAACAAACCTTGGGGAAAAAAATCTCATTCCAGGTAGGCAAGGAGGAAAGGGACCTTGACTCCTCTAGATCATAGAGTAGAAGTTGGTTACAGTTCTAGAGTACTAAGAATTCAGAGTCCAATGATTTAAATGTGAGTTTGACAGCTGAGCCCAATGTGAGTTACGAAGGTCAGCATTTCACAAGAATGTGTGGGTCACATTATTGCTTTGCTTGGCTATCGGAAGATCTGTGAACGATGGGTACCCAGGATGCTGACGCCTGAAATGAAAGCGCACAGACTTTTGAGACTGGATCTCACCACTGTACGTCATCCTCCATACAGTCCAGATTTAGCACTGTCTGACTTCCATCTGTTCCCGATAATGAAAGATCTGCAGGGACATCTGCAGGGACATCATTATGCTTCTGATGAAGACGTTGAGAGAACTGTGAGACACTGGTTGCGGAAACAGAGTGTTGACTTCTTCTGTGACGGCTTCAGAAAACTTGGAAAGTAGCCATATTATCATATACAGTTGCTCCCCTTCAACTGTTTTTATCCCCAGAGTATATTTCCCCACCTGTATGAAGGTCTATATTTATGACCCCGTTCCTTACAAGTTTCTCCCCCACAAACAATCTGCTCCATCCCTATCTCATCCTGATTTTAGTATTTTTAGTATCTTAGTTTTATCTTGCACATGCGGCCCGCTCATTGTTATGTTATGTTATTTTATTTTACTATGTATGATTTTGCTTTATTGTTTTTGTACTCATATGTTGTATGTATTTTACTGTGTTGTTATTGTGCTTTGGTTTTACTTTATTGTAATATACTGTTGGGCTTGGCCTCATGTAAGCCACCCCGAGTTCCCATTGGGGAGATGGTGGCGGGGTATTAAATAAAGTTTATTATTATTATTATTATTGGCAGAAATTTATCCAATTGTCTGGTGATTATGTGGAATAGTGGACATCCGTAGGGATACCAAGGTGCTTGTCTATAAAGCTATTGTCCTCCCAACCCTGCTATATGCTTGTGCGACGTGGACTGTCTACAGATGTCACATGCAACTCCTGGAACGATTCCATCAGTGCTGCCTCCGGAAAATCCTGCAAATCTCTTGGGAAGACAGGCGGACAAACGTCAGCGTGCTGGAAGAAGCAAAGACCACCAGCATTGAAGCGATGGTCCTCCACCACCAACTCCGCTGGACCGGCCACATTGTCCGGATGCCCGACCACCGTCTCCCAAAGCAGTTGCTCTACTCCGAACTCAAGAACGGAAAACGGAATGTTGGTGGACAGGAAAAGAGATTTAAAGATGGGCTCAAAGCCAACCTTAAAAACTCTGGCATAGACACTGAGAACTGGGAAGCCCTGACCCTTGAGCGCTCCAGCTGGAGGTCAGCTGTGACCAGCAGTGCTGCAGAATTTGAGGAGGCACGAGTGGAGGGAAAGGGAGAAGTGTGCCAAGAGGAAGGCGCGTCAAGCCAACCCCGACCGAGACCGCCTTCCACCTGGAAACCAATGCCCTCACTGCGGAAGAAGATGCAGAGCAAGAATAGGGCTCCACAGCCACATACAGACCCACAAGAATATTGGAAGACAATCATCCTCGGAAAATGAGGGATCACCAGTTAGGACTTGCACTAAGTCTGGATCTAACTCATATCCAGGAAACTGAAAGTTTCCTCCCAGTGCAGGAGATAAAATATGCATTAAAAAAACCTTTCCAAAAAGGGCAAAATTAGAACTACAGCAGGGATTAATCATATGGCGGGCTTGGCATGCTAGTGGCTAATACTGCGAGAGTATGTTCAAGGTTGAGTTCCATTAAGATACATCACAGGGGCTTTTTCATGGAACACTGCCCCAGGACTTAGGAACTTAAATCCTACTTGTTGAAACTGATAGCCAGATTTTTTTACCGTTCTGAAATTGTGCAAGTTATACTGACCTAAGCAAATGCACGTGAAGCACAGTGCTATAGAAACTGCTGCTTTTCCTCACTCACATCTGGGTATGTTTAGCCTGAAGAATCAAAGGATAAGAGGTGACATGATAGCTGTGTTTAAATATTTGAAAGGATGTCAGATTGAAGATGGAGCCAGCTTGCTTTCTGCTGCTCTAGAGACTAGGAAACAGAGCTGTGGCTTTAAACTACGGGAAAAAAGATTCTTCCTCAACATTAGGAAGAATTTTCTGATGGGAAGAATTGTTTGACAGTAAAATACACTGCCTGGGGGTGAGCTGGTGTCTCCTTCTCTCAAATTTTTTAAACAGAGACAGTTGTCCATGGGAAGATCCAAAGAAGTCATGCTATCACGCTATTCTGCCTTGGTCAGACTACACCTGGAATACTGTGTCCAATTCTTGGAGATGTTGACAAGCTGGAATGTGTCCAGAGGAGGGCAGCTAAAATGATCAAGGGTCTGGAGAACAAGCCCTATGAGCAGCGGCTTAAAGAGCTGGGCATGTTTAACCTGCAGAAGAGAAGGCTGAAAGAAGACATGATGGCCATGTATCTATATATAAAAATGCTCTGTGCATAATGAGTACCTTAAAAACAAAAGAACCAATGAATGAAATCACACCAAATTTGGCAAAAAAAGTCTCACAACACAAGGAGTGACCATCACTCAAAAAATTATGATTTTGTCATTTGGGAGTTGTAGTTGCTGGGATTTATAGTTTGCTTTCAATCAAAGAGCATTCTGAACTCAACCAATGATGGAATTGAACCAAACTTGGCACACAGAACTCCCATGACCAACAGAAAATACTGGAAGGGTTTGGTGGGCATTGACCTTGAGTTTGGGAATTGTAGTTCACCTACATCCAGAGAGCACTGTAGACTCAAACAATAATGGATCTGGACCAAACTTGGCACAAGCACTCACATTTTGGAGAGCTTGACATTTTGGAGTTGTAGTCACTGGGATTCACAGTTCACCTACAATCAAAGAGCATTCTGAACCCCACAAATGACAGGATCGGGGCAAACTTCCCACACAGAACCCCCATGACCAACAGAAAATACTTAAGGCCATCAAATCCAACTCCCTTCAGCAGGGCAAGAAAACATAATCAAAGTCCTCCTGACAAAAGAGCCATCCAGCCATAGATTAGATTAGATAGATAGATAGATAGATAGATAGATAGATAGATAGATAGAGATAGATAATAGATAGATATGATTCATATACACACAGATTTGAAAGGGACCCTTAAAGAAGGACAATGATATCTTGCATGTTCCAGGATGGGTAAACCAGACACTCTCCACATCAACACTGACAAAGAAACAGCAAGAAATACTGTTTACCCACAAGCATAAAGAAATTACATATATTAGAAACCAACACTTTCTCATTACTTTATTTTCCAGATCAACAGACTGGGCCACAGCAACGCGTGGCAGGGGACAGCTAGTTAATATATAATAATAACTAGCCGCCCCTGCCAGGCGTTGCTGTGGCCTAGTCTGGTGATCTGGAAAATAAAGTAATTAGAAAGTGTTGGTTTCTAATATATGTAATATCTTTATGCTTGTGGGTAAACAGTATTTCTTGCTGTTTCTTTGTCAGTGTTGATGTGGAGATTGTCTGGTTTGCCCACTCTGGAACATGCAACATATCATTGTCCTTCTTTAGGGGTCCCTTTCAAATCTATGATACTATATCTCTCTGTGTGTGAATCATATATCTATCATATCTATGGCTGGATGGCTCTTTGTCAGGAGGGCTTTGATTACATTTTCTTGCCCTGGTGAAGGGAGCTGGACTGGATGGCCTTAAGTATTTTCTGTTGGTCATGGGGGTTCTGTGTGGGAAGTTTGCCCCAATTCTGTCGTTTGGTGGGGTTCAGAATGCTCTTTGATTGCAGGTGTGACTGAGGCCCAGTCTGGTGATCTGGAAAATAAAGTAATGAGAAAGTGTTGGTGTCCAATTTATGTAATTTCTTTATGCTTGCGAGTAAACAGTATTTTTTGCTGTTTCTTTGTTAGTGTTGATGTGGAGATTGTCTGGTTTGCTTACTCTGGAACATGCAACATATAATTGTCCTTATTTAGGGGTTTCTTTTAATGATACCATGATACTATATCTCTCTCTGTGTGAATCATATATATCTATCTATATCTATGGCTGGATGGCTCTTTGTCAGGAGGGCTTTAATTACGTTTTCTTGCCCTGGTGAAGGGAGTCTTGGATGGCTTTAAGTATTTTCTGTTGGTCATGGGGGTTCTGTGTGGGAAGTTTGCCCCAATTATGTCATTGGTGGGGTTCAGAATGCTCCTTGATTGAAGGTGAACYATAAATCCCAGAAACTACAACTMCCAAATGTCAAGGTCTATTTCCCCAGTGTTCACATTTGGGTATGTTGAGTATTTGTGCCAAGTTTGGTCCACATCCATCACTGTTTGAGTCCAGAATTCTCTCTGAGTGTAGGTGAACTACAACTCCAAAAYTGAAGGTCAATGCCCACCAACCCCTTCTAGTGTTTTCTGTTGGTCATGGGAGTCTTGTGTGCCACATTTGGTTCAATTACATMATTGGTGGAGTTGAGAATGCTCTTTGATTGAAGGTGAACTATAAATCCTTGAAACGACAACTCCCAAATGCCAAGGTCTATTTCCCCCAAACTCTACCAGTGTTCACATTTGGGTATATTGAGTATTTGTGACATGTTTGGTCCACATCCATCACTGTTTGAGTCCAGAATTCGCTCTGGATGTAGGTGAACTACAACTCCAGAACTCAAGGTCAATGCCCACCAACCCCTTCTAGTGTTTTCTGTTGGTCATGGGAGTCTTGTGTGCCACATTTGGTTCAATTACATCATTGGTGGAGTTGAGAATGCTCTTTGATTGTAGGTGAACTATTAATCCCAGCAACTACAACTCCCAAATGACAAAATCGGTTTTTTATGAGTGATGGTCACTCGTTGGCCTAATAGGTGTCGTGTGTCCAAATTTGGTGTCAATTTGGCCAGTGGTTTTTGAGTTATGTTAATCCCACAAACATTACATTTTTATTTTTATTTTTACTTTTATCAGTCAATCAATCAATCAATCAATCAATCAATCAATCAAATTTAGTATTTCTGCATGGTAGGAACTGGATAGCTCTTGTCCTCTCTTTCGACTCCATGTTTCTATGATTCTATCTGCCTACAGAATCATTTGCACAGCATTGTTGTATAGATAAAGAATTTTGTTTTCCTTCTTAGTCAATTTTTAATGTTAGTAAACCGAATAAAACTACCAGTTATATTCAGTGCTAACACTACAGCCTTATATTTCTGGAATGGTTGGACAGATCACCATGTGATAATTCAGCAACCACTTCAGAGTGCATTTTGCCTGTGAGAAAATGCTGAGCCTGTGCTAACTGCAACCCATAAGAAACGAGTCATGTGCACATATGGAATTCAATTTACTGGCGACCGCAAACTGTCCTAAATGAGAGCTACTGGTAGCATGATTAAAGCTGGATCCTGAAAACAGTAATGGGCTAGATGTGGTTGAAGTCATGTGGCAATTTTAATGAAATTGGGTCACCCAGAGCTTTCTCATAAAATAATCCCATGGATTTTTGATGGGCTCTAGATAATTGTGGTGTATTGGATCTCTTGACAAACAAGCAGTATGGATTATCTGTTCACATGAGCAACTGACAGACATCTGCCATCTCAGGAATGGATGAAGACTACTCAGAGCCTCTGGTGATGCAGTGAGTTAAACCGCTGAACTGCTGAACTTGCTGACCGAAAGGTCACTGATTCAAATGCGAGGAGTGATGTGAGCTCACGCTGTTAGCCCCAGCTTCTGCCAACCTAGCAGTTCGAAAACATGCAAATTTGGGTAGATCAAGAGGTACCATTCCGGCGGGAAGGTAACGGCATTCCATGCAGTCATGCCGGCCACATGAACTTGGAGGTGTCTATGGACAACGCCAGGTTTTCGGCTTAGAAATGGAGATGAACACCGACCCCCAGAGTTGGATACGACTGGACTTTACCTACTTAGTAGGTAAAACCTTTACCTACTTAGAGATGGAAAAAGTTACTTTGTGAATCCCACACTTGACGAGATCCTGTTGGTTGGAGAATTCTAAGATTGTAATGTTGGCATTGGCTTTTACAGAAAAAAAGCAGCGTTAAACAAGCTAAATAATAATAATAATAATAATAATAATAATAATAATAATAATTATATATCACATCCTCAGCTACTGCAAGAAGATCGCGCAGACAGACTACAAGCAGAGGCACAACACTGTTGCTCAGATGATTCATTGGAACTTGTGCCACAAATACCATCTGCCTGCGACAAAGAACTGATGCGATCACAAGCCGAAACAAGTCACACAAAATGAACATATCAAACTACTCTGGGGCTTCTGAATTCAGACAGACAGAGTTCTGGAGCACAAGACTCCTAACCTCACAATCGTGTTAAAAAACAAAGTGTGGATTGTTGATGTCACAATCCCAGGTGACAGTAGGATTGCAGAGAAAAGCTGACACGGTATGAGGATTTAAAGATCGAACTGCAAAGACTCTGGCACAAACCAGTCAAGGTGGTCCCAGTGGTGATCGGCACACTGGGTGCAGTGCCTCAAGACCTTGGCCTGCACTTAAACACAATTGGCACTAAAAAAATTACCACCTGCCAGCTGCAGAAAGCCACTTTACTGGGATCTGCACACATTATTCGCTGATACATAACATAGTCCTAGACACTTGGGACGTGTCCGACGTGTGATCCAATACAACAGCCAACAGAGTGTCTGCTGTGGACTCATCTTGTTGTGTTTCAAATAGTAATCTTTATTTATACCCTGCCACCATCTCCCTGAAGGGGACTCGGGGCGGGTAACATGAGGTCAAACCCAAAAATACAATACAGCAAAATAAAATACAAAAACAACGGAAAAATTACGTCACAACAAAATACAAGATAAAATAAACAGTGCAAAATAACATAATAATAGTTGAACACAAAGGGCGGGCCAAATGCACAAGATAAAATGATCCCTTTAGGGTTTTGCAATAATAAAATTTCAGAATATTCCATGAGGTTGTAATTTTTGTAAAGGCCTTCTCTAGAGTGTGCAGACCGTGGTTTCTTGTCTGTATCAGAGCTTTTCGAACATTTCATGTTGGTGACATGCCTTTTTAGACATGCATTATTTCGCAGCACAGTAATTCAGTTTTACTAGCAAGCCAGAAGTGAAATCAACTCCTTACAAAAGATATGAATGCATACATAATGAAATCTGGGGTGGGGTGGGGGGGGGGGGGTATCTCAAGCAAGCCTTTCATTTATATATATTTTAAGATATAAGATGTATTGCTTAGTTCAGAGACTCAGAGATTTCGGATTACATTTGCATGACACACCCAAACACTGCAGGCAACACTCTAATACCTTGCAACACAGTTCGGAAAGCTCTAGTTTCTATCATGAACATGTTTTTAAATTACTCAGCTTTCCTGTATGTTTGGATCTCACATTTCTGTCCAGCACCTTGTTAGATAGGAATCTGAGTAGATTGTGATGAGAGGAAGATTTTTGTCGACGTTACTTAGCAAGATCTGTTGATGATACTTGCAGTACCTACAAGAAGATTTGAGGCTCCTTCTACACTGCCATATAACATCCAGAATATCTGCTTTGAACTGGATTATATGACAGTGTAGACTCATATAATCGAGTTCAAAGAAGAACATGTGGATAATCTGCTTTGATAATCTGGGTTATTTGGCAGTGTAGAAGGGATCTAAGGCGCCTTCCACACAGCTGAATAAAATTCCATATTTTCTGCTTTGAACTGGGATATATGTTGCACTCCAGGACAGGAATAACCCTCTGACACTACACGGTGAATAGGAAAACAATCCTTTTATTGAAGATAAGTAAAAACAGCAAAGCAAAGTAAAACACTTTAAAGGAATAGGTAAATCCAATTAGGTAAAAAGATAAGCAGGAACCAATTAGTCCAAGGTAGAGTTCATCAATGCCCAAAAACAAAGTCCACAACGCTCTAACGAAATCCAAAGAACCAGGAAACGTTGATCCAAGGCATGAGCAGGTAATCACAAAAGACAAAACTCAAACCAGGAAACAAGACGAGGACAAGAACTTAGCATGATTCTAAACGATGCTTCATCTGACTTATTTCCCATGCTTAAAACTTTTAAGCATTTCCAAGCACTCAGAAACTAGTTTCGCATTCCTTGAGCAGCCCTTATCTTTTTCTGTTGAAGCCTGGCAGAATGCTGAAGGCATTGCTCGGCCTGTCTGTTTGACTAATTTCCACCTGCCTATCTATATGCTCATTAGTTTCTGCAGGTGCCGAGTTATTTTCAAGCTCCAAATCCTGGAAACTTTCTGTGAGCAATTCAGGGAGTAAAATATCATCCCTATACCCTGTAGGAACATTCTCATGGGAAACTACACTTTGAACAGGTGTCTCTCTGTCATTCTCTGCATCAATATCACTGACCAAACCATTGCCATCTTGAACCTCATTTACATCATTCCCCTCATCCAAAGCACCCTGATCCTGAAACACAATCAGAGGCTGAACTCCAACAATATATGGTATTGTGGACTCAGATAACCCAATTCAAAGCTGATATTGTGAGATTTTCTGCCTTGATATTCGAGTTATATGGCTGTGTGGAAGGGCCTTGAGAGGAAAGCCAAGAACTGTTTTAGCAGATTGCCATCTTCACAAGGTAAGAGAAGTCACAGCAGAACTACTTTCCAAAGAAAGAAACTGAACATTTGTGAACTCTGAACTCCAGGGATTTTTCAACACACGGAGATCTGGAGCATATGATAATCTGGGGGCTCTTCCACACAGCCCTATATCCCAAAACATCAAGGCAGAAAATCCCACAATATCTGCTTTGAACTGAGTTATCTGAGTCCACACTCAGATAATGTGGGATTTTCTGCCTTGATATTCTGGGACACAGACCTGGGTGGAAGAGCCCCTAGAAGAATGAGCCTTTTGAATTCTTTTTGTTGGTTTCAGATGCCAAAACGCTCATCTATATCTATATCTATATCTATATCTATATCTATATCTATATCTATATCTATATCTATATCTACATCTACATCTACATCTACATCTACATCTATATCTATATCTATAATAAAAGTCAGTGTTTGTATGTATGCGGAGGACGGAAGGGTGGAAGTTATGTGGCAGCTTTCTGATTGGCTGCCACCATGGTACTATTTGCAAATGGTCTCTGATTGGCCAGCCAGGAACATGCCAAGATTCTGAGGTCACAAGAGGAGAGGAAAAGGCCTGAGGCTGTGTCAGAAAATTACCAATACAGACCAAACTTGGCACACAGAGCCCACAAGACCCACTCTACATCCTACTGCAGTTTGGAGGAGGATGGACCATGGATGATGGGACCTGCAGTACCATCACTCCATTCTGAGACCGCTGTGACCTTCATCCAATGACTGATCAAGATCAAACTGAGCCCCCATGACCGACTCTACATCCTGGTGCTGTTTGGAGGAGGATGGACCATTGATGATGGGACTTGCAGTACCTTCACTCACATTCTGAGACCGCTGTGACCTCCATCCAATGACTGATCAAGACCAAACTTGGCACACAGAGCCCCCATGTCCCACTCTCCATCCTGGTGCAGTTTGGAGGAGGATGGACCACAGATGATGGGACTCACAGTACCTTCACTAACTTCCTGAGACCACTGCGAGCCATATAAATAACTGATAAAGACCAACCTTGATACACAATTCCTTTCTCAAATAACCCGGGCAGCGCCGGGTCCCCAAGCTAGTAATATATGAAAATGGTTGTTGCCTTCATTGGTATAACCCAGTGTTATTTAATCTGAGATCCTTTGTTTCCCCGCTTTTTTATTTTGTGCTATTTTCATGAAAAAAAGACAACATGGTACATTCACTAATTATAATAATTCATGTCATATATCATCTAATTGAAAAATCTTAATGCGAGTATGTGTTTAGGAATAAAATCTGTTCACAGTGTTTTAAAAAGCCATTATATTTTAATCTAAATTCAGTAAACATTAACAATAGATGTATTTTTGAAGCAGAATTAACCGTTTGTGAGTCAGAGCTCTGACAGCAGTATTAGTATTAAATGTTAATACCTCATAAAAATTTAAAACTCTTCCTTTCTCCTTGTCTCTCTGTATTCCCTTCCCTCCCACTTTTGAATCTGCAGGAATGACAATGCTATGGCTTTCCTTTTCTCTTTCTTGCAGGTAAGAGTCAACTTAATAAGATTAGTGACACATATCGGGAAATGTAATTGTTCTTTTCTCTTTTCATTTTTTGGATTCAAGTTCCTTTGCATCATTTCTCTTTTTTATAAAATATTTGCTCATATTTATTTCATTCAGATTTCGTTCATTCATTTTTCATAATTCAATTACGTTAGTGGACATTGTTATTTTTCATGAGAGATGGACATACCCCCCCCCCTCAATCTTCCATTGCTTGCAACTCTAGTATTTTGAAAGGTTTTTTAAAAACTCCAATGCAATGGTTACTTTAATTTTAATTTATATATTTTTTTATGTCAGGAGCGACTTGAGAAACTGCAAGTTGCTTCAGGTGTGAGCAAATTGGCCATCTGCAAGGACATTTCTCAGGGGATGCTGGGATGTTTTTAACATCACAAATTGGCCGTCTGCAAGGACGTTGCTCAGGGAATGCTGGGATGTTTTTACCATCCTTGTGTGAGGCTTCTCTCATGTCCCTGCATGGAGCTGGAGCTGACAGAGGGAGCTCATCTGTGCTCTCCCCAGGTTGGATTTGAACCGGCAACCTTCAGGTCATCAACCCAACCTTCAAGCCATCAGTCCTGCCAACACAAGGGTTTCACCCACTGCGCCACCAGGCTAATTCCTCCATTTTCCCCTGCTGATATTAAATGGATGCATATTATTATTATTATTATTATTATTATTATTATTATTATTTTCTATATACCCTGCCCTTCTCCTCATGGGGGGGGGGCTCTGTGGGCTTGGCACAAATACCGTAAAAGCACCAGATCCTCCCTGATCTTGGAAGCTAAGCAGGATCAGCCCTGGTTGGTACTAAGATGGGAGGCCACTAATGAATATTGGGTGCTGTAGATGACTGCTTCTTAAAATGTGGGTCCTGACTCTGCCTGAAGTAGTTGTGTGTGTCATGTGATGGGATTCGGTGCACTTCATGCACCAAATCATATGGGGGAATTTGGCAATGTGATGAGATCCCCAGTGGCTGTTTTAGACCCCTTCCACACAGCTGTATAAAATCCACATTGAACAGGAATATATGGCAGTGTGGATTAGTTCAAAGCCAATATTGTGGATTATCCGCCTTGATATTCTGGGTTATATGGCTGTGTGGAAGGGCCCCAAGTCATTTACACAAATTTCTTGTGCAGTACTTACATCTGCTGAAGATACTCCAGCTGTATTTCATAAAAAGGAAAAACAATCTGTTTAGCAAACATTGCAAATTTTTTATCAGTAAATTTGTGGGGAAGTAGCAGCCTGTCATGAAAGGATCAAGGCATTGACATCTCCGGCCCATCCTCTGTTTGGATATCAGCCAGCAAGCCAATGCCTTAAATCAAGAAATAGTTTCCTAAGATTTACAGAGATACTTGCAGAAATATCTCAGCAAGTGAGAGTCCAAAAGTGGCAAACTAGAGCCTTGAACCTCAATCCAGATGGGAGACTCCCTTCTGGGCACACAGAAGATTGGGTGACCTGGAAGGTGCTGAACAGGCTGTGCTCGGGCACCACGAGATGCAGAGCTAACCTTAAGAAATTGGACTACAAAGTGGAGTCCACAATATGTAAGTGTTCAGAAGGGCCAACTTCAGACTACCTGCTACAATGCAAACTGAGCCCAGCCACGTGCACAGTGGAGGACCTTCTCACAGCAACACCAGAGGCACTCGAAGTGGCCAGCTTCTGGTCAAAGGACATTTAGCATAATGCCAAGTTTTTAACTTTGTGTTTTTAAATACATTATAACTGTACCCTCAATTCACTTCTGACATGATAAATAAATAAATCAACAAATGTTTGATTTTATACCTATTTTATACACCTATATACTCGGGGTCACATAAAAATGTATTGGGTCAGAAGGAGTCATGAGTGGAAAAGTTTAAGAAGCCCTGCTGTAGGTGATACGTTAGAGGAAAAGATGGGCAAAGCCATCCCTGAATCTTCCTTGCTTACAAAAACACTATGAAATTAATGGGATCACCATAAATCAGCACATGACTTCAAGACTCATATAGACAAACACATATTCTTAAACATGATGCTAAATGAGGTGGTGGTGGGGGGAAGGGGACGACACATTTCCTTTCACAAGGTCCATTTCTTTTTTTCGTGGTAGACCCAAGTGACAGAGATGGACTTGCGAAAGCCAGTAAGTGTTGCAGAGTTGCAAAAGTGTGGGGTAGGGAGCTCCAATTGGCAGTAATGGGAGTTTCCCTTATGCTTCATAGCTGCATCAGGAGCAATACTTGCAGCATCCTAGCTGCAAAGGGAAGAATTCAACCATCCTTCCCAGCATACTTTGATTCTGGGGACAATCTTTTCCCAGGCCTGCTATTATATAAATTAAAACATCTGAAGTTCCTTATTGACACAATTCACTAGGGAAATAAATCTTGTCTTATTGAATTTTCACACGTGAGAATTAGGAATCTGGAAATAAAATTGTCCTTCTGGGTGAGAGTCTCTGGCAGGTTTTTTTCTTTTTGTATTTCAGGACTTTTTAATGAAACTTCGTTTACACCCAAATTCTTCTTCCAATGGAGCAAAATCCACTGCCATCTGCCAAGAACCCATTTTTTGTAGTTAGAAATTATGCAGCAGTTGACCATTTTCTTCTAATGTGAATGTTAGACTTGATCCCGGATCCATCTTAGCTGTTTCCTTCAGATAATCAAGGGTCTTTGGTACAGGTGCCCGTAATGGCAACTGACCAGCCATCATGGATTTCCATCCATAACGGGACCACATGGATCTGATCTCAGCTACTCCTCCCTTATTTGTCACCACAGTTTAGAATAAGAGCCCGTGGAGTCTCCCCCCCCCCCTTAATGGGCTGGATAGGGTGCTTCCTTAACCTCGTTGCTGACACCCAGGCTCCCTTGAAGGGAAAAAAAGGAAAGGGTCCCAGGAAAAGTGCTTTCTTAACTCTGTTACTGACACCCAGGCTCCCCTGAAGGAAAAAGGAAAGTGTCCCAGAAAGGGTGCTTTCTTAACCCTGTTACTGATACCCAGGATCCCTTGAAGGGAAAAAAGGAAAGGTCCCAGGAATTGTACTTCCTTAACCCTGTTGTTGACACCCAGGCTCCCTTGAAGGGAAAAAAAGGAAAGGGTCCCAGGAAGGGTGCTTCCTTAACCCTGTTGCTGACGCCCAGGCTCCCTTGAAGGGAAAAAAACRAAATTGTTTCAAGAAGGGTGCTTTCTTAACCCTGTTACTGACACCCAGGCTCCCTTGAGGGAAAAAGGGAAAGGGTCCCAGGAAGGGTGCTTTCTTAACCCTGTTGCTGTCAACCAAGCTCCCTTGAAGAGGAAAAAGGAAAGGGTCCCTTYCAGGAAGGGTGCTTCCTTAACCCTTTTCCTGACACCCAGGCTCCCTTGAAGGGAAAAAAAGGAAAGGTCCCAGGAAGGGTGCTTTCTTAATCCTGTTACTGACACCCAGGCTCCCTTGAGGGTAAAAGGGAAAGGGTCCCAGGAAGGGTGCTTTCATAACCCTGTTACTGACACCCAGGCTCCCTTGAAGGAAAAAAGGAAAGGGGCCCAGGAATGGAAAGGGGAGCCTTGTAAGTTCCCCATTGCTGCCAATGGGCCGGATCTAACCACATTTTTCAGCTACAGACCAAAAATGACTATCTGCCTACCCACCCATTTTTGGGAGTTGTGTGAAAGCGGATATGGGAGTCTACCGGTATCCGGAGAGCAGAAATGGATCGAGGCTGAACCAAAATGCACAAACTTAGTGAATGTGTTGAAACACCATTTCTTTTTGGGGATGCAAGAATTTGTAAGTAATTTTGCACCCCTACATTGAAAATGAAGAGTATTTTTTTCCTCCACCTCACCTGAGAAAAATACAGATCCAAAAGTACATCTCTGCTCTCTAGCAATCAAAATGTATCAATTAAAATAAACGAAAGAACTGTCCGTTTTGTGACATTGCAAGTTATGACCCCTCTTGCTCGACCTAATGATAGGGCTGGCCCCAAGGAAACGGAAATCCTTGAGTGTATGCTTGGATAAAATAATGCTGGCCCTTCTTGCAATGCTGCGTTGAGAGCAGAGGTCATTCAAGGGCTGCTTTTCTAGGGCAGCAGCAACGGAGAAACTTGCGAGGAAAATGTTCCACATGTTCTCCCTTCTGAATATATGCTTGGCTAAATTACAATGCAGCAATGCTGACTAAAATAAGTAAGTGCACTTCACAGGATTAAGGAAGGGGAAAAGTAGAATTTAAAAATATATGTGCAAGGTTCTGCTTTATTATGTATCTTGATCTGGAATGGAAGCTGGGATACTAGTTGCCTCAGGCAGCCAAATGTCTCGGTTGCTCTGGCTTTTGTTCTTTCCCTCTCTTTATTTCTCATCCTGAAGAAGAAGAAGAAGAAGAAGAAGAAGAAGAAGAAGAAGAAGAAGAAGAAGAAAGTGTGTGTGTGTGTGTGTGTGTAGCAATACCAATTTGGTGACCTAACATTTTAAACAACACTAATATGTCAAGCTGTTTGGTGAATCATCAAAGTATGTTCTTGGATGTTTTCATAAAGTGACACTCTCTTCCAACTTTGGTTCCATTTACACTGTAAAATTAATACAATTTGACACCACTTTAACTGGTGTGGCTCAATGCTATGGAATAATGGGAGCTATAGTTTTACAAGGTCTAGTATTTAGCCTCATCAAACTAGTATCTTCGATACGAAGAGATACCTTTTAAAGGGCCAATTGATATTATCCCATAAAATGCATCAATTATATAATAATATTATGAAATCAGCAAACAAAATAATTACCAAAACCCACAAAAAACTACTAGAATGGACCACAGAAACAGAACAGATAAAAGAATGCATAACTAAATGGGTGGCAAATATAGGTCATCCAATACAATTAGAGAAGTGGGAAAAAATCTGGAATCAGAGAATCAAGTATACTTATGCATACGATCTGAGAGAAAACTGGCTTAAAATGATACATAGATCATGCCACAAAATATGTCAAAATGTTACAGTAATGCATCTGACAAATGTTGGAAATGTGAACAACAAGTGGGTACCTTTTTTCATACCTGGTGGACCCGCTTAAAAGCCAAAAAAAATATAATGAAATGACATATATAATAGATTATTAACAAAATTCCACATGCTGTACACCACTTGTAATGTAGAGGATTATTTAATTAGCAAATCCCACCAGCTGACAACCACTTGTAAAGGAATGTGGCTTCTTTAATTACAAATCAAAAGCTGAATAAGCTGGAATGATCTTCTGACTGATAACCCTTTTAAAAGAACACTGGCTACCACCACACTTAGAAGAAATGCTTTGCCCTTGGCTGGATTTGAGGTATCTTTAGGCTAGAATGTGCTGGATTCGCATTCAGGCTTGTGCTCTGAGGTAACCAGGAAGAGATTACTTTTTAAAATATACGCTGCCACCATTTAACTTTTGATTACTTCAGTAAAATGCTTTAAATCTTCACACACAGAGGCACACTGAGGCAGTGATTGTGAATAAAGAGCAATGTTGTTTATTTGAGAGACCTTGAACAAAACAGGCATCAAGCTTAGCTGTTTCAATATTAAATAAAGCATGTGGTTTTTTTAAACAGTTCAAAACTTAGTTGCAAATAACACTCCTCACTCCCTCCTGAAACTACTGACAGGAATTCCTCTCTACCTAGTATTCCTAAACTCCACACAGACAGTCCTTTCCTGGATCTGTCTCTCCACTTCCCCATCTATCCTTCCCAATAGCTGTAAATCTTCTCACTAACTATCTCTGCTGGCTAACTGACTAACTTCAGGCTTCCCTAACTCTTCTCTTCTTCACACCAAACTCTAACTCTTTCTTCTTTGACACTCAGACTCAATCTGAGCTGTCACGGTTTTAAAACACACCCTTAAAGTCATTTTTTCCTTTTCTCAAGTTAAGCTTCGCCCACACTCTCCCAGTCAAACACAAACTCCCCTCATTTCCCTCCAAGCTGCTCTTAAGCATGCCCCCTCCAGGAAATGAGATTCTAAGATGGATGCCCCCAGGCACCCTTCAAAAAATGGCTGCTGAACTTCCTGGGCCTACTTCTTGAGCTTTTCTCAGTGTAACAGGTAGGGAATTCATCACAACATACATGGAGATATCCAAAAGATTATCCAACGAACATTCAAAAGGAACCAGAATATGTTTTATTAGGAATGTCGGATCTTGACAAAGATACAAACAAAGAGATATTTTTCAACTAAAAATAGTTGCAAAAAACTGGAGATCCTAAGAGATACCAAAAAAAAAAAAAGAAGAATGGCAAAACAAGATTCTGGAGATAATGAACATGGACAAATTAACATACTGGTTATCTCCAAATCAGGGATTACCAAAGAAACAAATGATCTGAGACCCGGTTAAGGATTACTTTAAGCAATTGAAAATAGACCTTATAAATTGAAGTGAAAAGATCACAAGAGGATGTATAGGGGACAAAGGGGAAATAGACAGTTTATCATATAAATGATCATATTGAAGAAAGATTAAACGACCTCCGAAGTTTAGATGGAAGTCAACCAAAATTTTTATTTTTAAGCATTTTTTTCTTTTTCCCCCCTTTTCTTTCTTTTTTCTTCTATCCTTTCCAACTTTCTTGGACTCATATTGTTCTCCCTCTTTCAATTTTTTCAACTTGAAATAATTTTCTTTTTAACTTTTTAAAATTTTCATTATAATAAAAAATTAAAGCAAAATAAATAAGTAAATAAAGGGCCGATTGGTTTTTCAAGACCAAAGAAACGTTGTTGAGTTTCTTTGGGCTACATGAGAAAAACAATCTGAAGTGTCAAGGAACTATTTAAGGTGCTGAACCCTTCTGCCAAAATAGGTTTAGCACCTTGGACAGAATCATTACAGTTCCGCATCGTCCGACTCTCTGATGTCCCTATCCCATGCCTGACTTCCCCCTATTGATGCAAGAAAACATGGGAAGCCTCCCGTGTTGCCGCCATGGCAGCATGTGCTGGTTTGCCTTCCCCTTTAAGATGGAGCCCAACCGGAAGTTGCAGTGCATCGTGTAATATGAACCGGTGGGCTCTGTTGTAAAGAAGAAGGTGAACCAGAGCATGCTGCCAATTTTGCCCTTGTCTGATGAGGTTGCAATTCAAGGTTGTTCGTTTGTTGGCATTCCATTTTGAGGAAAGAGAATGGGAAGGAAGAAGGGAGGATGGTGAATGACAACACTGCAATGAAACATTTAAGGACATGCTCTGTGTAGGGCGCCTAACTCACTAGTTCACATTGTTCATATAACCCAGTTCATATTGTTGGGTGAAAAACCCTATTTTCATGCTGTCTTAGGCCCCTTCCACACAGCTGTATAACATCCACATTGAACTGGCTTATATGTCAGTGTGGACTCAGGGCCGTTCCACACAACCCTATATTCCAAGGCAGAAAATCCCACAATATCTAGTTTGAACTGGGTTATCTGAGTTCATACTCAGATAATGTGTGAACCTGCAATGTCTGTGTGGCTGCATGTATATATGCGTATGCATTTGGGTGTGATGTAGCCACCAAAGTGGAAAGACAAACGGACAAATATCAGCGTACTGGAAGAAGCAAAGACCACCAGCATTGAAGTGATGGTCCTCCACCATCAACTCTGCTGGACCGGCCACGTTGTCCAAATGCCCGACCACCGTCTCCCAAAGCAGTTGCTCTACTCCGAACTCAAGAAAGGAAAATGGAATATTGGTGGGCAGGAAAACTCTTAAAAACTCTGGCATAGACACTGAGAACTGGGAAGCCCTGGCTCTTGAGTGCTCCAGCTGGAGTTCTGCTGTGACCAGCAGTGCTGCAGAATTTGAAGAGGTACAAATAGAGGGCGAAAGAGAGAAACATGCCACGAGGAAGGCGTGTCAAGCCAACTCCAACCGGGACCGCCTTCCACCTGGAAACCAATGGCCTCTCTGCGGGAGAAGATGCAGATCAAGAATAGGGCTCCACAGTCACCTACAGACCCACTGCACACTGACCCTGGAGGACCATCCTACTTGGACAACGAGGGATCGCCTAAGTAAGTAAGTAAAGTAGCCACCAAAGGTCTTGGAGGCTTTGTTTCAAATGATTTATTGATCATCTGGCTCTGGATGCAGACAACAAACATTCGATGATGGTGGGTTTAGTGTTACATTTTGAATTCACTTCAACAGATATCAAAGCAGGAGAAATTCAAGTTAAGAAAACCAAAATGATCTGCATGCTCATCATTGTGCATTCAAGAAATTCCCATCGTTTTATGCATGGTGCAAAGCTATGCTGAGTTAGTCAGCAAGTCTGATATTGCAAACTTGGCTCCGGCAGCCTTTGTAGCAAGGCCCAGCAGCAACTCAAAGGTGCTTTCTCAGTTTGGCAGTGCCAAATTTAATCTCTGGGCTAGGAACACTCTTGCACAATGTCCTGACTGTGCTGCTTCTAGTAAGACAGAGTTTCCTGTAGGTGTGGCTGCATAACAATTTCCTGTGTTCTTGGGTTAGGTGTGCAACTGGGTTGACCTAAAAGTGTAGCAACTCAGCTGAAGTATGCACTCTTAAAATCCTTTGAACAAGATGAAAGCATGGCACTTATGCAACCTATCGTGATATCACCAGGGCCACAGTTCGCAATGTGGTTTTGCAAATTATGCTGGTAGCTTTTGACAGATATTTTGTTGCCTACCATATATTCTAATCTTCTAATCCTTTGGTATTGTACCAGTAGCTGCTCTCTTAAAACTTTCAAGGGTGGATTCACATTGCAAAAAAATAAAAATATGAACACAGATGGAGCTTGCGGGAAATAGACCTTGACATTTGGGAGTTGTAGTTACTGTGATTTATAGTTCACCTACAATCAAAGAGCATTCTGAACCGCACCGACGACAGAATTGGGGCAAACTTCCCACACAGAACCCCCATGACCAATAGAAAATACTTAAGACCATCCAGTCCAACTCCCTTTACCAGGGCAAGAAAACGTAACCAAAGCCCTCCTGACAAAGAGCCATCCAGCCATAGACATAGATAGATAGATGATAGATAGATATGATTCACACACAGAGAAATATAGTATCATAGATTTGAAAGGGACCCCTAAAGAAGGACAATTACATGTTGCATGTTCCAGAGTAGGGAAACCAGACAATCTCCACATCAACACTGACAAAGAAACAGCAAGAAATTTTTACCCACAAGCATAAAGAAATTACATAGATTAGAAACCAACACTTTCTTGTTACTTTATTTTCCAGATCACCAGACTGGGCCACAGCAACGCGTGGCAGGGGACGGCTAGTATAATATAAAAGGAAAACAGTCAGTTTGGGAATGGCAAGGGAAATGAGGAGAGGAAGACAGAAGGAGAAACCTTCCCTCTAACATCACTTCACTGATGGCATGCCACTACAGAAATGAAGTGAGCCATCGCACCAAGGTAGGTGAAGGACACTTTGCAGGATTGGGAGCTATTGATAAGTTTTACCCATCAAAAGTTAGGGATGGGAGAATCAAGGAATTTGAGGGAGACAATTGTAATGCTAGTTTGCCTGTCTCTTGCAATAAAATCATGTTTCATGAGTAAGACCAGAGTATGGAGAAGTAACTTTTTTATTATTTCTCCTTATGAACCATCTAGGACACTAAGATCTTCTGGGGAGGCCCTGCTCTCGGTCCCGCCTTCCTCACAGATACATTTGGCGTGGTTGAGAGACAGGGCCTTCTCAGCGGTGGCCCATCGACTCTGGAACACCCTGCCTAGAGAGATAAGATCAGCCCCCTCCCTCCTGAATTTTTGAAGAAAGGTAAAAACCTGGCTTTTTGAGCAGGCCTTCTCAAATACAGCATAGATATACGATATCATGGAACCACTTGACGACGCAAATGACTCGATATGGAGATAGGCCTGGGCGGTTTCGTTTCGTTAATTCGTAATTCGTTAATAATTCGTTAATTTTTCCAATTACAAAACGATAACGAACCATTCTGGAGCAATCATTAAAAAAAATGAATTTTTAAACACGTTTTGTAAATGCTTCGTATTTCGTTATTGTATTCGTTTCGTTATTGTTCTGAGGTCGTTTCGTTATTATTTCCGCATGTCTGGGCCAGTTTTATGGTTTAATTAGTGAAAAAAAATTATAATATCACACCAACAGTCAAGAACAGAGGGAGAGGGAAGCTTCAGAAGTTTTTGGAGGTTTTTTAGCGTATTTCGCGGTCGCGTCCGCCATTAACGAATCGATTCGTTATTGTTTCAGAAATCAATTCGTTAATTTTTTACCATTTACGAAATTTCGTAAATATCGAACTTTTTAAAAGGAAAATTTTGTAATTATTTTAAATATCGAAACAAAAAAACCCCCCAAATACAAATAGATTTTAGAAACAAATTTTTGCGTTGTTACCCAGGCCTGTATGGAGACACTCATGATAATGTTCTTAAGGCTTAGTACGGTTTTTATATTTTTATATTGCTTGCTAGTGTTTTAATAGTATTTTATGATTGTTTTATTTGTTGTAATTGTTCTGGCATCGAATTGCTGCCAATTGTTAACCTCTCCAAGTCACCCTTGGGCTGAGAGAGGTGGTATATAAATGTAGTAAATAAATAAGTAAATAATAAATAAATATTGCTACATACAGCATGCGCTACCCAGATAATATGGCATGCTGGCAGGGCCGTAGCCAGAAAAAACATTCGGGAGGGGTTGAATTTTGGGGGGGGGGGGGGGTTGAAACCTGCCTCCTAGCTCATGCTGAAGCAAAGAGCACAGCAGGGGGCAGAGCAGCCTTCCATAGCCTGCAGCTCCGCCCTTGTCAACCACCTCCACCAAGTCTGGCCTCCTTAATGAGAGCATTCAACATCCTCCCCCTCAACTTGGTTGCTTCACTACTGTTCTGTCCCGCGCTGGGCCTGTAAATAATTGTCTTTAGAACAGGATGTGCAACCTTTGCCCAGCGGGAAGCCAGGGGGCCTAAAGAGAAGTTCTCAGAGGTTTCCACCACAAACAGTCTTTAGATGGCTTGAGAAGTACAACAAAGTCTTTTATTAATGAACAATCAAACAGAAACTTCTCTTGTCTTCAGTAAAGTTAAGCAAATGATTCCAAGCTTTTAGGCAACTGGTGAATTCCTAATCTTGCCCACGAAGGACAGGCAACTGTCTTCAATAACTTCTTCTTTACTTTAAAGGAAAATCCCCTTTTTAACTTCTCCCAGGCTGACTGTAATCTAACCCTTACTGATGTGGGCTCCGCTACCGGGTCGAACTGCATCTACAAGGCAGTAGATGTTCTCCAGCTGGAGTTCTTTGGTCTTTAGGGCTGTTTTCCTGGAAATTCTTTGGAGACTCTTAAGACCTTTCTCCCCCGGAAGGTCTTAAGGGTTGAAGCTTTTGTACAGGGGAAGCTTGCACACATCCTATACATAAGCTTACCTTGCTGAGACTAACTAAAAATGGCTCCCTTCCCTTCCCAATTGCCCTGAGCAAGGGGCGGAACCAAAACTTAACAATGATGGACAGGTGACTTGCCCTATGACTGCAACCAAAGAAGCCACCTATCTGCAGAGTCCCTGAAACCTAGGACTGCAAGCAAACATTTAATACAAAGCAAATAAAGTTGGAGCTCCTGGTACAGCTGTACCAGAACAACTACATCGGCTATTGCTGCAAGTAATGACAGTGTGAATAAATTGTCAATATTTGCTTGAGATAGTGCTTGCAGTTCTGGAGGGACTCTTAATTTTTTGCATCTCATAGACTTAGCATGGGGATTTGGTTAACCAGTTAAAATTCATGAGTAAACCAGGTTTTTTAAAAAAAAATCTGAAACATTTCGGGGGGGGGTTGAACCCCTAAAACCACCCCCTCGCTACAGGCCTGCATGTGGAGGTATGAAAGAGTTTCCCTGAAGTCTGTGATCTGGTGAACTGAGGCAGTTTCTTTCTTCTGAGTTAGGAACCAGAGTTGGTAAGTAACAGGGCCCATCGAATATGAATAGAACCTTTGACCTTTGGAACAAGAGGCCATGAAATTGGTTTTACCCTCAATCACATCCAGTCGGTCCAGAAGACGGGCAAAGCATTTGAAAAACAGAAATACAAGAGCCGTGTCAGTACTCTTTGGCAGCGAGTACCGATCTCTTAACTTGAACTTGCACTGCCAAAGCCTTTTAGTTCTCTGTCCCAGCCATTTCATCGAAACCAAATTAAAGGCAAAAGCGTTGGCAGGAGGCCAGGGACGCAGAATCGGCAAGAAAGTGAAAAGCTATTCCTGAAAGATTAGATGACTATCAATCACTTTCTGCCACAATTTCCCCAAGACCCTTAATGTTAATTCATACACAAAGCAGCAACATAAAGCAACTGTGCCTCAAGGAAAGTCTTTGCACGTTGTCATTTGCACATCTGCAGCAGGCAAATGATTTTCCCCCTTTCTTTTGTTCCAAACGGATAATGTTGGATAATGGTCAACCGTTCACCTTTTGCAAAATCAGAGTCTCAGCTCCCATTTGTCAAATGAAAAGAATAAAACTTGTGGATGCATTTAATGAGGTGTATAAATAGCAACTAACAATCTATTATGCCCGTAAGGCTGAAGTACATCTAATAAAAAAATATACTGAAGCATAGATGAACTCGGAGTCTTCGGCTAGTAATGGCCAATTGGGAATAAGAGTTATTTCTCTACAACAGATGTGGAGATTAAAGTTCACTGGAAGAGCATTCTCATAGCAAGCTCAGCATGTATTATTCTGTAAGAAGACCAAGACTTGTTCTTCAAGAGACCGTGGAACAACTAATTTCATTATTCAGATTAAGTAAGAGAGTGCGGGAACAGAGGTAAAGAGAGAATTAACTCTTTGGAGGTTATTGTTTTGGAGTCTTCCCTCCACAGCCCTCAATCTGCTCAGGATATGTGTTGTGCATGTTTCTCATTAGAGAAAAGAGTGTGGTGCTCATATGGACTCCCAGAGAGGCAAAACACATGTAGGGGTCTGCTCATCCATTTTTGTCATCAGTATAAAAATTCATTTTAAACAGATGTCCTTTCTAAAATTACCCATTTTACTAAGCCCAACACTTGGCTTCTCAGAAGTGAATCCTCTAGGCTGACAATAAATCAAGGGATGCCACTTGGGTTGCTCTCTGTAAACAATTATCACCCACCCCAACCCTTTATTCCCACAGTTTTTTCCCTGAGCATTTTTAAAAGATACCAAGGATAAAGGACATTGGCCAAGAACTTTACCCACACTTCTGCTGTCCTTCTGATCTCTGTGGAAGGCAGCTTCCCAGCCTCCAAATATATCTTACCAGCCTTTTAGTGGCCGATTTATATATATGTGCCCAGTTAGGGTCTGGTTGCAATTCCAAAACTAGAAGAAGAGAACCTTGCCTAGAACAGGGGTCCTCAAACTAAGGCCCAAGGGCCGGATATGGCCGTTCAAGGTCATTTACCTGGCCCTCGCTCAGGGTCAACCTAAGTCTGAAACAACTTGAAAGCACACAACAACAACAACAACAACAACAGTCCTATCTCATCAGCCAAAAGCAGGTCCCCACTTCCTATTGAAATACTAATAAGTTTATATTTGTTAAAATTGTTTTTCATTTTAATTATTGTATTGTTTTAAAGTGTTTTTGCACTACAAATAAGATATGTGCAGTGTGCATAGGAATTCATTCATGTTTTTTTTTCAAATTATAATCCGGCCCTCCAACAGTTTGAGGGACTGTGACCTGGCCCTCTGTTTAAAAAGTTTGAGGACCCCTGTTATAGAGGCATTCTCTCCTGACGTTTCGCTTGCATCCAGAAATCCTAACAGCTGGTAAACTGGCTGGGATTTCTGGGAGTTGTAAGCCAAAACACCTGCGGACCCACAGGTTGAGAACCACTGCTCCATGGGATACAGGTGTTATGGAAATACTCAATTCCAATTTTCGCATACATAAATCTGTTTACAGAGTTGTAATTCTCATATAGGTTTCTTTTCCTTATTTGTAATGATTATTTGCAGAATGAGGCAGAATAAATTAATATAAGAATTCGTTGAGTAAATGTGGTCAATGAATTCTAAAATGCATGCATAAGACAGAAAAAGAAATCTTAGGAGCTGGACCAAAATTCCCATTTTTATGTATAGTTTTTATTTTGAATTACATATTCGGAGACACGTAAAAGAGAAGAAATCCAGTCGAACCTAAAAATGAAAAAAGTGAGTAAATATTAAGACTGTAATGGACAGCCATTCTATCTTGCTTTCCTACTTTTTGTTGATATGCTACAAGCCCATTCTTTTCCAGCCTTCAAGATTTGTGATTCATTTGAATAGACCCAGCTTGATCCTTATCCCTGTTTTCCCTGTCATTCTATAATCTTGTTATTTCCTGTTTTCTTGGCCTGGTTTTTGTTCCTAGATTAATCCCAATTTCAAACATATGCTTGTTTCATATATATGTATGCATTTCTTTTCATTGCACAACCATGTAAGGCTTTTTGACAGACATTTTGTTTTGTTTAATTTTGTAAAGTTGCAATACTTTCAATAAAAGTTTTTTTAATGCCCTATTATTTCTGTCCTACAATGCTGTCTCTTCTGCTTTATATACCCACTCCTTCTATGTTGCAATTTACTATACAATCCCTGACATATATGGGATGTAGACCTCTACGCTGATGTCTACTTTATGCCGACCAGACCCAGACCTTGTTACCAGAGAAGGCTATATGCCCTCCTCCCCATGTTATAAATTCTGTCTCCCATGCTTTTTAACATCTACATGAAACTGCTGGGAGAGGTCATCCGGAGTTTTGGAGTTGGGTGCCATCTCTATGCAGATGACACGCAACTCTATTACTCTTTTCCACCGAACTCCAAGAAAGCTCCTCGAGTGCTAGATGAATGCCTGGCCGCTGTGGCTGTCTGGATGAGGAGGAACAAGCTGAAGATCAATCCTGACAAGACAGAGGTCCTCCTGGTCGATCGTAAACCAGATCAGGGTATAGGGTGGCAACCTGTGCTCCCCCTGAAGTCACAGGTCTGCAGTTTGGGTGTCCTCCTGGACTCATCACTTATGCTTGAAGCTCAGGCGTTGGCGGTGGCCGGGAGGGCCTTTGCTCAACTGAGACTCGTGCGCCAACTGCGACCGTACCTCGTGAAGGCGGATCTGGCCAGGGTGGTCCATGCCTTAGTCACCTCCAGATTGGACTACTGTAATGCACTCTACGTGGGGCTGCCCTTGAAAACGGCCCAGAAATTTCAGTTGGTTCAACGGGCGGCAGCCAGGTTGTTAACTGGTGCTCCTTACAGGGAGAGGTCAACCCTCCTGTTTAAGGAGCTCCATTGTCTGCTGTTCATTTTCCGGGCCCAATTCAAGGTGCAGGTGCTTACCTACAAAGCCCTAAACGGTTTGGGACCCGCCTATCTGCGTGACCGCATCTCTGTATATGAACCCACACGATCTCTCCGATCATCTGGAGAGGCCCTGCTCATGATCCCACCTGCGTCACAAGCCCGATTGATGGGGACGAGGGACAGGGCCTTCTCCGTGGTGGCCCCCTGACTCTGGAACTCTCTCCCCAAGGACATCGGATAAGCCCCAACATTGGCAGTCTTTAGGAAGAGCTTGAAGATGTGGTTGCTCCAGTGTGCCTTCCCAGAATAGGAAACTCCAAGCATCATGTCCCAAATGCACTTTACGACAGATTTAGGATTGTCTGTATGCCCATCTATCCCTAAAATATCTATCCTACTTCACTTGGACATGCCCAGCATTTTTTAAAATTTTAACCATTAAATTTGGCCCTGCCACAGGTTTTTAATGCATTGTGATATTATTGTTATTGTTTTTGCTTTGTTTATGAGTTTATTTATTGTTGTATTGTTGTCGTTGTTGTTTTATTGATGCATTTGGGCTCGGCCCCTTGTAAGTCGCACCGAGTCCTGTGGGAGATGGTAGCGAGGTATAAATAAAAGATTATTATTATTATTATTATTATTATTATTATTATGGTGGGAGTTTTATTTATCCATTTAATTTATATCCCACCTTCCTCCTAGAACAGGACTCAACATGGCTAACAAAAAGTTGAAACAAAATACAACTATAAACATTTTTAAAAAATCGAACATTTGAAAACATAACACAAAACACAGAAAGTAGATCACATTCCATTATTCCATTGAGAAGAACTTAAGAACCAAAAGCCTACCTAGCATGGCAGACTGAGAGCCAGGAAAATCTCCTGCGGGAGATGTCTGAGTGAAGACACAAAGCTGTCATGGTGTTGTTTTAATTCTGGATCTGGTGGAAGCAACGTCCAAAATCTAGTAGGATGCTTTGGAACAGGGACTTTCCTCCCGCTGCAGCTTTCCCACAGCACCCAAACATCTGATCTAGAAATCTTTTCCGGGTTTATGAAGCAGTTTTTTGGGGTGCACAGCAGGCTGCAGGGAAGAAACTATGGTTGAAGATGCTAATTGGGACAAGATATGCAGGGCTCATCCAGACAGGGCCCATAATGTGGGAGCTCCCATGGTTGGAACTCACAACCTGGTGAGATTAGGCAAGCCCCCACTCAAGAGATGGTATTGCCAGGTCCTTCTTCTGAAATACAGCCTATGGTATTTGTTGGTGGTCTCGCATCCAAGAACAGCCTTCAAGAAAAACCTGAAAACTTGGCTCTTCCGATGTGCCTTTGGGAAGTGACCATTTATCCCATTTTTGTTTGTTCCACCTATAGTGTTGCCCCTATGATTCACTTTCTCCCATCCTAAACTGAAAGCCTTACTCCACTTACTCCCTTCAATTACACCTTTTTTTTCTATTCCTACCTCATCCAGGGTTTTATCATTTTACCTCGTCCATTCGGCCTGCCCATCCTGTTCGATTTTATATTGTATTAATTTGCTTTATTTATTTTATTTTACTACAGTATGCATTTTATTCTGATGTAATTTTTGTTGTCTGAGTTCTGTATTTTATTTTGCTATATTGTATCCTTGAGCCTGGACTCATGTTAGCCGCCCCGAGTCCCCTTTGGGGAGATGGTAGTGGGGTATAAATAAAGATTATTATTATTATTATTATTATTATTATTATTATTATTATTATTATTATATCCTGCTTTGTCCTGAATTAATTTGATACTCCATTAGACCCGGGTTTTCCTGAGCAACCCAGGTCTAATGAAGTATGAGTGCTGTGGGGGCTGACCTTTCAGTAGTCCTGGGACTATAGAGGGATCAGTTTGCACAGCCTAATTCACTTCTTCGTGCCCATGGACCTGGAGAAGTGAAGAAGAAAACCAGCCCCTTCCACGATTCCCCCCTAAGATCTTTAAAATAAAAGAAAAACTTACTGAGCCACCATTAGGCTTTTTGGCATGCTTTTTGGAATGTACCAGTGTAGCGCTCAGAGATGGGGAAGGAGGAATCGCTCCTGGACTCTTAGCACTACACTGATATGTTCCAAAAAGCATGCCAAAAGGCCTAATGGCAGCCCGGTAAGTTTTTCTTTTATTTATAAGGTTTTTTTTGGGAGTGGAGGGGATTTGGGTTGTTTCTATCATAGCATGGTTATTACTGCGATGCAATGGGGACCACATATGGGAAAGCCTGCTTCATTTGGGCATCCATGCGGACAGCAATGCAGGAGAAAACTGGTTACTTTAACCTGTTTTCTCTCATTTTCTTTCACAATAAATTGCTGCCTGGACGTGGCGTCAGGCAACCATCTTACCTTTTATAGCATCTCGCTGTATTCACAAACCAAAGCTCACTCACTCTATCTACTTACCTGCCTATCTTTCTATCTATCTATCTATCTATCTATCTATCTATCTATCTATCTACGAGGGTTGAATGTAAAGTAATGCCTCCACCTTCATTACTCGGGTTTGGATGGGAATATTTTAATAAATCAAATGCAGAAATAATCCTTAGAATGTGCTCTTTAACTACCACTATTCACTCTTCCACATAATCACAAGACAATAGGATACATTTCTGTCAATGATGAACAAGTTTTCTGAAGTTGTCACGAAAGAAGTCGACACTCTGTTTCCGCAACCAGCATCTCACAATTCTCTCATCCTGGGTACCCATCGTGCACAGATCTTCCGATAGCCAACCAAAGCAATAATGTGTTCTTCACATGTTCTTGTGAAATGCCAATTATGCTTGAAATTTTTCTCTGAGTGATAAGACAATCATCCTGAATCAATCTGTCAACCTTTTGCTTGTGAAACTCAGTGTTGCTGTCACAGGACGTCCAACTCTTTGTTTGTCATGCAAGTTACATGTTTCCACCTCAACATCTTTAAACTTACTCGCCCAGTGATGCACAGTACTCACATCAACACAATCACCATAAACAGCTTGCATTCTCTGATGAATCTCCTTTGGGGTGACACCTTCTGCTGTCAAGAATTCAATGACTGCACGTTGCTTAAGTCGCATTGACCAACCATCTGTGCAGGGTTCCATACTTCGCACTTTAACAACACAACTATTCAATGCTAAGGCTTCCCATCAAAATGGAATTGTAGAAGAGAGTCTACTGAACAAGCCAGTACCTGCCGCACACCAGTACTGCTATCTGTTGAGGAGTTACAAAGGTGGAGGCATTACTTTTCATTCAACCCTTGTATCTATCCATCTACCATATTTTTGCATCACCCTTCCACTTCTAGGTATTTACAGTGATATGCAGGTTCTTTAAAAAAATCAAAATAATAGCATGGGGAAAAATCACAAAAGCTAAAAGGAGACAGAAAAAATACAGATGTTAATACCAAACTAGAACTAACTAAAAGCAAAGAGTGGCATAGGAAAGCAATATTGCTTTTACTAGCCATATAAGAACTAATAGGAGGAGACCCAACCTAACTTATTTTGTACATGGAACAATAAGAGGGATCTGATTTCTATCCTGCTGCAGAAATGGTCATATTGACTTTCTATCAAGACTATCTTTTTAGGTGTGATGTAGAATGGGGATTCAGAAAAAGAATGAAGTTGCCAGACAGGTTATGTAGGAGGAGGAGGGTTTATTCAGATAATCTGGCTCCCAACTGCTCTGATGTCCAAGGAAGAATCGCCTTCATTCATCTCTCTGGGTCTTTGCCTGTAAGATGTCTTCTCTGCTCCTAGAAACACTCTTAACTGGTAGGCAAAGGCTGTGGAGCTCTTGTCTCCCTTCCTTCAATGGAGTCTAGATGTGCCTCTGTTCGCAGTGTGGAACGCACTTTCTCAGATGTATAAAATAATTAGAAGGGGGAAAAGTGTTGCTATGGCAGCTGGATGCTTTTTTTCTGCTGGGAGAGAACCCATGAGAAATTCTGACTGAGTCAGCAGCAGGAATTCTTTCCTCCTGGGGTTGCTGCCGCTAGACGCACAGACTCCGACTTCCTGTTCTCGCCTTGGTGAGAATGTGCTGCCCCTGGCCGTTGCTTAAATGTTCTTAGCTTTTTTTGGTTTCAGAATTTTGACGATATCCCCTTTACTTCGCTTTCCATTGTTGTCAATTTTGCTGGAAATGTGATGGAAAGTTCTGTGTTCTCATGATTTCTCAGAATAACAAGTTTATAAGGATGTAACTCAGCTATGAATAGAAATAGGTTCTGAAAGCCATCTAATTCTATAAGAGCTTAAAGAACGAAGAAGAAGAAGAAGAAGAAGAAGAAGAACAACAACAACAACAACAACAATTCAAGGTGCAGGTGCTCACCTACAAAGCCCTAAACCAGTGTTTCTCAACCTTCCTAATGCCGTGACCCCTTAATACAGTTCCTCATGTTGTGGTGACCCCCAAACATAGAATTATTTTTGTTGCTACTTCTTAACTGTAATTTTGCTATTGTTATGAATTGTAATGTAAATATCAGATATGCAGGATGTGTTTTCGTTCACTGGACCAAAGTTGATACAAATACCCAATACGCCCCAATTTTAATATTGGTGGGCTTGGGGGAGAGTTGTCATTTGGGCGTTGTAGTTGCTGGGATTCACAGTTCACCTACAATCAAAGAGCATTCTGAATTCCACCAGCAATGGAATTGAACCAAACTTGGCACACAAAACTCCCATGACCATCAGAAAATACTAGAAGGGTTTGGTGGGCATTGACCTTGAATTTTCAAGTTGTAGTTCACCTAAATCCAGAGAGCACTGTGAACTCAAAGAATGATGAATCTGGACCAAACTTGGCATCAATACTCAACATGGCCAAATGTGAACGCTGGTGGAGTTTGGGGAAAATAGACTTTGACATTTAGGAGTTGTAGTTGCTGGGATTTATAGTTCACCTACAATCAAAGAGCCCCTTGAAACCCACCAATGATAGAATTAGGCCAAACTTCCCACACAGAACCCCAATGACCAGCAAAAAATACTGTCTTTTCAGATGGTCTTTGGCGACCCCTCTGACACCCCCTCGTGACCCCCCCAGGGGTCCCGACCCCCAGGTTGAGAAACACTGCCCTAAACGGTTTGGGACCCACTTACCTGTGTGACTGCATCTCCATATATGAACCCACACGATCCCTCCGTTCATCTGGAGAGGCCCTGCTCACGATTCCACCTGCGTCGCAAGCGCGTTTGGTGGGGACGAGGGACAGGGCCTTCTCTGTGGTATCCCCCCGACTCTGGAACTCTCTTCCCAAGGACATCAGACAAGCCCCAACGTTGGCATCTTTAGGAAGAGCTTGAAGACCTGGCTGTTCCAGTGTGCCTTTCCAGAATAGGAAACTCCCAGCATCATGTCCCAAACGCACTTTACTAGAGATTTAAGATTGTCTGCACATCGCACCTACCCAAAACCCTTAACATTCTTGAGTGCTTGACAATAGCAATTGACAGTGGGCTGAAGTGTGGGTGTGATATTTAATCCCTCTCCTACAGTTGGATGAGGAATTATCCCCCCCCCCCAACAAAAAGCTGGAAAAGTAGTTAACTGCTACTTCAGCAACAATGTTGATTATAATTACAGCTAACTATGGTTAGCACAATACAACCCCCTTATGTGTGGACTAGATAAAGCCCAGTTAAAGTGATGTCAAACTGCATCAATTCTACAAGTGTAGATGTACATTTTTGCAGGAATGAATTCATGACCCAGAAGGCACAAGAGGAAAAAGAAGGTGTGTGCAATCTAGCAGCCCATTTCGACTGCTCGATCACAGTGAAATAATCGGAAATTTACTATCTGCACCAGCTTCATCTGCAATAACATTTTCTATATCTCTATGTTGTGATAGTCCAAGCAGAAGATGTCTGTTTGTTTCAAAGGCAATCTTCCTAAATTGAAGGTGTCATATTTCTTAATCCAATTCTCGTTCAACTAATTCTACTAGATTGACGTGGAACTTAATTGTACTTTATCGCATTGGATGTTGGATTAGAAAACCAGCTTCTCCCTGTGCCAAACAGCAACTTTGGAAGATGGATATTTTTTCTCTCTCGTTGATAGTGTTTGTGGGAAGAGTTGAGCCCAATTTTCCGGTCCCAATTCAAGGTACAGATTATCACCTATAAAGCCCTAAATGATTTGGGACCCGCCTACCTTCGTGACCGTATCTCTCTCCATGAACCAGCCCAAGCTCTTTGATCTTCGGGGAGGCTCTCCTTTCGCCCTTGCCATTATCACAGGCCTGTCTTGTGTGTACAAGGGAGAAAGCCTTCTCTTCTGTGGCCCCCCAACTCTGGAAATCATTGCCTGGTGAAATTAGGTATGCCTCCATCTTAGAAATCTTCAAGAAGAATCTCAAATCCTGGCTTTTCCATTGCGCTTTTGGAGAATAGCCCTAAAACTGTACATTGTTGCTCCACTCAACGTTTTTGTCCCTAAAGTACACTCCCCCCCCCTCCTGTATGATGGCCTGTTTTGGATGACCCTGGTTCTTTATGAACTTCTCCCTCACAAATAATTTTGCTCCACTCCACTTCTATCTCACCCCGAGTTTTTAATAATTTATCTTGTACATGCGGCCCGCTCATCGTATTGCGATTGTGACTGATTTTATATTGCTTACTGTATGTATTTTACTGTGTTGCTGTTGGTGTTTTGGTTTTTATTTTTCTTTATGTAATATGTTTTTGGGCTTGGCCTCATGTAAGCCTCATGTAATCGAGGAGATGGAGGCGGGGTATAAATAAAGATGATGATGATGATTATTATTATTATTTCCTTGACATAATTCCAGTTCTGATCAGAACTGAAGGCTCCTTTCTCATATATCTATATCTCTGTCGCTATCTATCTATCTATCTATCTATCTATCTATCTATCTATCATCTATCTATCTAGGGGGCAAATTCACTTTGACTCTTATCACTTTATCAGATGGGCTGATTTGCCCATCGTACACCACTTGCTCTCCACTTTCGACACGGAGCCCATTACATAACATATGTGTACTTCCAGCTGGGCTCCATGCCGAAAGGGGAGGGCAAACAGCTTTCCATGCTGCCTTTGGGGGGCGGGGGGAAGCCAGGCACTGATGCTTCCCCCCTTGGGATGAGGGTCCAGGTAAGATGGGAGATGGAGGGTGTGGAGTGACTGGTCCTCCATGTCCCCTGCTGGGACCCTATGGATTCGACACGTTGCATGGTGAATCTTTATCCCTTTGTGATGAGGTCTGTAATGAACTCATACCTTTTCTTCATAGGCCGCAGCCTGGAAGTCAGTGAGCTGGCCTCCATGTTGGGAAGGCAGTTCAGGATGGTGGACATGATGGTATAGGCAGAGAGGCAAGGGGAGGAGTCAGCTAACTCTTGATTGGTTCAGACCCCAAGGGGAGGAGATGAAGGAGAGTGTAAAGAGGCTGTCATTTCTGACAGAAGGGAGAGAGAAGGATTTGATCTAGCAGAGAAAAGATTACGATTTCAGACAGGGAGAAGAGAGTTTCTTAGTGAGCTAGGAATTAGCCTGTTAGGGAATAATTAAAGAGCAAGTGCTTCTGTATAGCTTGACTAGGGCAGTCAAAGTGAAGGCTTGTTTACTTGTATCAGGACAGAATACAAGTGGGTTTATTTCCCTAAAGTTTAGAGTAGTCCAGGGGAAACCTAGATACTCTGGAAGGCAGCCAGGGGCGGCTGGTCAAAGAATCGCACTGTTACATATTACAGGATAGTGTGAGGAAAGTAGCTCATGTTAAGGAAAAGTTACTCCTTCTAAAGAAACCATTTGCTTAATAAGTCTGTGCTTCAGAAACAAACTACGCGTATGTACCTCTCAGTAGTCAGTTGTTTGCTTCAAATACTTCAATAAACCTGTTCTCTAGTTTACTGTTAATCTGCCTCAGCCTTGTTTCATCATATAAGGTTTCATCATATAAGCCTCCACATCTCTACAGTTCAGTTACAAGAAAGGGAGCCAAAAGGAAGAGCCGGTGTATAGGGACATTTTACCTCAAGTACAACAACAAGACAATTCCTCAAACTGTAATTTGGGGTGGTGGCAGCAAACCTACCAATACACACTCACATTATAACAACAACACTCGTGTTGAAGCGCTTTGGGTCTGACAGGAGGGATTAGAGACGGTGTGTTGTCTCTCCTGCCTGTAAGAATACACGATCTTCTTTACAGGGTGGCAGAGGGGGGATTGAAAAGAAAGGTTCCCCCCTGTCACAGGCAATAAAAGACCCTTATATTTTTGTTACAAGGTCCTTAGTCTGAACTGCAAATCAAATGCTGTCAAATCTATTTTTCAGCAGTTTGGAAAGCTTTAAAATCAGATTAAATGTTGGAGTGGAGTCACTGTCCCATAGATATGACAGCAACCAGCCAACACCGCAAGCATGTGGTATGAATGAAAAATCTGTGGGTAGGACCAAGATTGCCTGTGACTCTTGCTAAATTCAAAATACAGCCCTGTTTGAAGTGAGTTGCTGAGCCACAAACTTAACATGCACTTAAATTCTGTGTCCTTATGTTAAAGCAGTGCAAATAAGAGAACATGACAACAGAGCTTTGTTGTCTGTGACCATGCAAAAAGTGAGGACTTGAGTGGGGCTGACCCTTTGCTCCCCATGAAACTTTGCATTATTTGTCCTTGCCACGGAGGGAAGGAGCAGCCGAGTCTCAGAGCCAAAGCAGTGGGAATTGAAGCGATACGTGGAGTACGTCAGCTGCACAGCGACGTGGTGGGAATTTACAGAACACTCATGCTCAGCTAACAAAAATAACAGACAGCTTCCCAGACGTTATGAAAACAACAAGAATAGCAATAATTGCGAGCCCTAGGAGTGAGGAATGACATCACTCAGCTGCAGTTGAGGAAATGTACGCAGGAGCAGGTTGGACTGCCGAGATGTCTGCTCCACAGCTGTAATTTTAAGAGCAGCTTCAAAACGGTGCAATGTAATTGTTTACTGATCCTAAATCCACCCTTTTGCTCTCAGGAAGAACCAACGTTGTTGACTTAATGTGGGCAGCTCAGAGACATCAAGTATAGGATCCAAAGTCTGTGTTCCCTTCTTTTTGGGGAGGGTTTCTGAGGCCTAAAGGGCCTTGCAACTCATCCTGGGACAAACATATTCCTATTTTTTCTTCTCCAGAAATGACTTGAAAAGGTTTACTCCACTGTGGTTAACCCATCCAAGGCCACTTCCTGTAACTCAGAGGACAGCGAGATCCAACATGTGATCGCTGTTTGGAAAACAGATTTGTGCTGAAACTGATATAGCCATTTGGGAAGTTAGAAATATATATCTTTTATAGTGGCTGATCATCTGAAAATAGCACAGCAATGGATACATAAAATATATTACTGCACATTGCTGAAACTGGAGGAACGATGGGATAAATGCATCAGATATGAATGAACAAAGCTAGATATCTTGGTGCGTGTACATATAATCCAATTTAAGTTGGCTAGTATATCTCTATCAGATACTTATTATTCTTAATGTAAAGTGCACCTGCACTATAAATGCATTCTGACCCTAATTTACTACCATGTCCCAATACTATGAAATCATGGGAGTTGTAGTTTCAGAAGATCTTTAGCCAAAAAGAACTGGTCCCTTGCCAAATGGCAAGTCTCATGATTCCATAGCATTGAACCATGACAGTTAAAGTAGGATACTGAACTGTATTACCACCAAGCCTAATTCAAAGTGCTGGTTTTGACCTATAAAGCTCTATACAGTTCTGGTCCACCTTACTTGTCCAAACGCATCTGCCTCTATGTCCCATCTCGCAACCTAAAAGCATCCGGGGAGGCCCTGCTCTCGCTTCTGTCAACATCGTGAACACGTTTGCTGGGGACGAGAGACAGGGCCTTCTCGGCTGTGGCCCCCTGCCTATGGAATGCAGTCCCAAATGAAATAAGATTGACCCCATCCCTCCTGGCTTTTAGAAAAAAAAAATAAATCGTGGTTTTGGGACCAGGCAGCAGACGTAATTTGCACCTTAGCGGACATTGACTGAAATGGCGTTGCGGCAGATGACATTGTGATTTTGTTTTATTGTTTTAATTAATGCTATACGTATTGGTTTTAATGAATGTTTATGTATTTGATTGTGATTATATTGTTGTAATTGTGATGTAGCGGGTTTGCACCGTTACTAATGTAAGCCGTCCTGAGTTCCCCTTCTGGCAGAGGCAGCCCTAGATAATTTTCAACGGTAAGCAAACAGTATTTTGGCACCCTCCCCACAAACCAATCACTGATATATATTTTCTGTTCGTTGTGGGAGTTCTGTGTGCCATATTTGGCTCAATTCCATCATTGGTGGAGTTCAGAATGCTCTTTGATTGCAGGTGAACTATACATCCCAGTAACTACAACTCGCATATATCAAGGTCTATTTTCCCCCAAGAACGCCTCAAGAGCGCCCCTGGGCAAAATCAGCTATACTGCAAATGCTTACTTTGCGTAATGGGTTGAGCCGCCCCTGCCTTCGGGGGTAGAGAAGAGATGGGGTACAAATACCAGAAATAAATAAATAAATAAATAAATAAATAATATATTCAAGTATAAGCTAACCCAAATATAAGCCGAGGAACCTAATTTTACCACAAAAAACAGGGAAAACGTATTGACTTGACTATAAGCCAAAGGTTGGAAATCCAGCAGCTACTGGTAAATTTCAAAATAAAAATAGATACCAATAAAATTACATTAATTGAGGCATCATTAGGTTGAATAATTACCAATATTTACATAAAACTGTAATTTAAGAGAAGACTGTCCAACTCTGATTAAACCATTATTCTAACCTTCTTCAATGTAAATGTGCTTGCCGATCCTTCCAATAATAAGAGTAAAATAATAAATAATAAAAATAATACTAGAGTAAAATAATAAATGTAATAATAATAATAAAGTTAAATTATAAATGTAATAATAATAATAAACATAGTAAAATAATAAATGTAATAATTGCAACAAGAAGAACAACAGAGTAAAATAATAGGTAACCTTGACTTGAGTATAAGCCGAGGGGTGCTTTTTCAGCCTAAAAAAAGGGCTGAAAAACTAGGCTCTCCTGATCCCCATTCTAAAACTGATGGTAAAGGAATTCTCTCATATGCCAGTCGTTGACAGAAAGGATCTCCTTCTGGTTGTGAACTAATGCCTATGAAGGTAGGGCGAGGGGTTACAATTGTGGCAATGGCATCACAACCATAAGTGGCAGTCACAGCCACATAAAGAGAAGAAAATCAATTTGCCAGTAGAAGAATATGGAGAAATTATGTTTCTGTCAGGTTTCGGGGGCACTTGGGTCAAGAGAAGTTACTTGGTTAAGTTAGCTTTCTAAAGTATTCTTAACTATATTCACATATACCTAATGATCTAGTATTGTTGTATACCTTCAACTTATGGGTTTGTTAGCTGTCTTGAATCCTTACAGGGAGAAAGGTGGGATATAAATAAATATAATAATAATAATAATAATAATAATAATAATAATAATAATAATAATTACCATCTGCCAGCTGCAGAAGGCCACCTTACTGGGATCTGCACACGTTATTCGCCGATACATCACATAGTCCTAGACACTTGGGAAGTGTCCGACATGTGATCCAATACAACAGCCAGCAGAGTGATCTTGTCTGCTGTGGATTCATCTTGTTGTGTTTCAAATAATACAAGAATAATAACTTATGGCAACCCTAAGGCAACCCTATTACTAGGTTTTCTGAGGCATATGACCTGTCCAAGATCACCCAGTCGATTTTAATGACTTAGTGTCAATTCAAACCCTGTTCTACACAGTCATAGTCCAATGCTCAAACTGCTATGTTATGTTCGTGCCAGGCCCATAGCCAGGATTTTGATTCGGGAGGGGCTGAGTTTGATTCGGAGGGGAGGGGGGGGGGGTTCTGAGTGAAAGAGGGTCTACCCTAGCAAACCTTTTGTATCGTTACCCCAATACCCCCATGCATATGGGATATATTGATCATGGTGATCAGATCATGATATGAATAAACATAACAGTTTAAATAATGTACCAGTAAGGCCTTCTCGCGGACCACCATGAGAATTTCGGGGGGGGGGGGAGGCTGAAGCCCCTCAAGCCCCCCCCCCCCCCGGCTACATGCCTGGTTGGTGCTATATATCCAAAGATATAATATATGTACTTACTAGTAGAAAATACTGTCTACTATTTTCACATATCCACATATTAATATTTTGACTGAATTACAGAGCTTGACTCCTTCCTCTGGGGTACCCGGAATAATATAAGTTGGAAGTACACTCAGTCTTCTGCTGAGCTATATTTCTTTAGTCATTTTTCCTGATACATTTTTGTGGGTTCCTGCCATTCTTTGCCTTTCCTTTTTCTCAATCACGTTGTTTTTGGTGTTGCTGCTGTTCTGTGCCTTCAAGTCATTTACGACTTATGGTGACCATAAGATGAACTTACCAATGGGCTTTCTCGGAAAGATTTGTTCAGAGAGGGTTTATCTTTGCCTTCTTCTGAAACTCAGAGAATGTGACTTGCCAAAGGTCAGCAAGTGGGTTTCCATGGCTAAGTGGTGATTCAAACTTTGGATCTTTGTCTCAAAGTCCAGTGCTCAAACAACTGCTGGCTCTCATGTATATTAAAGACATGGTGTTACTGTGTCCTTAATATGCATGATCACATTATCTGCATGCTTCATACAATCACACTTGTGACTGTTCTCAAAACCTTCTTATGGTTCAAATCTCCATTATCCACAAACCTGAAATAGTACAAAAGCTGAAACTTTTACTATAAGTTGCCCACTTCTGACTTTGGGGAAAGGAGTCAAATTCTACTTCCAGCACCCACTTAGTTTCTCAAAGAATCTGAAGAGGACAAAGAGAATCAAGGAAAGAAGGGAAGGCTCTGCTTACTCAAGACCCCTGTAAAAAAAAGAGAAGAAAACATCTCATTTCTGACAGTGGAACAAGGGCTGCTTTTGGAAAAGTTCAATGAATATATTATGACACAGTTGCACTGGAGGATCTAGCAAATTCCAAGGGCAGAAACATCTCTAGCCATCTCTTAAGTCTTCCAACACAACTCTATCATCTCTAGGAATTTGTTAGATCCTCCAATGCAACTCCACAATAACATCCAGAGGAAACACACCACAGAATTCCCGGGACAACATAACAAATTCTCATCATATTTGGGACTAGAAGTTGGACAATTTATTGGGGTTCGGTCATATTCATGGTTTTAAGTGACCATGGTCTGAGCTTTAAAGGAGCCCCCAAGTTGCTGAACTACATCTTATATTCTGGTTTTATTGTCCTACTGACATGAAAATGATCATTTGTCACAGACTATGAGGATTCGAGTCTAGACTGATATTTCAGTGAGAGGAGTAGGGACTGTAAATTGTTTGTACACCCACCTACTTATACTGTTATGTAATTGCAAATTGCATAAAAGGTGCTACTTACATCTAGTTTGACATTTACAAGTAAGTCTTATGAAAATCTGTGGAACGTTTTCCAAAGTAATGGGTCAAATCCAGAATTAAGAATGTAAGAAAATAAGAAGGTTCATAATGGATCAGAGAAAAGACTGTCTAGTCAAAAAGCTGCCTGTGAGAAGCTTGCCAACTGTTCAGCCATACTTACAGTTGACCCGATGTACATCAGTGGGTCTGCTCTAATCACATGCAGTCTTGTAATATGTCTACACAGAAGTGCTATCAGCCCCATATCTAACATGTTAAGTTTCTAGGGGTGAATCATACCAGCTACAGTTTGCTTCAGATTTTAACATTCAAACATTCTGATTTATTCAAGATATATATGGGGTGAGGCTGCAAGACGGACGACTCCAACGAAAGCTGACCCACATTCCATTATATTAGACTAAGATGTGCTCAAGTTAAGCACGGCATGGATAAATTGTTTAAGCTGGGAAGCAAAGAGAACAGCCGGCTTTGTATACTCAACTTGTCTGCAACCCAGATCATCAACGCTTTGAAGCGGATTGTAGGGCATACATAAAGGTGTAGAAGTAATCCTGTGAGAAAGGGCATAATGTAACTCAGCTTGATTTGCCCTCTCCCTTTTAATATAAGTGCTATAAAAAGGGTATAATAAAATGACTTAAGAACTACTTGTCTTTGTCCTGATCATAACAGATATTAACTACTTCATCAGATGGCCAGTGGCAGAAGGAGGCGGCAGTCTGCTTCACCACAATGCACGAGGAATCTGGCACCCCATGCTTCGCATTGTCCGCCTCGTCGGGAGGGCAATTACATGGGGAGAAACATGGAGCACGCATGGTGTGCATGGCTTCCTCCATAGATTGGGCAACATGGGAAGCCTTCCGTGTTGCCAGGATGGTGGCGGCATGTGCGCGCCACCCCTCTGCACCCACAGAGCTGGCACAACATCATTTGATGGGAACCGGCTGGCTCTGTGGGTGACCGGGGCTAGATCGGCGTTTGCTGCTGAATCTAGCCCCGTATGATGAGATCATTTCGACTTGAACCTCTAAGAAGGTTAGCATTGGAAGTTGACATTGTTGAGTATCAACAAGCACCATGTCGGACTACACAGAGAAGCCATTGAAATCCACCAACATGTAGACAATTTCAACAGAAAGGAGGAAACCATGAAAATGAACAATATCAAACTACCAGTACCAGGCCCGTAGCCAGGATTTTGATTCGGGGGAGGGGGTGAGTCTGAGTGAAAGAGGGTCTACCCTAGCAAACCTTTTGTATCGTTACCCCAATACCCCCATGCATATGAGATATATTGAGCATGGTGATCAGATCATGATATGAATAAACATAACAGTCTAAATAATGTACCAGTAAGGCCTTTTCGCAGACCACCATGAGAATTTCAGGGGGGGGGGGGCTTACATGCCTGACTAGTACTAAAAAAAGTCTAAAATTGTAACAGCAAAACAACACTCAAACACAGGGTAACTCCAGAGAGGAAACAATAAGTAACAGCTAATCACCACTCAACAAAAGATTCCCCCAGGCACTAACAAGCCACGCCTAAAAACTGCCAGGCCATCAAATGCTAATCAAAGTGGCCAACTGGAACATTCACACCTCGCTCCAAAAGACAAGAGGTCTTTCTCCCAGCCTGGACATTCCATAGGTATATAAACTCAAATTTCCTAGTTCCAACAGACCTCACAACCTCTGAGGATGCCTGCCATAGATGCAGGCAAAACATCAGGAAAGAATGCCTCTAAAACAGTGGTTCTCAACCTGTGCATCCCCAGGTGTTTTGGCCTATAATTCCCAGAAATCCCAGCCTGTTTACCAGCGGTTAGGATTTCTGGGAGTTGAAGGCCAAAACATCTGGGGACTCACAGGTTGAGAACCACTGTTCTAGAACATGGCCATATAGCCCAAAAATCCTACAACCACTCAGTGATAAAAAAAACCTGACAAGAGAAAAATCAATTCATTTGAAATGTACTGTTGGAGGAGAATTCTGAAGATGGGTTGTTGTAGGTTTTTCCGGGCTATATGGCCATGTTCTAGAGGCATTTTCTCCTGACATTTCACCTTCATCTATGGCAAGCATCCTCAGAGGTTGTGAGGTCTGTTGGAAACTAGGAAATTTGAGTTTATAAACAATCAGGCACATCAAATCACTCTCAACAAAAGATTCCCCCCAGGCACTTCCAAGCCATTAAATGCTAATCAAGGTGGTCAGTTGAAACATTCACACCTAGCTCCAGCAGACAAACGTCCTTTGTCCCACCCTGGTCATTCCACAGATATATAAACCCATTTTCCCACTTCCAACAGACCTCACAACCTCTGAGGATGCTTGCCATAGATGCAGGCGAAACGTCAGGAGAAATGCCTCTAGAACATGGCCATATAGCCCGGAAAAACCTACAACAACCCAGTGATTCCGGCCATGAAAGCCTTCGGCAATACATTCTGAAGATATCTAAAGGACAGATAATTGGTTCCTAGAGCAAATGAAGCCTGAATTCTCAGTGGAAAATACATTGACTAAGCTGTGGCTACCATACTTTGAACATATCATGAGATAAAATGGCTCACTGCAAAACATATAAGGCTTTGGAAAATGAACAGCTGCATTATGGAAGACTTGCCTCAATAACGGGAAAGAATTATCCCTGAGCTTGCAGGGATCTGAACAAGGATGTGGATGACCGAAGCTCTTAGAAGTCACAAGGTCACTGTAAGTCAAAGCCGATTTGACATTGAATAAAAACAGTAACAAAAGTTGGAGAAAGCTGGTTTAGATGCTCTTATCTGGTGCACTTTCTTAAATCCTGCTCAGACTGTAATACCATCTTTCCTCTTATTTAATCAGTGTGCTCTGTATGTATAAACCAATTTCCCTTCCTCTTTCTTTCTCTTTTGCTCACCACATTCCAGGCTGTGTCACTGTAACTGACCGCATGCGATCCCACTGACGCACAGTGCCTGCTCCTTGGTGAGAAAGTGGCCTCCGTTTGTTGTCAAGGGGTGCAATCAGTTCCGGAAATGGTGTGATGAGAAGATAAAAAGATACGAAAGGAGGAGCAGGTAGTGCAAAGGTGCCATCTAGCCCGACGGAAACTGTGTTCTAAAAAAGTCATTTGAAGCTGAGTGTGGTTTACCACAATGTTCTTCTGATCAGCTGAGTGGTCAGATGTAGAGAGTGACTAAAAGAACGTTTATTTTCCCACAGCTCGAGAAATGGGCATACATGCGCATATGGGTTGTGCTCACACAAAACTTCTCTGCATGAATGCAGGGGTCAAATGTGCATTGCAGAGGTTGGCCACATTGATGCCTTAGACATTTCTCCCTCTAACCCTTGTGACTCAGGCTTAAGCTGAACCTCAGGATACAAACAAGCTTCTGTCTCTTTAATTGCATCAGCCTAACCCTTTCTCCCTTTTACAGTTTCACTTACAAACATAAGCAGGCTTTGAGTACATTATTAATGTATATGCTCTCACAGTTCAAGAAGCCATGAGAGCCAAGCACACTCGCTTTCTGTGTGCAGGGCTGAGGCCAGAAATGCACAAAGACTTCATCTCCAGGTCTTCAGACAATGGGACATTGTTGATTTTAATACTGGAAGGATCCTTATATAAGAATGGGAATCAAAGGAGGTCTGTTGGCATCTTGTTGAAGGTGCCAGGCCCTTAGGACAGAAAAGTTATTTATGTGGTCTGCAAATCCCAGAATATCCCAGTTGTCATGTAGCCCAAGAAGTACCTCTTATAAGCTCTGATCAAGAGATCCAGTTGGTGGATACTTAAAACTTAGGGTTTCGGTACAATATGGCATCCATAGCAATGGGATTTATACCTGCAGTTTCATTTACCCACATAAGAGCCCCCGGTGGCGCAGTGGGTTAAAACCTTGTGCTGGCAGGACTGAAGACCGACAGGTCACAGGTTCAAATCTGGGGAGAGCGTGGATGAGCTCCCTCTATCAGCTCCAGCTCCTTGTACGGGTTAAACCCCTGTGCCAGTAGGACTGAAGACCGACAGGTCGCAGGTTCGAATCCGGGGAGAGGCGGATGAGCTCCCTCTGTCAGCTCCAGCTCCTCATGCGAGGACATGAGAGAAGCCTCCCACAAGAATGATAAAACATCAAAACATCCAGGCATCCCCTGAGCAATGTCCTTGCAGACAGCCAATTCTCTCACACCAAAAGCAACTTGCAATTTCTCTAAATTTAGCCACGCGACAAAATATGACATCTAGGGATTTTCTAGGCTTTGGCGATCCCTCATCCGAGTAGGATAGTCTTCCAATATCAGTGTATTGGTGGGTCCGTACATGACTGTGGAGCCCTATTCCTGATCTGCATCTTCTCCCGCAGTGAGGGCATTGGTTTCCAGATGGAAGGTGGTCCTGGTCAGGGTTGGCTTGACGTGCCTTCCTCTTGGCACGTTTTTCTCTTTCGCCCTTCATTTGTGCCTCTTCAAATTCTACAGCACTGCTGGTCACAGCTGATCTCCAGCTGGAGCGCTCAAGGGCCAGGGCTTCCCAGTTCTCAGAGTCTGTGCCAGAGTTTGTGACTTTGAGCCTATCTTTAAATCTCTTCTCCTGTCCACTAACACTCAGTTTTCCATTCTTGAGTTCGGAGTAGAGCAACTGCTTTGGGAGATGGTGGTCAGGCATCCAGACAATGTGGCCGGTCCAGCAGAGTTGATGGCGGAGGACCGTCGCTTCTATGCTGGTGGTCTTTGCTTCTTCCAGCATGCTGACATTTGTCTGCTTGTCTTCCCAAGAGATTTGCAGGATTTTCCGGAGGCAGCACTGATGGAATCGTTCCAGGAGTTGAATGTGGTGTCTGTAGAGAGTACACATCTCGCAGGCATATCCATCCATCCATCCATGTGATTCTATGGTATGCTTTCACGCAGTGTCGGTCTTCAGCCAGCAGGACTGAAGACCGACAGGTCGGAGGTTCAAATCCGGGGAGATTGTATGAGCTCCCTCTGTCAGCTCCAGCTCACCATGTGGGGACATGAGAGAAGCCTCCCACAAG
>NW_026846588.1:94553020-94590719 GCF_025583915.1 Anolis sagrei ordinatus | reverse complement strand
TTCTCCACGAGCAGCGTCAACCACTCGTCTCACCACTACGCTGTAGACTAGGATCGGAACAACTATACAAGAGAGGAGATTCCACCTGAACATTAGGAAGAACTTCCTGACTGTGAGAGCTGTTCAGCAGTGGAACTCTCTGCCCCGGAGTGTGGTAGAGGCTCCTTATTCTGAAGCTTTTAAACAGAGGCTGGATGACTATCTGTCAGGGGTGATTTGAATGCAATATTCCTGCTTCTTGGCAGGGGGTTGGACTGGATGGCCCATGAGGTCTCTTCCAACTCTATGATTCTATGAATTTCATGGGGTTTTCTTAGACAATGAGTACTCAGATATGTTTTCCCCATTTCCTTCTTGTGTTCTATAACCTAAAGCAGGGGTCCTCAAACTAAGGCCCGAGGGCCGGATACGGCCCTCCAAGGTCATTTACCCAGCCCTCGCTCAGGGTCAACCTAAGTCTGAAACGACTTGAAAGCACACAACAACAACAATCCTATCTCATCAGCCAAAAGCAGGCCCACACTTCCCATTGAAATACTAATTCATTTATATTTGTTAAAATTGTTCTTCATTTTAATTATTATATTGGGTTGTTGTAGGTTTTTTCAGGCTATGTGGCCATGATCTAGATGCATTCTCTCCTGACGTTTCGCCTGCATCTATGGCAAGCATCCTCAGAGGTAGTGAGGTCTGATGGAACTAGGAAAAAGGGTTTATATATCTGTGGAATGACCAGGGTGGGACAAAAGACTCTTGTCTGCTGGAGCTAGGTGTGAATGTTTCAACTGATCACCTTGATTAGCATATAATGGCCTGACAGTGCCTGGAGCAAACTTTTGTTGAGAGGTGATTAGATGTCCTTGTTTGTTTCCTCTCTGTTGTTTTGCTGTTGTAATTTTAGAGTTTTTTTTAATACTGGTAGCCAGATTTTGTTCATTTTCATGGTTTCCTCCTTTCTCTTGAAATTGTCCACATGCTTGTGGATTTCAATGGCTTTTCTGTGTAGTCTGACACGGTGGTTGTTGGTGTGGTCCAGCATTTCTGTGTTCTCAAATAAAATGCTGTGTCCAGGTTGGTTCATCAGGTTCTCTACTATGGCTGATTTCTCTGGTTGAAGTAGTCTGCAGTGCCTTTCATGTTCCTTGATTCGTGTTTGGGCAATGCTGCGTTTGGTGGTCTCTATGTAGACTTGTCCACAGCTGCATGGAATACGGTAGACTCCTGCAGAAGTGAGAGGATCCCTCTTGTCCTTTGCTGAATGTAGCATTTGTTGGATTTTCTTGGTGGGTCTGTAGATAGTTCGTATGTTGTGTTTCCTCATCAGCTTCCCTATGCGTGTGGACAATTTCAGCAGTGATTCCAGCCATGAAAGCCTTCGACAATACAATTATTATATTGTTTTTACGTGGTTTTTTGCACTACAAATAAGATATGTGCAGTGTGCATAGGAATTGATTCATGTTTTTTAAAAATTATAATCTGGCCCTCCAATAGTTTGAGGGACTGTGACCTGGCCCTCTGTTTAAAAAGTTTGAGGACTCCTGACTTAAATTATCAGGCATTTGTTAACAGTTTTCCATCCAAGTACTAACCAGGATTGACCCTGTTTGAATCAGAGCATAGAACGTGTATATTTTTAAAACAACTTTAACCATTTTAAAAACCTTTCTTAACCATTTGCCCATGTATTTGCTTGTGTCTAACTATGAAAAGAATATGGAGGAAGCTCCTTTTCGACTGACAGTCAAACTCCAGCGTCTCCCAATTGGCATCATATCACTCGTCTCTGGTCATATCACTGGACTGTGCTCTGACTTACAAGAAGCACTGCTTGAATATCAAGCAAAAAGTGGGCGCTAGAAATAATATTATATGAAAGCTGACTGGCACAACCTGGGGATCATAACCAGACACAGTGAAGACATCTGCTCATGTGCTTTGCTACTCTGCTGCTGAATACATGTTCCCAGTGTGGAAGACATCTCACCATGTTAAAACAGTGGCTCTGGCTCATGATAACACATGCCACATTATCACAGAATGTCTATGCCCTACACCACTGGAGAAATTATACTGTTTAGCTGGTATTGCACTGTTCTGGTACGGCTATACCAGAAGCTCCAGCTTTTTTTTTCTTTCTTTGAGTATTTGCATGTATTCCAAGGTTCCATGCATTTTGCAATAAGGTGGCTTCCCTTGGTTTGCAATTATAGGGCCAATGACCCATCAATCATCATTAGGTTCTTTAGTTCTGCCCCCTTTTCTGGGTTTAGGAGGGAAAAAGGGGACCTCTAGTTCGGTTCACACAGAGAAGCCTTTCATACAGGACGTGAATCAGTTCCACCTGTAGAAAGCTTCGTCTTTTACAGCTTTTGCTAGGGGAATTCAGTCCCACAGCTCTACAGAGAACTACAGCTTTTGCTGGGGGGAATTCAGTCCCACAGCTCTACAGCTTTTGCTGGGGGAAATTCAGTCCCACAGCTCCACAGAGAAGCATAACCTTTGCTGGGGGGATCTAGTCCTACAGCTTTATTGCCAGCCTTCGCTGGGAATTGAAGACCTTCTTTTCTCTTGGAAATCTACAAAAGGACTCTGTTTGGTAAGGACCACTCACGGCAGCCATAACGCAATTTGGACCGGGTGTAGGGGCCCATGCCAACACAGCCTAATACAGATTGCCCGGGTAAAGGTCAAGGATTTCCCTGATAGTGAAGAAACAGTTCATGAACATAGTTGCCTGTCCCTTGTGGACAAGATTAAGAAAGCCACCAGTTGATGCAAAGCCTTGAAGTATTTGTTTGATTTATTGAAGACCTAAGCACTACGAGATGCAGAGCCAACCTTAAGAAATGAGGCTACAAAGTGGAGTCCACGACATGCAAGTGTGGAGAAGAGCAAACCACAGACCACTTACTACAATGCAGTCTGAGCCCTGCGACATGCACAATGGAGGACCTTCTAACAGCGACACCAGAGACACTTGGAGTGGCCAGCTTCTGGTCAAAGAAAATGTAGTATAATGCCAAGTTTTAAACTTTCTTTGTGGTTTTTCTATACATTATAACTGTATTCTCAATTCGCTTCTGACATGATAAATAAAAATAAATACTACTGGTCATGTTGATTAGGAAATTCAGAAAGCAGCAAACCAAAAAAGTAAATTTTCCAAGGTCTGCAGCTGTATTGTGGGCATCCCCCATTCTTATAAGACCATGGGGCATGCATTTTGGTCCCCCTTTCAGTCTTTGGTGGCCCAAGGCTGTACCTAATATCATGATAAACATTCAAACTCCCAGGTGGTATTAACATATCCCTCTGACAGCTGGTGGCTTTTAGGGCTATGTGCCTTTCACTATATAAAGGTACTTCATTAAATATATAAATATCAAGCCATTTCCCCAGACAGTATTCTGGTAACCTTTTGGATGAAGATTGATTCAGCCAAAAGTGCAAATCCCAAACAAGCAGATATTTTATCCAATTAATACAATGGCTAGGCTGAATATGATATCATGAATGTCTCTGGATTGCAGGAAAGAATTCTATCAACTGCACATCAAACTTGAATTAGAGGGGGAAAATCCCAAAAATATCTTGTTTCCCATCCAATCTCTCGTAAAAATCTGTTTGCCATCTCAAAGCATAAAGGACTGCCCTCTCTTTTTCATACAGACCATCTAATCCTCTAAACACAACCATCGCTCTCCAGGATCACTCATAAAATTTGCCTTAATGATATGATATTGACCCTCACTTTTCATCATTTCACTTTACGTCTACCAGTTTAAATCTGCTGGGCAATGGTGGTGGGATAGGGAAAGTCTGCCTTGCACTGCTGTGAGAACAAAATGTAAATGTAGATGCATTGTTTCCTGGGTTGTATAACCCCACCACTTCCTTCATTCTACAAATAGAGTGCAATTTTAGAGCAACTGTAAAAAAAAATGTGGGCACTTCTGCTCCCAGTTGTTCAGCTAATATTTAAGAGAAGAACAAAGATTGTCCTCAGATAGGATCTGAATCAATTGTTAATGCAAATGTGTGGGCTCTTCCTTAAAGGAAGTGGTGAAGGGATCTAGGTGACAGTTGAAGATGACTTTCTTCAAATGTTTATTCTACAAATTCTTCACTCCAAACATGTATCAGAGACAAATAAAAGTTCTACTCAATTTATTATTTCTTGATTTAAGTTGTTGGCGTGCTGGCTGATATTCAAACAGGGGATGGTCCGAAGATGAAAGGACCAAGGCAGTGACATCTCCGGATCATCCTCTGTTCAGATATCAGTCAGCACACCAACGACTTAAATCAAGAAATAGTTTTCTAAGATCTACTGAGACACTCGCTGGAACACCTCACCAAGCGAGAGTCCAAAAGTGGCAGGCTCAAACCCAGAACCTCAATCAATGGCTGCTACCAAATGAGAGACTCCCTCTTGGACACACAGAAAATGGGGCAACTTGGAAGGTGTTAAACAAACTACACTCTGGCACCATGAGATGCAGAGCCAACCTTAAGAAATGGGGCTATAAAGTGGAGTCCACGGCATGTGAGTGTAGAGAAGAGCAAACCACAGACCACCTATTACAATGCAACCTGAGCCCTGCCACATGCACAATGGAGGACCTTCTTATAGCAACACCAAGTGGCCTGCTACTGGTCAAAAGACATTTAATAGAATGCCAAGTTTGCTTCCATCCTTCTTTCTCTCTTTCCTCCTTTCTTTCCCGCCCTCTTTCAATTCTTTCTTCTCTCCCTCTTTCCTTCCTTCCCTTCTCTACCTCTTGCCTGAGCACCGGCAGGAAAGGAGCCTTGTTGTAGCCCTCAGCCTTGCTGGGCCAGGTGGGAGGCGCTTTTTGAGGCAGGCCTTGCTCACCCAGCGCCGCCCCTTCTTTCTGCCATGGCTGCGGATTGCCTTCCCTGTTTGGCGGGTGGGCACACAGGCAGGGTCATATGGAAGGTGCCCTGCGGCTGAGGCAGAAAGAAGGGGACAATGTGCGTGAGCAAGGCCCACCTCGAAAAATGCCTCCTGCCCCCGCTGGGCCCAGCAAGGCTGAGGGCTGCAGAACTCCCTTCTCATCGGTGTCCAGGCAAGGGACAGTGAAGCCTGGCGAGCAGTGTCCACACGGAGCAGCCACCGCCTGCCTCTCCAGGGGGAAAAGAAGGAGGAGAAGTCTGTGTTTGGTGGGGTTGACAAAGAGAGGAAGGAGACTGGGAGGGAGGGAGGGAGGGAAGGAAGGAGGGCCCATGCATGGAAAGGGACTCCATGGCGAGGCTTCTCTTCCCTCACAACGGTTGGTGCTTCATTCTTCTCACGCAATGGGGAGAGGGGCTTTTGCGCATGCTCTGTAAGGCATTTTTCTTTTTGGGGAGTTTTAAGTTATTTCCCCTTCATTTTTTACGGGTTTTTTTTTTGTTTGAAAGACATAGATCGGATTAGAATGTGTTTTGCTGCCAAATTTGGTGTCAATTTGTCCAGTGGTTTTTGAGTTCTGTTAATCCCACAAACGAACATTACATTTTTATTTATATAGATTAGCACAGCATAGGAGACAAGATGGAAGTGTCTTCCTGGCCCCTTAGGCTTCCATAGGATTCAGCCATGGCAGATAAAATGGAATCAGAGTGATATATAGTGTCTTTCTTTAGGCGATACCTCGCTTTCCGAGGATGATTGTCTTCCAGTGTTCTTGTGGGTCCGTATGTGGCTGTGGAGCCCTATTCTTGCTCTGCATCTTCTTCCGCAGTGAGGGCGCTGGTTTCCAGGTGGAAGGCAGTCTCGGTCGGGGTTGGCTTGACGCGCCTTCCTCTTGGCATGCTTCTCCTTTTCGCCCTCCATTCATGCCTCTTCAAATTCTGCAGCACTGCTGGTCACAGCTGGAGTGCTCAAGGGCCAGGGCTTCCCAGTTCTCAGTGTCTATGCCAGAGTTTTTAAGGTTGGCTTTGAGCCCATCTTTAAATCTCTTTTCCTGTCCACCAACATTTCGTTTTCCGATCTTGAGTTCGGAGTAGAGCAACTGCTTTGGGAGACGGCAGTCGGGCATCCGGACAACGTGGCCGGTCCAGCGGAGTTGATGGCGGAGGACCATTGCTTCAATGCTGGTAGTCTTTGCTTCTTTCAGCACGCTGACGTTTGTCCGCCTGTCTATATAGTGTAGACCTGAAGAGAAACCAGAGTGTGCTATAGTTGTGGGAGAACCCTTAGGATTGAGAAAACGAATAACATAGAACTCACTTGGATACTTCCATTGGCACACTGTTATATCAAACACACTTCACTTCTCCTATAATTTCTCTCACATTATTATGTGCAGTCATTTGCTCACATCTGGACTGAGAAATAATTTCAGCCTATGTCTTCATCCCTTCAGCTATTCAACCCACGGTCGCAAAAAATATCACTCCCCATCCATTCAGTACTGCTGTGCTTTTGATTAAACTAGCAGGCATACAGTCTGCCCAAACCTGCAGAAGACCATTTTAAATCAAACCTCTCACTAAGTAGATAGTTACACAGAAGTCCGTGGAACTGTTTCCATGGTCCCTGTCTCCATCCATGAATAGCAAATTTTTAATTTCAATGAACTGTTAAGGACTTAGGAGGAATGTAGCCTCTTGATTCGCCTTCCCAATATGAAGCTAAAGTCTTGGATCCACAAAAATGAGCTATCAGCTTTGTTTCCCATTAGAACATGCAGAAGGATACGGAAATAGAGCTGATCTGGGAATAAATTTTAAATACTAATAAAAGATAGCATTGTTGAGTGATTAAATCAAGAGTCCACCCAGTTTATCACTCTTGCATTCAGCTGTGGCCAAACACTTACTGGGTTCCAGCAGTCTTGCAGTACATTTTGCTATAGTTTTTCAATTAATATCTCATAGAGTCTCAACCAATTCAACATAGTTTGTGGCAGGCACAAAAATGAAGTTTCTGGAGTAGAACAACTACTTTCAAAGGAAGTACCGTACAATTAAACAGGAAACAACACTTTCAAACTGAAACATATTTTTTTCAAATTTTGTTACAGAATGTTTTTATGAATAATAATATAGCTGTTGAAAGACCAATCTATATAAATAAAAATGTAATGTTCGTTTGTGGGATTGACAGAACTCAAAAACCACTGGAGGAATTGACACCAAATTTGGATACAAGATACCTAACAACCCAATGTATGTCCTTCACGCAAAAAAAAATGATTTTGTCATTTGGGAGTTGTAGTTGATGGGATTTATAGTTCACCTACAATCAAACAGCATTCTGAACCCCACCAACAATAGAATTGGGCCAAACTTGGCACACAGTTCTCCCACGACCAACAGAAAATACTGGGTTTGGTGGGCAGTGTCCTTTGGTTTTGGAGTTGTAGTTCACCAACATCCAGAGATCCGTGTGGACTCAAACAATGATGGATCTGGACCAAACTCTACACGAATACTCAATATGCCCAAATGTGAACACTGGTGGAGTTTGAGGAAAATAGAATCTTGACATTTGGGAGTTGTAGTTGCTGGGATTTATAGTTCATCTACAATCACAGAGCATTCTGAACCCCACCAATGATAGAATTGGGCTAAACCTCCCACACAGAACCCCCACGTGGGCCACAGCAACGCGTGGCAGGGGACGGCTAGTCTATATAAATAAAAATGTAATGTTAGTTTGTGGGATTGACATAACTCAAAAATCACTGAACTAATTGACACCAAATTTGGACACAATACACCTATCAGGCCAATAAGTGACCATCACTCATGAAAACACTGAAAAACACAGCAAAAGTGACTTCAAAAGCCAAAAATATTACAACACATGCACAAAACCACACACACACATATATATACGCAAACATATATATATATGCAAGCATATAGACGTAGACACAAATATATACACTCACAAAACACATATACACAGACTGGGCCACAGCAACACGTAGCAGGGGACAGCTAGTTCTCCATAAAAATTGTGATATAGATATTTAATCCTTTGTGATAGTGAGATGTTTGTTTGTATGTACATAGTGTATATCCACTCTCCTTTTCTTAATTTAACCATATATATGTTGGGAACCACTGCTTTATAGCTACTCATATTGTCTTTCATTTGCCTATTTACGATGAGATCACAAACTCACTTTCACTAGTCCTGTCTAATCCACTTTTTTCTTCTGTACTACTCACCCAAACTCACATTTACAAATGTTAATTGGCAGTGATTATAATGCCGTTCTCTTTGCAGCTCTCTCTTTCTGTCCCTTTACTGAGAAATAACTTTATTCCTACTCCTTTCTTCCTATCTTCCATCCAGTAACTGAAGCAGAACAGCTCTCCTCTCTTATCCTACAACCACTAAGTTTAATCAGAAGCCTACAGAGAGAGACTTTGTCAAAGGCTTTTTGGAAGTTTAGAGAAATAATATCAATGAGATCACCCCTGCAGTGAATATCCACAATTACGCTGCTCTTACTTCTCAAGTAATAATAGCATATAGCTCTCTTGATGGAAATCAAATTAATGTCTTTTTGAAATATTTCTTAAGTCAGATGTTAAAATAAGACAAAAATACAGTGGTGTGTGGCACTTTCTCTTTCTGCCTTAAAATGCTTTAGAAATAAGGAGAGATAGAGAAGAGGAACTAATGAAACTCCAATATATGGAGTTAGTTTCTAGTTTTATACATCTGGAGCAGCTAATGTGTGTAAGTGTGACCTGGACACACACACACATCTTTATGAATGGGGTGTACAGGGCTATTTTCTTGACCAATCCGATATCTCCCCATTCATTGTCATCAAGGGGGTCAAATAAGAAGAGGAAGAATTATTGGTCATCATTCCAAGGAGAAGGTAAAGGATGCTGAACTCCACCTGAGATAATACCCTCATTAATTTTCTTGATCAGCCCAGACCCACTACATATTTCCTTTGTTATGAACCGCCCTGAGTCCCCTTCCAAGGTAAATAGATAGATAGATAGATAGATAGATAGATAGATATAGATATATGACTGGCTTTAATGATAAGGAAATTTCTGGCAATTTCATACATCCTCTTTAATGAGGATATGACAGGACTCTTATGGGAGGAGACAGCAGAACCAATGACCCCACGTAAATCCATTGACTGGTTTGTTATATGGATAGAAAAACTTCACTAGCCCTTAAGATCTCTACATTGCTATTTCCAAGGACACTAAACTCAACTGGATTCCCATGAGCATTGATTGACCAGTCATTAGTTCAAACCCCATTGTTTCAATGGGTCAACTGTAGCTGGGACTAGCAATTGGATTTCAGCTTCCAATGATTTCAACTGACTCTTTAATTTAGATCAGTACACACGCGAGTCAGCCTAATGAAGCAAGGATGATGAAAAGATTAGGTATATAGTATCATGACCCCATTGACTACATCTCATGCATTTTGGTGGATTAAATGGGAATGAAGGGGAAATAAAGTTGGGAATGGTAACCTGACAAAGGAGAAAAATTGACCCAGTAGCACTAGTAACAACAGTGACCACCACCATCAATGCAATCAGGGAATAAATGGGTGCTAAAGAGCATTAAACCTCCTTTATAAATAAATCACTGAAAGGGCACACAAAATTGGATAAACTATTTCTGTTTATCCTTAGTAAAGACTAAATCCTCCTCCCCCCTTCTCTATATGCCATATATTTGAGGTTCATTCTTGGGGATGGAACACTTTTAAATGGAATGACTTTGCTGCCTGCCATCTGGCAATGTACTTATTCAACTCCTAATGGGAAATAGATAAGTGCCAGCACCAGGTGTTAGCGTGTCCAAGTTAGCTCTCTGTCTGCTGGATCCTAAATGCTCTTGCCCAGATGACAAGTAGGATGCATGGTTCTCTCTCATAGTTGATGTTGTTGTAACTGCTTTCCATCTGTGAATGTGTAATGTGAATGTTCATTATAGAGGCAAGAGCTTCCACACATTACAGCCTTGGTTGGGAACAATTACCAAGTAGATTGATGTGAATTTTCCAGATTGTATGACCAGGTTCCAGAAGCATTCTCTCCTGACATTTCACCCACATCTATGTCAGGCATTCTCAAATGTTGTGAACTTGTGTCACAGCAACCGAATGATTCTGGCCATGAAAGCCTGTGACAACAAATTACCATGTAGGTGCCCCCGGTGGTGCAATGGGTTAAACCCCTGTGCCGGCAAGTCGCAGGTTCGAATCTGGGGAGAGGCGGATGAGCTCCCTCTATCAGCTCCAGCTCCTCATGAGGGGACATGAGAGAAGCCTCCCACAAGGATGATAAAACATCAAATCATCCGGGCGTCCCCTGGGCAACGTCCTTGCAGACGGCCAATTCTCTCACAACAGAAGCAACTTGCAGTTTCTCAAGTTGCTCCTGACACGACCAAACCATGTAGACAGATAATACTCCTTCTGGTCATTGCGATATGGAGACCACACTTAATAAAGCTACCCTGTGTTAACATACAAGCATACACATTACTTGATTGTATCTGATTGCTATATGATAAGCAGTTCAGTGTCTTAATTTAATTTCTATAATATCCCAGCATAGGACCCTTGACTCCTTTGGAAAACTCCTTTTGAGCTGAAAAAGAAGTCTACATAGTCGGCATGGTTAAGTTCGGTTGGAATCTTCATAATTTGGATTAAATTCGGAAACATTTGCTTTTTGAAGCGATTTTGAAGTTTTTAAGGAAACCGGAAGTCTCTTTGCCCTTCCGAAACCTTTTCCGCCATTTCTGTTATGAATCAGTGAGTCGGAAATGATCCAGCTTTCCCCCGCTTCTGGGCTGGAGCCTGGGCAGAGTTTAAAAACAAACTGGATGTATTTCCTGCCTTTCCTTTCCCCTCACTATGGTCTGGAGCCTGGGAAGAGTTTTAAAACAAACTGGATGTATTTCCTGCCTTTCCTTTCCCCTCACTATGGTCTGGAGCCTGGGAAGAGTTTTAAAACAAACTGGATGTATTTCCTGCCTTTCCTTTCCCCTCACTATGGTCTGGAGCCTGGGAAGAGTTTTAAAACAAACTGGATGTATTTCCTGCCTTTCCTTTCCCCTCACTATGGTCTGGAGCCTGGGAAGAGTTTTAAAACAAACTGGATGTATTTCCTGCCTTTCCTTTCCCCTCACTATGGTCTGGAGCCTGGGAAGAGTTTTAAAACAAACTGGATGTATTTCCTGCCTTTCCTTTCCCCTCACTATGGTCTGGAGCCTGGGAAGAGTTTTAAAACAAACTGGATGTATTTCCTGCCTTTCCTTTCCCCTCACTATGGTCTGGAGCCTGGGAAGAGTTTTAAAACAAACTGGATGTATTTCCCGCCTTTCCTTTCCCCACTGGGCTGGAGCCTGGGAAGAGTTTTAAAACAAATTGGATGTATTTCCTGCCTTTCCTTTCCCCCCACTACTGGGCTGGAGCATGGACAGAGTTTAAAAACAAACTGGATGTATTTTCTGCCTTTCCTTTCCCCTCGCTACTGGGCTGGAGCCTGGGAAGAGTTTTAAAACAAACTGGATGTATTTCTTGCTGTGCTGTCCGCCCAGATACTATAAAAAATAAAACTTCGACGTGCTTCCTCTGTTGCTGAGCGAACTGCAGTTGGCTATCTTGAAAACTTAAAATACTAAGCAACTGAGACTAGTATTGGCTTTAAATATCAAAAAGAATATTTATTTACACGAAGTCCTGGAAGACTTGGCACAGATCATTAAGTTGCAATCAAACAGTCAATAAATGGACAATAAATGGAACTTTAGAAATATTCTTTCCTTTCTTTAGTTACAGAGGCAACCCCTTTCTCCAGATGGCAGATAAGATTCTGGAATCTTAACACCCTAATTTTAAGCTGTTGTGGTTTAGAAAGAAGCAGGTTCTTTCCCTATCTATAACTTAAAATCAGTTCAGGAGACTAAGGAGTGCCAACTTTCTCTATAACTATATATTCAAAACACAATACACTATCTATACTAGCTCAGTATAGCTTAATACTTATCTATAAAGTAGTCTAGGTCAAAGTATTCTAGGTCAAAGTAGTTTTTCAATGGTTCTCCCAGAGCTTAGCTGCATAGCCGTCTGCACGCCTGAAGTTCCTTCCTCAAACTGAATAGGGCAGGGAGGATTCCAAAATGGAGGTTCTTCCCCGGGAGCAGGGGCGGGCTCAAAGGGCTGCTCCCTAGACCAATCATTGCAAAGAAGACCTGCAGACGAGCTTTGCAAACTCTGACTGTTAACCTCCAGGCCTTGCAAACTGCAGCAGCCCTGGGACAAAAAGCAAAAGGAAGACACCCTGAGCAATTAAAAGGTAATACAAAAACAGTATCCTGGGAGACGGAACACCTGCCTTTCCTTTCCCCTGACTACTGGACTGGAGCCTGGGAAGAGTTTTAAAACAAACTGGATTTATTTCCTGCCTTTCCTTTCCCCTCGCTACTGGGTTGGCCTGAGCAGAGTTTAAAAACAAACTGGATGTATTTCCTGCCTTTCCTTTCCCTTTGCTACTGGGCTGGAGCCTGGACAGAGTTTAAAAACAAACTGGATGTATTTCCTGCCTTTCCTTTCCCTTCGCTACTGGGCTGGAGCCTGGGAAGCATTTTAAACCAGACTGGATGAATTTCCTGCCTTTGTCCCCCCCCTCCCCGCTCCTGGAGTAAAAGAACTACTTTCAAAGTAAAGACCACCCAATGAAACAGGAAATAACACTTTCAAACAATTAAAGTAGGATTCGGAAGTCTCGGAAGTTTTGAAAAGTTTTGAACATTTTTTTCTGTGAAAATCGGAATTGACTTACGAATCGAACCACCGGTTTAGAACCTTCTTCTTCTTTTTTTTTTTTTGATCAAACAAGCCTACTACATAGGGACCACCAAACACAGCATTACCCAAACACGAATCAAGGAAAATGAATGGCACTGCAGACTACTTCAACCAGAGAAGTCGGCCATAGCAGAGCACCTGATGAACCAATCTGGACACAGTATATTATTTGAGAACACAGAAATGCTGCACCACTCAAACAGCTACCACGTCAGACTACACAGAGAAGCCAGTGAAATCCACAAGCATGTGGACAATTTCAACAGAAAGGAGGAAACCATGAAAATGAACAAAATCTGGCTACCAGTATTAAAAAAACTCAAATTACTACAGCAAAACAGAACAACACTCAAACACAGGGGAACTCCAGACAAGAAACAATCAGGGACAGCTAATCACCTCTCAACAAAGGAATTTCCCAGGCAGTAACAAGCCACACCTAACAAGTCGTCAAATGCTAATCAAGGTGGCCAATTGAAATATTCACACCTACCTCCAACAGACAGTTCTTTCTCCTACCCTGGACCTTTCACAGATATATAAACCCAATCTTTCTAGTTTCTAACAAACCTCACAACCTCTGAGGATGCCTGTCACAGATGCAGGCAAAACTTCAGGAGAGAATGCTTCTAGAACATGGCCATACAGCCTGAAAAACCTCCAACAACCCAGTGATTCCAGCCATGAAAGCCTTCAACAATACATCTTTAGGAACATGAAAGGCACTGCAGACTACTTCAACCAGAGAAATCAGCCATAGCAGAGCACCTGATGAACCAACCTGGACACAGCATATTATATGAGAACACAGAAATGCTGGACCACTCTCACAACCACCATGTCAGACTACACAGAGAAGCCATTGAAATCCACAAGCATGAGGACAATTTCAACAGAAAGGAGGACACCATGAAAATGAACAAAATCTGGTTACCAGTATTAAAAAACTCTAAAATTACAACAGCAAAACAACAGAGGGAAAACAATCTGGGACATCTAATCACCTCTCAACAAAAGTTTGCTCCAGGCACAGTCAGCCCATTGTATGCTAATCAAGGTGGTCAGTTAAAACATTCACACCTAGCTCCAGCAGACAAGAGTCCTTTGTCTCACCCTGGTCATTCCACAGATATATAAACCCTTTTTCCTAGTTCCAACAGACCTCACTACCTCTGAGGATGCTTGCCATAGATGCAGGCGAAACGTCAGGAGAGAATGCCTCTAGAGACCATGGCCATGTAGCCCGAAAAACCTACAACAACCCAATACATCTTTACTTTTACCTTTGGCATTATAGTAGGATGGATGTACAATATATACTTACACAACAGACTTTTAAATGAAAATGCATCAGTTGCGAGCTGTGGAAAAGAAGTGTTATGAATACTCTACCTGGAGTGTGATCCTTGTGATCATTTACTTGCACATGCATTTCATCAATGTAGAGATGAAAACATGTGTACCGGACAAACTGAACCATCAAAATGCTCAGCTTGTTAAGACTCTGTCTGCAAATGATAAAATCTCTGTCTTTACTGGTTTTAATACCTGTGGGTACAAAACAGTTTAAGTTTCATTTCACATATGGCTCTTGTTTCATAGGTTATGTGGTGACCCACAAAAGCAACCCTCAGATCCTCGCTGCCCCCCTCCTAATAGCATAAAGAAACCTCGTGGTGAAAAGGAATCTTTCATGTGTAACCAAACAATAAATAACACATTTCAAAAATTGACACCAATAGGCATGGGCCATCTGCTGTGGAAATGTGTCTCAAAAATATGACGAGCAATTGGGGAGATCCTATTCCACATAAAGATTCTATGGAAGAGAGTGCATGAAATTGAGTTTGTTTCGTGCTTTGATGTATGCTGGATCATGTCATTGCTCTCTTCCTAAGAAGTAAACGTCTTCTGATTTCCTGGCTGCAGTCTGCATCTGCAGCAATCTTTGTGCCTAGAAATACAAAGTTTGTCACTGCCTCCACGTTTTGTCCCTCTATTTTTTGCCAGTTATCAATCAGTCTTGTTACCATAATCTTGGTTTTGATGTTTAGCTGCAACCCAGGTTTTGCAATTTCTTCTTTCACCTTGATTAGAAGGCTCCTCAGCTCCTCCTCCTCGCTTTCGGCCATCAAAGTGGTATCATCTGCATATTTAAGGTTGTTAATGTTTCTTCCTGCAATTTTAACCCCAGTCTTGCATTCATCAAGCCCCACACATTGCATGATGTGTTCTGCATACAAGTTGAATAGATTGTATCCCCCCCCTCCATGTCTACGGAACTCTATAGACCACTGGTTCCCATTGGTCCACAAGAACTAAAATACGATCTGTGGCCTCACAGTTACTACAGCGTTACAGCAAGAGTGACTGGTCTTGTGAAACCTTCTCATAGTGCTGAGGCTTATTAAATATAGTTTTCTGTGGGTGAGCAGATGATGACTACTAGATGGCATATGTTCTGTATCAGAAATTAGAGCTGATGCGGTCTATCCAATGCAATTTTCCGAATCAGCACCACAAATAAAATGGAAAGTTGACCAAAAATGGATTTGTTACCCTTTTGGTACTAATGTTGGAGAGTGGTTCCTGGTCAAAGTGGTCCCTGATCAAGTCGTCCCTGGTCAAAGTGGTCCATGGTTAAAAAAAATGATGGGAACCACTGCTATAGACCCATCAATAGTATGCTTATGGCCCAAGCATATCATATGCTGTCATTAAAAGTACTGAGACAGGCCCACAAGTGGAAATCTTTATGGACCTCTCTAGGTCCTCCAGTGCTAGTCTATGGTGCTTTATTGTTTCCAACCCAAGTATAGACAATGTATAGGTTTGTGGTTTCAGGTATCCATGATGGACCTTGGAACATATCCTTTGTAGATACAGGAGTTGTACTGTATATCCAATTGTTGAGCAACTTTGTTCAGTAACTGGTGGAACAGTCAGCTAGCTACAATGACTTGTGTGACTGCTTGCACAAGTGAAACCCACTTGTATCTATATAAATAAAATGTAATGTTAGTTTGTGGGATTAACATAACTCAAAACCCACTGGACGAATTGCCGCCAAATTTGGCCACAAGACACCTACTAGCCCAAGGAGTAACCATCACTCAAAAAATTGATTTTGTCATTTGGGAGGTGTAGTTGCTGGGATTTATAGTACACCTACAATCAAAGAGCATTCTGAACCCAACCAATGATGGAATTAAACCAAACGTGGCACACAGGACTCCCATGACCAACAGAAAATACTGGAAGGGTTTTGTGGCCACTGATCTTGAGTTTGGGACTTGTAGTTCACCTACACCCAGAGAACACTGTGGACTCAAACAATGATGGATCTGGACCAAACTTTGCACGAATATTCCATATTCCAAATATGAACACAGATGGAGTTTAGGGGAAATAGACCTTGACAATCGGGAGTTGTAGTGGCTGGGATTTATAGTTCACCTTCAATCAAAGAGCTTTCTGAACCCCACCAACCACAGAATTGGGGCAAACTTCCCACACAGAATCCCCATGACCAACAGAAAATACTTAAGGCCATCGAATCCAACTCCCTTCACCATGGCAAGAAAACGTAATCAAAGCCCTCCTGACAAAGAGCCATCCAGCCATAGATATAGATAGATAAATATGATTCACACATAGAGATATGGTATCATAGATTTGAAAGGGACCCCTAAAGAAGGACAATTATATGTTGCATGTTCCAGAGTAGGCAAACCAGACACTCTCGACATCAACACTGACAAAGAAACAACAAGAAGTACTGTTTACCCACAAGCATAAAGAAATTACATATATTAAAAACCAACACTTTCTCATTACTTTATTTTCCAGATCACCAAACTGGGCCATAGCAACGTGTGGCAGAGGATGGCTAGTTTAATATAAATATTTAATATAAATGCATATAAAATAAATAAATAAATAAATAAATTGTACAAGAGTGAATATGGTGATGCTGCAACCAATGAACAGCTTTCCCCCGCCTAATGATTTCTAGTTGCTCTGAACTACTGATCCCAGCTGTTCTGCTTGGAGCTAACAGGAATGGCAATCTAAAACATCTGGAGGAAAGCAAGTTAGAGAAGGTCATGACAGCTTTTTGCTATCAGAATGACACCATTAAACAGAATCCATATATGTTAAGTCTTTCACAGACAATTTAATTTTCTAGTTAGAAAGTCAAAAAGTCCATGCTCTAGTAAGATTGTCATTAATTCCCTATTGACAGAGGAATGTATTGTATCAATCGGATTTTAGAGTCAAATAAATCCACAAAAAAGCAACACAAATAAGCACCAGAGGAATGGTATTATATATGACATTTCTAATTTTAAAAAAAGACTACTGGAATCCAAGATTGTCTATTCAGTTATATCAGTTATATCAGCCTCCCAGCCTCAATGTCTCTTGCTTAATCCTCCCAGCCCACCTTATGAGCCAGTTGCCAGATCAGGTAACCGTGACAGTGATCTGTTTAGGTTCTCGTCAGGTCACAAAAATATGTTTCTGACTGTTCCAGGCTCAATCACTCAATCACCCTTCTTTTGGTTCAGTTTTGGTGTTGGCACCTTTAGAATTTCTCTTTTTGTTGTTCATCTGTCAGTTGGACTACAAGGTCCACAATGCAGTTGTTGTCTAGGTATAGTGGCAGTTCAACGTGTTTGTACATTGTCAAGTTAGAAAATCTGCCCTAAAGTATGGAATCTCATCTTACAGTTTGTTCAAGAGAGTGAAGAAAATGTGGAGTAGTGTTGAGAGAGACTTTCCTCTTAATCGTTTAAGGGTCCAATACTATGTGAACATTAATAAGAACAGTAAAGGATTTCAACTGAATTTACTGTTGAATTTAGCTAAACTGATCTTTTTGTTCCAAACAAAAAGCTCCAAACTGAAACTTAAGAAAAACTCTTAAAACATGAAGGGGAATAGTAAAAGACACGATGGTGCAATGGCTGAACTGCTGACCTGAAGGTTGGCGGTTCAAATCTGCAAGATGGAGTGAACTCCCATCTGTCAGCTCCAGCTTCTCATGCAGGGACATGAGAGAAGCCTCCCACAAGATGGTAATACATCCGGGTGTCCCCTGGGCAACGTCTCTGCAGAAGGCCAATTCTCTCACACTAGAAGTGACTTGTAGTTTCGATGAAAAAGGGGAGTAGTAAGATGACTAGGGGTCCTTCCACACAGCCCTAGAATATCAAAGCAGAAAATCCCACACTATCTGCTTTGAACTGGGTTATCTGTGTCCACACAGATAATGTGGGATTTCCTGCCTTGATATTCTGGGTTATATGACTGTGTGGAAGGGCCCTAAGATGCATAAGACAGAAAGGGAGAGGGGGAATCTGAATGCACATCAATAAGCACACGTAGGCTTCTTCTACACTGCCATATAAAATCCAGATTATCCATTTTGGACTGGATTGTATGGTAGTGTAGACTCATATAATCCAGTTGAAAGCCGATAATGTGAATGATTTGCTTTGATAATCTGGGTTTTATGGCAGTGTAGAAGGGGCCTGAGATGTTGGTTAGGGGTTCATTGCATCTTATCCTATATAATTAATAAAATAATATACAAGAGAAACCAGTATAAAGTCAATATGGAAGAACCAAAATAGAAATGCAATGCTTCCTCTCCAAATTCACATATGTCCTCAGCACTCAAGAAAAAAAATCCACTTAAATCTGGTTTCTGCCTTCTGTAGAATTCTGGGGTTTGTAATTTAAGGAGGAGCCTTTAACAGCCTCCCCTAAACTACAAACCCCAGAATTCTGCAGGAGGCAGCAACCGGATTTTAAGTGGATTTTTTTCTCTAGTGTGATGAGATCTACAGGCCAATAGGGAAAGAGCGAGAATGGAGGGACGAAGATAAACTGGCTTTTCAGGCCTTAAAGGCTTTGCATTTTGTAAGGGACATGACTTCTTGTGGGCTAAGCAAAAACCAACCTATCACTCCATTCCATTTCTCTCCAATTGCTCCCCATCTCAACTCTTCACTTTCCCCCAAATCTCCTTCTATTTTTTGCTACCTAGCAACAGAACCATGTGGTGCATTTCCTCTTGCCATAATTCTTTTTCTCCCTCCCTCTCTGCCAGAGAAAGAGTCGCCCACTCCAACACATTCCAACATCTTTAAATTTATGAATTTGTTAAAGCACAAGTTTACCTTTAGGGTCAAAAAGGAAATGTAAGCCAAAGAAGGAGACAACTCAATGACAGAAGCAGCTAGTTAATTCCAAGCCTTATATGCATTTAAGTCAGAATGCTATTGTACACTATGCTAACAATATTACGTTTGCTAAAGGCTGTGCATTGGAAGCATGAGAAACCAGTCAATGCCTGCTGGCTTTGAGAAACCTACTGTAGCCAATCCCTTTCCAATGCCAGAAATACAGCTTAATGGTGTAACATTACCTTGGCAGCCACCTCTCCACAAAAATCAACATTGACACCAAAATACAACACTGCATGAGCTCTGCGAGTGCAGCATTTTTCCGAATGAAGCACAGAGTGTTTGAGGATCGGGACATCCGTAGGAATACCAAGGTGCTTGTTTATAAAGCTATTGTCCCCCCAACCCTGTTATATGCCTGCAAAACGTGGACTGTCTACATACGTCACATGCAACTCCTGGAACAATTCCATCAGTGTTGCCTCCGGAAAATCCTGCAAATCTCTTGGGAAGAGAGGCAGACAAACGTCGGTGTGCTGGAAGAAGCAAAGGCCACCAGCATTGAAGCGATGGTCCTCTGCGATCAACTCCGCTGGACCAGCCATGTTGTCCGGATGCCTGACCACCGTCTCCCAAAGCAGTTGCTCTACTCCGAACTCAAGAAGGGAAAATGGAATGTTTGTGGGCAGGAAAAGAGATTTAAAGATGGGCTCAAAGCCAACCTCAAAAACTGTGGCATAGACACTGAGAACTGGGAAGCCCTGGCCCTTGAGCGCTCAGCTGGAGGTCAGCTGTGACCACCAGTGCTGTAGAATTTGAAGAGGCACAAATGGAGGGCGAAAGAGAGAAACATGCCAAGAGGAAGGCACATCAAGCCAACCCCGACTGGGACCGCCTTCCACCTGGAAACCAATGCCCTCACTGCAGGAGAAGATGCAGATCAAGAATAGGGCTCTACAGTCACCTATGGACCCACCAGAACACTGATCTTGGAAGACTATCCTACTCAGCCAACGAGGGATCGCCTAAGTAAGTAAGTAAGTGAGCAACCTACAGTATTTATCTACAATGCCTTACATTCTTCATGGCTGCTGTGTCCTGGACGTTTTTGTCCTGGTGTCACTGTCCATCCAAGTGTAGTTACTCTGATGTAAAGTACCAACAGGGTCCTGGCCCTGGATCAATGTTAAAAGAAAGGGTTATTTTTGTGTTTTCTCCCCTCCTTAGGCATGCCAACCAGAGCAGGATTTTTAGAGCTAAATCTCTGGCTAAAGAGACACCACTGAAAAAGTTTCCAGCTGTTCCAGTTCATCTGGAACCGTACGCATTCTCAAAATTGGGATCAAAAGCAGAATAAGTAATGATGGGTCAACATGAACTTTGTGAATCGTTATAGTAAGAAGAAGAAAAGAACATTTTTTGCTGGGCACAAGTAAGATTCTAACAGGGATTTAAAAACGAACAAGCAAACAATATCGCATATACAAAGGAAGTTGTACAATTGAGGAATATTGTGATCCCTAATTCCATCATCTGTAGTATTACAAAAAGTTAAAATGTGTCTGTTGTAAAAGTATAGAAAAATGGATAAGGCCAGAGTGAAGAGWGAGGGGCCAGAGGACAGTTCCATCTTGTCTCCTGCATATGTCATCAGGTGGGGACCCCTCCCCCAGCACCGACTGCCGATCTGGGCCAGAGTGAAGAGAGATGGGGCCAGGGAACAGTTCCATCTTGTCTCCTGCATATGTCATCAGGTGGGGACCCCTCCCCCAGCACCAACTGCTGCTCTGGGCCAGAGTGAAGAGAGATGGGGCCAGGGAACAGTTCCATCTTGTCTCCTGCATATATCATCAGGTGGAGACCCCTCCCCCAGCACCAACTGCCGATCTGGGCCAGAGTGAAGAGAGGGGGGCCAGGGGACAGTTCCATCTTGTCTCCTGCATATGTCAGTTGGGGACCCCTCCGCCCAGAACCAACTGTTGCTCTGGACCAGAGTGAAGAGAGAGGGGGGCAGAAGACAATTCTACCTTATCTCCTTTGCTATTCTAATAATATAATATAATGTAATATAGTATATTGTATATACATATAATATTTATAATATTATAATGTAATGCAATATAATACTAATTGTAAGATATTATAGTTATATATTTATATTACATGTAATATTACTAATAATATTACAATATAATGGTATAGTTCAATATAGTAATATTTAATACTGATATTGTACTATGCTAAAGATATAATATATTGTATGTATGTGTGTGTATATAGATAGATAGATGGATAGATAGAGAGAGAGATAGAGAGAGAGAGATAGAGAGATAGATAGATATCTTGTAAGCTGCTCTGAGTCCCCTTCAGGGTGAGAAGGGCAGCATCTAAATGTCGTAAATAAATAAATAAATATTTAACCATTGCACAAATGATAGAAGAACTGACAATGTGCCCATGCTATCCACCGTGCTTAACAGGCCTGAACATCAGACATGGGTTGTTTTCAAAACATCCTTTTTTTACTTTTATAGTAAGCAAGTGAAGGTAGAAGCAAAAGAAAATAACACAGTGCTATATTTTAAGCAACCTTTATTTGCAATATACATAAACCAGTTGAACAATGGAAAGGTGCATTGAATTCCTCCCTTGTGCTAACTCAAGAAATGTCTTTTCGATGGCAAAACAGACATTAAGCTAGACAGCAGTGATGTTGTATTGACGCTGGTTGCTTTCGTCATCTCGCTCCTTTCTCACAAAGAGCAGAAAGAACAGGTTCTTGTCTCAGCATCTGTAGACATGGATATCTAAAAAATTAACTAGGGTTTTATGAGATGATGTTGACCCTTACCATTCTATGTCTTTTCTCCTGTTTTCCTAGCCATTCCAATTGACCCAAGAAGCTGTGAAAATAAACACATACATTTTTTATTAGATATCACAAGACAGGTAATTCAGACTATAGCTGGGAAACGCCTTGAAAATTGAGCTGCAGAAAATTTACATGAAAGTTTAATGAACTTTTCAGAATTGGTGGTGTAAATTTGACCTCAGCTATCAACAGAAGGTGAAGCTGAATTCAATGATTTTTTTTCCCTACATACTTTTATTTTGATGGAATTTTGAACTGTCCTTTCAAGCAATTCTCCTTTCTTCGTGGAAACTGAAAGGTCTAATGGAGAAAACGTGCCTTGATGTACTGTCTAGTAAAGACTAGGATGATAGGCATTGTGAATTTGATCGAATTGAACCGAGTTAAATCACTATGAAAAAATTTCTGTTCCTGGTTGTTACTGTTATTTCCTGTTTAATTGTGCCGTACTTATTTTGAAAATAGTTGTTAAACTCAAAAACTTTTTTTTGTGCTGCCACAAACTATGTTGAATTGTCTTGTCGAAGAAACCTGCCTCTACAAATCTTCAAGGACTCTAAGATCATTGGGAGAGGCCCTGCTCTTGGTCCTACCACCCTCGCCAGTGCGACTGGTAGGGACGAGAGACAGGGCCTTCTCAGTGGTGGCTCCTCGGCTGTGAAACTCCCTCCCAAATAATATGAGATCTGCCCCCTCCATCCTGGTATCCCCCCCCAAAGCCTCAAGACCTAGTTCTGAGGTCAAGCCTTTGAGCAATAGATACAATGATTTGAATGCGATTGACCAATGCGGCTGGCAATAGACTGGTCTTGGATCACGTTTTTAAACTGACAATATTTTAGAATTTTAAACCTCTGAATGTTTATAACTGTTTTAATGATTGATTTAATTATGTTTGTTAATTCAATGTCCAGCTTCTAATGGCAGAGGCGGCACTAGGTAATTTTCAATGGTAAGAAAACAGTATTTTGGTGCCCCCCCCCCCAACCAATCAATGATATATATTTTCTGTTCGTCGTGGGAGTTCTGTGTGCCATATTTGGTGGAGTTCAGAATGCTCTTTGATTGTAGATGAACTATACATCCCAGCAACTACAACTCACATATGTCAAGGCCTATTTTCCCCCAAGATCGCCTCAAGAGCGCCCCTAGGCAAAATCAACTATACTGCAAATGCTTACTTTGCGTAATGGGTTGAGTCGCCCCTGTCTAATGGTTGCCTATTGTAAGCCGCCCTGAGTCTACCCTCGGGGGTCAGAAGGACAAAGTATAAATGCTAGAAATAAATAAATAAATAAATAAATAATTTCATGTCCGGAATCACTGGGTTGCTGTGGTTTTCTGGGCTGTATGGCCATGTTCTAGAAGCATTCTCTCCTGACGTTTCAACCACATCTATGGCAGGCATCATCAGATATTGTGAAGTCTCTTAGAAACTGGGCAAGTTTCTGAAAAGTTCATTAAACTTTCATGTAAAACAATGATATTTTGGAATGGTGAAACAACATGAGTTGGTTGGTCCTGGTGGAGGGGGCACAAACTAAGGGTAAGAGGAAGAGGGGGGAAAAAGTATCAAAGAGAAACAACAGGAATGGACCATGGCCAATATCCAAAGAGTGCTCATCATTATGCTTCCATAAAGATTGAATGATGGGACATGTCTAGAATTTGCATGTTGCATATATGTTACAATCATATTGTATTTGGAGAGTGAATGAGTGACTTGATTATAAGGATTGGTCAGATTCTAATTATTATTTTTTTGTTTTGTAAATTGAGAGAAGTCTGAATTGATTTATAGTTAATTGGAATTTGTAGTAGTTATAAAGTATAGGAATAATTTAGTGATAAAGGTATGTTTACTTAATGTATGTTAAATTGAATAAATGCAATACATGGAAAAAAAGAAACTGGGCAAGTGGGGTTTATATATCTATGGAATGTCTAGGGTGGGAGAAAAAACTCTTGTCTATTTGAGGCAAGTGTGAATGTTGCAATTGGCTACCTCGATTAGCATTTAATGGCCTTGTAGCTTCAAAGCCTGGCTGCTTGCTGCTTGGGGGAATCCTTTGTTGGGAGATGTTAGCTGGCACTAATTGATTTTTGTCTGATGAGATCATAAAGCCCTCTTCATGGCAGACACATTAAAAGAAGAGTGGCACTACTACCATTTCCAGCCATGTCAGTAAGGTTTGTGGATTGTGCAGATGACCCTATAAACTTAACAACCTCAGGGCATGAGAATAAGGTGAGTATCCAGCACAAAGGTGAAAGCCAGTAGTGTGATTCTATTCCACTTTCAACAGCTGAGTGCTGTACTTGTGCAAACAAGCCTTAATTTACAAACTCCATCTTATATACTTTTGTCAAATCACTTTTGACAGAAATTATCATCAACACATTCATTGCATCTTCTGGCAGCACATCCCATTAATTAATTATGATTTTTTTTAAAAGGACTTGCATTTGCAGTGTGGAAAGAACTTTGTTGCTGAATGCAAGATGTCCAAGGTCTAGTCTCCGGCGTCTCCAGATAAGAATGGAAAATACTCCTGTCTGAAACCAGGGAGCGTGGCTGTCAATGAGCCAGATGGTCTAATAGGTCTGACGTGGTATAAAGCAACTCTCAACATCCCTGTTGTCTAGTGACATGAAAAGGAAATATTTCATTTCCATCCTACTTCTACCCTTGAATGGTTCTCCACTCAAGCAGTGGGTCTAATTGGGTTGATCTGGGGAATGGTAGTGGTGGAGAAATTATTGGGACTATTTATCATGTGCCTTCTTTAGACACATGATGAATAGTCCCAGTAATTTCTCCATCACTTTCATCATTCTTTAGGGGAATCTGCCTATTCAATCATGTCTAAGGATGAGGCATATTTTTTGTGTATTTTAGGGCACATTCCCGCTCTGTGCAGCTTCAGTATAGTCAGGTGAAAAACAGGATCTTTTATTGTTGTGTAGAAAAGGGAATTTCAGCAAGTTGCTTGTCATGCAAACACCACCTGCTGAAATTCCCTTTTGCACAAAGCTACAAGAGCCCTGTCCTGTCTTTCACCTGTTATTTATTTATTTACAACATTTATATGCCGCACTTCTCATCCCGGAGAGGACTCAGAGAGACTTACAAGATATATATAAATACAATATATTATTAGCATAGTACAATATCAGTATTATATATTACTATATTGTACTATACCATTATATTGTAATATTATTAGTAATATTACATGCAATATGAAATATATAATTATGATATCATATTATTATTAGTATTATATTGTATTACAATTATATTATAAATATTATATATATATATATATACACACACACACACTATATTATGTTATACTAGCCGTCCCCTGCCACGCATTGCTGTGGCCCAGTCTGGTGATCTGGAAAATAAAGGAATGAGAAAGTGTTGGTTTCTAATATATGTTAGTTTCTTGCTGTTTCTTTGTCAGTGCTGATGTGGAGATTGTCTGTTTTGCCAACTCTGGAACATGCAACATATAATTGTCCTTCTTTAGGGGTCCCTTTCAAATCTATGATGCTATATCTGTTTGTGTGAATCACATATATCTATCTATATCTATGGCTGGATGGCTCTTTCACAGGAGGGCTTTGATTATGTTTTCTTGCCCTGGTGAAGTGGGTTAGACTGGATGGCCTTAAGTATTTTCTGTTGGTCATGGGGGTTCTGTGTGGGAAGTTTGCCCCAATTCTGTTGTTGGTAGAGTTCAGAATGCTCTTTGATTATATAAATCCCAGTAACTACAAATCCCAGATGTCAAGGTCTATTTCCCCCAAACTTCATCTGTGTTCATAGTTGGGCATATGGAATATTTGTGCCAAGTTTGGTCCAGAACCATCATTGTTTGTGTCAACAGTGCTCTCTGGATGTAGGTGAACTACAACTCCCGAACTCAAAGTCAATGTCCACCAAACCCTTCCAGTATTTTCTGTTGGTCATGGGAGTCCTCTGTGCCACGCTTGGTTCAATTCCATCATTGGTAGAGTTCAGAATGCTCTTTGATAGTAGGTGAACTATAAATCCCAGCAACTACAACTTCCAAATGACAAAATCAATTTTTTTGAGTGATGGTCACTCCTTGGGTTAGTAGGTGTCTTGTGTCCAAATTTGGCGGCAATTCGTCCAGTGGTTTTTGAGTTATGTTAATTCCCCAAACAAACATTACATTTTTATTTATATGATTATTATATTATATTATATTATATTACATTATATTAGCTGTCCCCTGCCCCGCGTTGCTGTGGCCCAGTCTGTGTATATATGTGTTTTGTGTGTGTATATCTGTGTATATGTGTTTTGTGCGTGTGTATATGTGTATGTATATATTTTTGTATTTGTGTGTTTGCGTTTATATATGGGGTTTTGCACTTGCGTTGTAATGTAATTTTTGTTTTTTGGCTTTTTAAGTCTCTTCTGCTGTGTTTTTCAGTGTTTTTATGAGTGATGGTCACTTGCTGGCCTGATAGGTGTATTGTGTCCAAATTTGGTGTCAATTCGTCCAGTGGTTTTTGAGTTATGTTAATCCCACAAATGAACATTACATTTTTATTTATATAGATTATTATTATATTATATTATATTATATGTTAGCCTGATGCAGGTTGAATGGCAAAGCCTTGCAGGTCTCATGGGTGATCCATAGAGATCGAATGGGTCTGCTGGGCAGAATCCTCTAGCATGCTAGGATTTCATGGCCAGATGTGCAAAGGCTCTTTTGTAAATTAGACAACAACAAAAAAAAAATGAAGAGGGATATGTTTCCAGTAAATGAAACTGAGGCATTTCCATCTGCATCAGGATTTAAACCCACCCATACCTGAAACCAATGAACAATATGTGCTCAGGGGAAAAAAATCAACATTCGGTATGCCTAATGGCAAGATTAATAAACACGATAAAAGCTGAAGAGGAATTTGGATGGTGATCCCCAAAAACTAATGAAACATTCATGCAGAATTCACTTTACAGCTGTATATATGCATAATAACTTTTTGTGGTTTTGGTTTCCACTAACATTTTATTGGTAGGGTTGCTGAAGATAATGCATTTATGTCACGGGCTGAAGTAACTGAGAAAGAGCTGCTGGTGAGAAAGGATGATTTTTTAAAATTCTTTTGTAATGCTCCCAAGGGTGGGATTTTTTTTTTTTTTGGCCACATTTTAGCTTCCCTGAATGATTTTGTGCCCAGAAAAGGCCTTAGAAATAACAACAGGAAAAAGTCATATGGCTGGTCAAATAAATAAATTATTATTATTGACACAAAAGCACAGTATGTCACAGCAAACGAGATCTATATGCTGGATTTCGTATTATTATTATTATTATTATTATTATTTTACTGACACAAAAACACAGTATGTCACAGCAAACGAGATCTAGGACTGTGTGATGTATTTTCGAATGATGCGCGCAGATCCAAGTAAGGTGGCCTTTTGCAGTTGACAGATCGTGATTTTGTCAATGTTTATTTCCAAATGCCAGCTGAGCTCTTTTAGCACGGCACCCAGTTATTATGATTATGATTATGATTATTATTACAGGAATTAAACAGAAAATGACATTTGATCCTTGTCTATTATTAAAAACATAGTCTATCCAAGATCACTCTGTTGCCTAAAAATATAGTATTTCTAAGACCTCTGAACAAGAGGGCACGGTGGAGTGGAGTTAATGTTGACTTCTAAACTTCCATAGTAAGGACAGAAGCAATACTTTCTCAGAAATGAAGCCAAGCCAATCTGAATGCACCATTTCTAAAACATATGTACCCAGTGGTGGCTAGTTGCTCCCATGGCAGTGGGATGATTAATCCATACTGGTTTCAATTGGAGCATTGAGGAAGGTAACAAAGATTTTTTTCCCGTGTCTGGAGCGACTTGAGAAACTGCAAGTCGCTTCTGGTGTGAGAGAATTGGCTGTCTGCAAGGACATTGCCTAGGAGATGTCCAGATATTTTACCATTCTGTGGGAGGCTTCTTTCATGTCCCCACATGGGAAGTTGGAGCTGATAGATGGGAGCTCACCCTGCTCCCTGGATTTGGACCACCGACCTTTTGGTCAGAAATCCTGCCATCACAAGAGTTTAACCCATTGCACCATCGGGGGCTACATATCCAAGATGTGGACCCTATTCTAGGTCTAAGGAGTAAGTACCTTGGATAACTTATTGATAGTTTGGATGGAAATCCAGAATGGATTCACTACCTCTCTGACACAGGAATGCCCATATTCTATTATAATAAGAAATATGCTTTTGGAGGATGGGATAAGTTCCAAAACATTCCTTCTGGAACTTCTCCAAACTGGTTTTCCACACTATCCATCATATTCCGGTGGAACTGGAGGAGCAATTTTGCTGGCAGTCATGATTTTATTAATGCAGTTGCCCTTTCCCCCTTTCCTCAGGGCACCGAGTAGACTTCTTTTTGGTCATCTTGAGATGGGGTAATATTAATAAATGATACTTTTCCATTTAGTAAGGGTTTTTGGACTATAATAAAATGCTGTTGTTATTGTTGGTACTTTTCCATAGAGTACAGTACTGTGATTTTTTAAAAATAGAGGACATCTAGACTCCGATGAGATCAGCTCAAGGATCTTTGTTTCAAATGCCATTTTAAAGTAATGTATATTATGGTATTTAAGACTACTTTTTAACCCAAGAACATCTTCTCAAAAGTCAGGGGTCGTCTTATATGCGGGAGTAGTCTTATATATGAGTCGTCCTATACACTGGAGTAGCCTTATGCACGGAGTCGTCTTATATGCGGGAGTAGTCTTATACATCGGGAGTCGTCTTATAGAGCAGGTGCTGAAACTTTCAATCCGGATTGGAGAATCTGTGGTTTCTGTATATTGTGGGGGGAGCTCAAAAATGGCAGTGGTCTAGTCCCTGCCGTATGCAGCGACTGTATGAAAGCATTAAGGGCAACAAGTATGGTAGAAGAAAATCCATTCATCAGGATTTGTGGACTTAATGTGGTCCCTCACCGGGGCGCCTCACCGGGAAGGTGTAAGTGAAGGCGGAGCAAGCTGCAGGCGTCTGGGATGCCCAGGGTATGAAAAAAGAGATAAGAGTGGCTCTGGGCCCAGAAAGACACAACTCTTTTGCCTGTCTGGCCTGCCCTTGAGTCCTATTACTGTACCTCCTCCTCTGCCTCTCAGATCTCGCTCCTGAAGACTGCAGTGAAGTGGTGCAGGTGCGCATGTGCGAGATCTGAGAGGCAGAGAAGGAGGTACAGAAATAGGAAAATTACCATATTGAAATCAAATCTGATGCTTTTAAAAAAATTATTTTGTGTGTGTTGGAAGAGGGGTAGTTTTATACGGCGAGTATATCCCAAACTCTATATTTTGACTGGAAAAGTTGGGGGTCATCTTACATGCCAAGTCTTATATGCCGGAATACACAGTAGGTTGTATATCTGTTTACTTACTTACTTAGGCAATCCCTCAAAGCCCGAGGATGATAATCCTCCAAGTGTAGTGTCTTGGCAGTAGGTCCGTAGGTGGCTGTGGAGCCCTATTCTTAATCTGCATGTTCTCCCGCAGTGAGGGCATTGGTTTCCAGGTGGAAGGCGGTCCCAGTCAGGGTTGGCTTGATGGGCATTCTTCTTGACACGTTTCTTCCTTTTGCTCTCCATTTGTGCCTCTGCAGCACTGTTGGTCACAGCTGATCTCCAGTTAGAGTGCTCAAGGGCTAGGGCTTCCCAGTTCTCAGTGTCTATGCCACAGTTTTTAAGGTTGGCTTTAAGTCTATCTTTAAATCTCTTTTCCTGTCCACCATTACATTTCCCGTTCTTCAGTTGGGGATATAGTAACTGCTCTGGAAGACGGTGATCGGGCATTCAGACAAAGTGTCCAATCCAGAGTTGATCATCTGGGAAAGGCTCTCCTCTCTCTTCTGCCACCATCTCAAGCTGTGGGAACGAGGGAGAGGGCCTTGTTGGTGGTGGCTCCCTGGCTCTGAAATTCCCTCCCTAAGGAGATCAGACAAGCACCCACTTTGTCCACCTTTTGTAAGGACTTAAAAACTTGGATGTTTTGTTGTGGCTTTGATCAGGCAGTTCACCAGAGAACTGGCTTGAGCTTACCTATGTACCTGCAATTTAGTTATGCCTAACCCCACTAATCTTGACACTTTATGGCCAGAGGTACTCCCTCTAGATTGACACTTTTGCACTTTCCTTCAGCTCTACATAGGAATCTATTGCACTTACTTGAGCCCGGTCTCAGCTCTGATTCTGTTTTTCAGCCATGTTATTGTTTTTATGATGTTGTTGCTTGTGTCTCTTTATGTTTTTATTGATTTTAATGTTCACTACCTCTGAGGATGCTTGCCATAGATGCAGGCGAAACGTCAGGAGATAATGCCTCTAAACCATGGCCATATAGCCCGAAAAAACCTACAACAACCCTGATTTTAATGCTGTTGTTTTTATCTGTGATCRGGCTCGTCCCCATGTAAGCCATCCTGAGTCCCCTTGGGGAGCTGGTGGTGGGGTATAAAAATTAAGTTATTATATTATTATTATTATTATTATTATTATTATTATTATTATTATTATTATTATTATTATGGTGTAGGAGTATTGCTTCAATGCCATTTTAAAGTAGGTTGTACATCTGCTATACAGGAAGCGGAACATGTCTCACTTTCTAAAATATGTGTCTATAATGCAAGAGGCAGAACGAAATTCACTCGGAAGATGAAGTGCATGTTGTAACTACTCTTGAAACCTACTTAGAGTATATTTCATTTCACTGTATTGCTATCCTCTTTTTCGACAAAAAGCATCCAGCATTGTGGACACATCCAACATAAATACTCAAAAAATATCCTTATAAAAACCTAGCCACTGAAAGAGAAGTAACAAATTAAAATAGCTTAAAAGATTACATGTCTGAGAATAAGGAAATTATCACCACACTCTAAAAGCTGGCAGATTTGGGATATGTAGATTCCTTCTGGGAAGGAGATTAAAGGTAGCCCTTGATCTGGTGTAAAGGATTTCAGAATTGGAACAAAGAAGTTTTAGGACTGGATCTTAATTCTAGACTGGAGATATTGTTAAATGGTGCACAGATGCAGATCGCAACATCTGTTGCACATGAAGACGGAATAGCTACTCAGAGAGACGTTGCCCTTGGGTAAGGCTATTGGAAATCATCCAATGACAATTCCCTGTTTTAAGAAATGAAGGTCAGGGTACAGGGAAGGCTGCATTAGGAGCACAGCAATGAATTGTAGACAAAAATAAACCTTGCAGCGTATTTATGACTGAGAAAACTATAAGATCTAATCCTAGATGTTTCACTCCATGCATTTCAAGAAGTAGACTCAGGTCTACCAATGTATATGCTATCAATGTCTATCTCTCATCTTAAAGAGTTCTTTGTTTATGTGATCCAAATCAACATGCCTTTGAGCATCGTATTATTATTATTTTTTTCAATACCAAGACATCAACATGGGTGGGGGACTTTGCACCAGGACTGTGGTGCAGCTGGCTGGGAGTCAGCTGCATTAAGATCACTACTGGTCATGAGTTCGAAGCCAGCCCGGGTTGGAGTGAGTGTCCAACCAATTTGTGTAGCTTGCTGTCGACCTTTGCAGCCCGAAAGACAGCTGCATCTGTCAAGTAAGAAGTTTAGGTACCGCTTATGCGAGGTGGCTAATTTAACTAATTTATGAGGCCATAAAAATCTCCAGCAAGCATGCAAAGAATGAGGAAGTACTTCATCAGTGTCACAAATGGTCGGTGAAGGGACAGCTCCCCCGGTGGCCAGAATGCCTTCATGAAAAAGTAGGAATGTTAAATAGCCTCTGTGTGTCTGTCTATATATGTTGTGTGTGTCTATGGCAGGGGTCCTCACACTAAGGCCCAGGGGCGAATGCGGTCCTCCAAGGTTGTTTACCCAGCCCTCGTTTAGGGTCAACCTAAGTCTGTAACAACTTGAAAGCACACACAACAACAACAACAATAATAATCCTATCTCATCAACCAAAAGCAGGCCCACACTTCCCATTGAAATACTAATAAATTGATATTTGTTAAAATTGTTCTTCATTTTAATGATTGTATTGTTTTTATGTGAGTTTTGCACTACAAATAAGATATGTGCAGTGTGCATAGGAATTCATTCATGTTTTTTTTCCAATTATAATCCGGCCCTCCAACAGTTTGAGGGACTGTGACCTGGCCCTCTGTTTAAAAAGTTTGAGGACCCCTGGTCTATGGCATTGAATGTTTGCCATGTATATGTACATTGTAATCTGCCCCGAGTCCCCTGCGGGGAGAGAAGGGTGGAATATAAATACTGTAAATATATAAATAAATTTGACTTTGAAAAGAATTGCCTGCAGTACTACCTATCAAAGTGGACTGTTTAAATCAGCTTCCGGCCCTCCAACAGTTTGAGGGTCTGTGACCTGGCCAGGAAGTCAGGAGCAGGATTCAAAACGATTTTGACAGATTAGAGAGATGGGCCAAAAGTAACAAAATGAAGTTCAACAGTGACAAATGCAAGATACTCCACTTAAGCATAAAAAACGAAACGCAAAGATAGGGGACAAAGCCTGGCTCGAGAGCAGTACATGTGAAAAAAATCTTTGAGTCCTCGTGGACAACAAGTTAAACATGAGCCAAAAATGTGACTTGGCGGCAAAAAAAGCCAATGGGATTTTGGCCTGCATCAATAGGAGCATAGTGTCTAGATCTAGGGAAGTAATGCTACCCCTCTATTCTGCTTTGGTTAGACCACACCTGGAATATTGTGTTCAATTCTGGGCACCACAATTCAAGACACAATTCACAAGACGGAATGTGTCCAGAGGAGGGCGACTAAAATGATCAAGGGTCTGGAGAACAAGCCCTATGAGGAGCGGCTTAGGGAGCTGGGCATGTTTAGCCTGAAGAAGAGAAGGCTGAGAGGAGATATGATAGCCATGTATAAATATGTGAGAGGAAGCCACAGGGAGGAGGGAGCAATCTTGTTTTCTGCTTCCCTGGAGACTACAAGAAAGGAGATTCCATCTGAACATGAGGAAGAACTTCCTGACTGTGAGAGCCGTTCAGCAGTGGAACTCTCTGCCCCGGAGTGTGGTGGAGGCTCCTTCTTTGGAAGCTTTTAAACAGAGGCTGGATGGTCATCTGTCAGGGGTGATTTGAATGCAATATTCCTGCTTCTTGGCAGGGGGTTGGACTGGATGGCCCATGAGGTCTCTTCCAACTCTTTGATTCGATGATTCCAATAGGATAGAAAGGGGGATGTTTGTTATTGGTTTCGGTTAATGCTAATTTTATGGGATTATCCCCATCTAAATACAGAAAAAAACCCCTAATTTCCTTTTCACTATCAGGTTCTCCCCTATCCCCAAATTTCCTATGCACAATGTAGGTACCGGACTATTACATGTTGTTAGATCTTAAGTACCTTCTTTTTTATCTCTTTTTTAAAGCAAGGTAATTTTCTGCCTGCAGAAAACATTCAAGATGGAGAGAAAAATACTGCTCACTTGTGATCATTCATCATCCTCAGCTCTTGAACAGGACATGTGGGCTGACAGTTTGTTAATTGAGCTTTCCCAACAAGGCATCGTAAAGTTTTATTTTGGCTGAAGCTGCGCTCACTAGCCAATCTCCATGATATCACGCAGCCACTAACCCCATTTCTCAGCTGAACACACATATGCTTTTTATTTTTAATGATCAACTTTTGTCAACTCCTAAAGATTTCCATTATTCTTACTCTCAATATTATTAATTTTATCTAAGTGTACAGTCTAACAGATGTTATTGACTGGAGTTTTGGCCCATCAACAATCCAGACTATAGCCAGAATCTAGAAATTAGTGAGATAATGTTGGATAATGTGAATATGTTTAAAGTAACGTCACTTTTTCCCCTAATTGTGCTATTGTGATCCTGTCCATGGTGATTTCATTTGGATATATTTTCAGTCTGAGAATTTTTGTTGTTACTGCCACTACTGTCCTCCTCCTCCTCCCCCTCCCCCTCCTCCTCCCCCTCCTCCTCCTCCTCCTCCTTGGAAATGAGTATCATTAGGCTTTCTAGTAAGAGTTCCTGAGAAGATCCACAACAGTGGTTATTAGTTTGAACTTGAAAAATTGTTTAATTGTGCATTCCACTTGTGGTAAAGCATTTTCAGTTCAACTCTTTGTGGAAAAAGTCAGGTTATAAATAAAGTTATCAACTGGTTGATTGCTTGAATTTGTATTTAATTTAATATAAATAATTTCAAAGGTTTGGGGCAATAATTCATCAGCATGATCAGGAAGGTAATTCCCCATAACTGGCACTAAACTCAATCCAGACAAAACAGTCGGGGGGGGGGGGGGGGGGGGGGGGGGGGGGGTCGGGGTATTGGGTGGCAACTTGTGCTTGATGGGGTTACAGTGTATTCTTTTGTGTTTTAATGTTTGATTTTATATCACTATGTTGTTTATTATTTTGGTTTTGCACTTTATGTATTTTATGTTTTGGTTTTGTTATGATTCTGTGTTATATTGTGTTTATTGTACTGATGGGTGTGGCCTCATGTAAGCTGCCCCGAGTCCCCCTGGGGGAGATGGACTGGGGTATAAAGTTGTTATTATTATTATTATTATTATTATTATTATTATATTACACTCCCCTGAGGACATAGGTCCGTAGCTTGGGAGTACTACTGGACTCGACACTGTCACTTGATGCTCAGGCATTGGCGGTGGCCGGGAGGACCTTTGCCCAATTAAAACTTGTGTGACAGCTGCGACCGCACCTCGTGAAGTCTGACTTAGCCAGGGTGGTCCATGCCTTGGTTACATCCAGATTGGACTACTGCAACACACTCTACATGGGGCTGCCCTTGAAATTGGCCCGGAAATTCCAACTAGTACAACGGGCGGCAGCCAGGCTCCTAACCAGAGCTAACTATAGGGAGCGTACAACGCCCCTATTGTAACAGCTGCACTGGCTGCCGATAAGTTGCCGAGCCAAATTCAAGTTGCAGGTGATGACCTATAAAGCCCTAAACGGTTTGGGCCCCACCTATCTCTGCAATCGCATCTCCCTCTATGAACCGGCGCGGACACTAAGATCCACTGGGGAGGCCTTCTTCTTGCTCCCACCACTGTCTCAAGCTCAGTTGGTGGGAACGAGGGAGAGGGCCTTCTTGGTGGTGGCCCCCTGCCTCTGGAATGCCCTCCCCAAGGAGATAAGGCTGGCCTCATCCCTCACCTCCTTCCGTAAGAACTTGAAGACTTGGTGGCTTATAAGATATATATACATACAATATATTATATTATAATATATTATATTACAATATCAGTATTAGATATTACTATATTGTACTATTTATTTAATATTTAACCGCCAAGTCTTGTAAGCCACTCTGAGTCCCCTTGGTAAGTCCGTAAGTCCCCTTTGGGGTGAGAAGGGCGGCATATAAATGTCGAAAATAAATAAATAAATAAATAAATAAATAAATAAATAAATAGACATGGATGTGGTGCATAGGAGCTTTGAGTGGTTATCAACCTTGCACTGAGATTAGGTGGAGTTCCAGTGTTTGTTCTTTCAGTTTATAATATATCTGTTTGCTAAAACATTGCCTTGGCTCTCCACTCCCAAGACCTCATGAACTAAGTTATGCCCGGCACTTAATAGTTTGCTTTTATTAGAATGTACTCTTTCATTAATTTTAGCTACTAGTTTTATTGTTTAAATTGTATAACTGCATTACTTTTGAGTTTTTTTTTTAAAAAAGAGAGAAACTGTATGGAACTGTTCTCATATAAACAAAGAATTGAATGAATAAAAGTGGCTTCATACGCCACAGTTAAATGTGAAAGAAACAGCACAAGATGGTATTTCCTTTCAACTATTTACATGGTTCAGTGGTTCTGAGAAAGGATAAGATTAAAATTTATTGTGACAGGCTCTAAATGTTTTCTCCCTTTTATCTTGCACAAGGAAATATTCTGCCCGTTTTTGCACTTCCTGATACTTTGCAATCACATCACATAGAATCCGAGAATACAAAAGGCTTCTCTAATGAATCATAGAATACAAAAGTATATCTCTAATGATACAATATGAGAACAAATATGGTGTGGTGTAGTTGTTTGGGTATTCGACTAGGACCCTGGAGATCAGGGTTTGAATTCCTACTTGGCCATGGAGACTGGGTGACTTTGGAGAAGTCACACTCTCTCAGCCGCAGATGAAGGGAAAATGTCTTTTGAACAAATCTTGCCCAGAAAACCACACAATTTCCTTAGGGTTGCCATAACTTGCCATTAAGATCGTCTGGGGAGGCCCTGCTTTCGTTCCCACCCTCTTTGCAGGCGCGACTGGTGGGAACGGGAGACAGGACCTTCTCAGTGGTGGCCTCTCAGATGTAGAACTCCCTCCCCAACAATATTAGATCAGCCCCCTCCCTCCTGACCTTCAGAAAGAGAGTGAAAACATGGCTCTGGGATCAAGCATTTGGAAAACAATTATAGTGCAATAGATGAACTCGGAATTAAGTGCAATGAGTATTGGAATGGCCTGGATTATCATTGCGGACAGTGTGGTTTTAATAGGGATTGTAATGTTTTAAAATGTTTTAATGTATTTCAATATTGATCTTAATTTTAATCAAAAAAATTATTTTAATTGTACATTGATTTTAAGGCACTGAATTGTTGCCTGTCTGTAAGCTGCCTTGAGTCCCCTTCAGGGTTGAGAAAAGCGGGATATACAGTAGAGTCTCAATTATTCAACATAAACGGGCCGGGAGAACATTGGATAAGTGAAAATGCTGGATTATAAATAGGGATTAAGGAAAAGCTTATCAAATGTCAAATTACATTATGTTTTTACAAATTAAGTACCCAAACATAATGTTTTACAACAAATCAACAGAAAAAGCAGTTCAATACATGGTAACGTTAGGTAGTAATTACTGTATTTATGAATTTAGCACCAAAACATCGCAATGTATTGAAACAGCTGTGGATCCAGGCGGGAGGCAAACTGCGTTGGATAATACAGAACATTGTATGAGCAAGGGTTGAATAAGCGAGACTCTATACTACTACTACTACTACTAATTTATTTACACTCCGCCACCATCTTCCCAAAGGGACTCAGAGCGGCTTACATGAGGCCAAGGCCAACAACATATTAGTAAAAACATCAAAGCAATAACCAAATAAAACAATACAATTAATATAACTTACATATAGACAATAACATGCTGTGATTTAAAAACCTATGGCCAGGCCAGATGTAATAGTTAATTTTTTAAAAATAAACGCTGGGCATGAACAGAGGTAGGATGTATCTAGTAGGAGGGTTTAAAAGAGATGTAGGGAGAACAACCCAATGGGTAAAGTGCTTTTGAGGACATTTTGCAGGGAATTGTTTCCTTTATTCAGGGAAAGCACATTGAAACAGCCACGTTTTCAGGCTCCTCCTAAAGACTGCCAATGTGGGGGCTTGACTGATATTCTTGGGAAGTGAGTTCCAGAGTCGGGGGGCCACCATCGAGAAGGCCCTCTCCCTCATCCCCACCAATCGTGCCCGCGAAGGAGAGCAGGGCCTCTCCAGATGATCGAAGAGATCACGTGGGTTCGTACACAGAAATGCGGTCACGCAGGTAGGCGGGTCCCAAACTGTTCTGGGCTTTGTGGGTAAGAACCTGCACCTTGAATTGGGACCAGACCATGAACGGCAGCCAATGGAGCTCCTTAAACGGGGGGGGGGGGGGGGGG